>CM053790.1:808418645-808808645 GCA_028749045.1 Cupressus sempervirens
GGTGCAGATCTAATCTTTTGCAAGTTTTATAGCATGTGAGAAGCTTCATAATGAGATTAGAAAAATTTCAAAGATGTTTCCAAGCTCACAAAGATTGGATCTACCACTCCCTTGATGCAACAGTGCTTTTACACACCATTTTAATGCTTCCACCTAGTCTTTTAGTGCATTTGAAGCATTCTACTATGCATTTAATCATTCTTATAGCACATTTGATCATTCTTATAGTGCATTTTCTCATTGTTATAGTGCATTTGCTCATTGTTATAGTACATTTGCTCATTTTTTATACTCATTTGAAGATTCTTATAGTGCATATACCACTTTTTGTGATGTATATGCTATTTTCTATCATGGATCTCATCCGAGCTATTAACCTTCACATCTAATGCCCAGATCTAATTTTTGATTGTTTACAGACCTCATCTAAAATGACAAGAGCTCTTAGATTGCTATGAATGCATGATAGGAATGAAGACCCTCAAAATGCACCTAGCCTTACTAGCTTCAAAATAGGTAAGTAGATCGAAACCCTTGTGAATTAGATTGCTACATTTTATTTTAAGTCCATAATCTATTCTAGGTAGTACATGTGACCTCATTGATTTACTTAGAAGTAGGCCTATGCTCTCAACTCACAAGAGTTGATCAGAATGCCAAACCTTCTGTGAGGGTTAGTAACAATCAAACAGGGAAAGAACAAACACATAGTCTAACTAGGAGCCCCTTTGTCTACTATAGTTAAGGGCTTAGAATTGAACAAAACTTGTTTGTTGTGTTTGGGAGGTTATAATAGTAGGGATATTCTCTTACTCTCAAAGAGTGATTGAATTCCTTGACCTATTTATGATTTCTATTTTTTTGCTTTCTACTAGGTAGGATTACTCAACCATAGAAAGGCTACCTATCGAGTTGCCTTAATAGGGTTGGTGAGAGGGAACGCCTCCCAATCTTCCATTCCCAATTGAATGCAAGACACTTGTGTTTAAAACATATCCTTCCTCTAGTAGTCCCATAAGGGATTGTGCCATACCTCTTTAGCATTGGTGGGAAGGTCTTTGTTTTAGGAGAGGTAAATTTAAATATTGATGGTTAAAAACTAAAACCCACTAGTCATCAGCTCTAGACAACCTTGTTAGGAAGCCCTTTTCTTCCATTTTATAGGTACGTGTGGTTTTAAAATATTATTGTGGCCTCTACTATTATGATTGGATGTGTTTTAAAAATTTAATAAAAAACTCTAGTTCGAATCATAGTCCTTCCAAAAGATGTGGCTATAAATTGATAACAAGAAACCAAGTTCAAAACTAGATCATTAGTGAAAGACTCTGAAACAACACATCTACCACTCCAAACAATGCATCTAGATAATCCTGTCACACTTTTGAAGTCTATCATAATGCATCTAAATCCTTAAATAGCACATTTTCCCTACAAAACAATGCATATGATAGATAAACTAGCACATTTGAATATTTAAATAGCAATTATGATAAGTGAAATAATACATATAATCAATGAAATAGTATGTTTAATCAATCTTGTGACACATCTAAGAAAGAATCTAAAATAGAGGCTATTTGCGTACTTGACATTTGCAAATAAATGATAGATTTGGATACCCTTTTTCCCTTTGATATTCTCTAGACTGAGAGATCCTAAAATTGACCAAAACCATTTTTGAAACAAGAAATTCTACAAATGTTATTATTAATCCAATAGTCTTCATTGCTTTGCTTCTCATATCAAGTCAGAAATGTCCAGAGAAACACATACATTCCCTACCTGAATTCATAAGAGTGAACTTATCCTATCAATATTTCCAAACAACTTGTCAAACCTAGCTTGTTACTACTAACAAATTATGGTCAACAAAAATCCTCATATTGCAAAAATGCATAAGAGTTAGAGGAATCCTATTCACTTCTCATGCCACTATGCAAAACTAGTGTAATTGAAAAGCTAAAATGATCACCTATATGAGTGAGTGCTAGAATAGCCAATAGAACCATCAAATGCACAAAACCTCTAGATCTCATTAAAACTATTACCACAATAGATTGTTCACCAAACATAGTTACTCACGAGTCATTCCTGTTTAACCAAAGTTTAGAACCCTTTGCCAAAATCCCATTAAATTGAAGACTAAAATTGAATAGAGCATTAAAACTAAAATTGAAGAATTTCAGCAAAATCCCAAACTTGTCGATATCATGGACAAGATACTTGAGAAATACAAAGAATGCTACATACTAGCATTAGCACAACAAGGTGCAAAATTGCCGTTTGAGTTTGATGTTACCAATCTGAAATGAGATGAAGAAGAGTCACCCTTAGATATTGTCACACAAAAATTACAAGACTTATAATTGGAAATGGAAAGGATGAAGCAAGGGAAAATACAACCCACAGAGTTTAGCCTCAAAAAGGTGTGTCCTCTACCATTTGATAAAAGCATTACCTTCACGCCTTTCCCTCAAAATGTGCAAATACCAAAATATGATAAATATTTTGGTATGTTGGATCCACAAGATCACCTTAGACAATTCTATGCACTAAGTATGGAGTTTTTCCATGATGCAACTTACCTAATGTGTCTGTTTCCTAGGAGCCTCAGGGGGCAAGCTATGGGGTGGTTCTCCAAGCTACCTTCCAACATTAAAACCTTTGACCAATTGGCTTTGATTTATATCACCCAATATTCCTGTAACATCGAAAGGGAAGTTACAATGATCAATTTTTGTAACACAAAACAACTTCTTGGCAAATCATTCAAGGTCTTCCTACAATCGTGGAGACACACACTTGCCAAGTATCATAGAGACATACCAGACAAAAGAGAAGAAAAACATCTTCATCAATAGTCTCTCAAAACTCATGAATTACTGGCTGTAACTCCAAGGGCCTAAAGATGTTAAGAGAACCTTAGAAAATGTCACTAAGGTAGAAGAAACTTTGATAAACAATGACATTATTAAATTATCTAAAGATGGTAGGGGTTTCTCCAACAATTCCACACAAAATCACAATTCCTTTGATCAGTCCATTGAATTTTTTTTTTTGTGGTGGAGAAACAATAATAAAAACACCACCAATGATGGGGTGGATATAGCCAACCATGTCAAACCTCAAACCCAACCTCCTCTAAATCAATCGCATCCCATTGTCAACAACAAAAATCTAAACACACCTTGATAAGATAATGCACATCCATTTTACTGATGCAACATGAAAACTCCCTCTATGTCTAATCAATAAGTTGCTTATAATCAAGCTCCTCCCCCACAAAGATATTACTCTTTCAATATACCCAAAGAGTATACACCTATTAGGGTGTCTTATGAGAGTGCTTTACAAACCCTCTTGGCTGATGAACTCATTGTGTTACCCGAGGCTAAACCCTATGAACCCCAAGTCAAACCAAAGTGGTGGAATGACAAACACATTTGTGCCTATCACCAAAATAGGGGGCACTTAACAAACAATTATTTTTCCCTTAAGGGGGCCAAACAAAAATTAATAAATGGTAGAACTATCAAAGTAAATAACCTTAGAAAAAATGAAGACCACACGACCTTCAAGAACCCTTTCATGAGTCATGAAAAGGGTGAATCCTCTAGAGCTAATCAGAAGGCTCCTCCTCATGATAAGGTTAGTTATGCACATCAATACGATAACACTATCAACATGATCTCTAGATCTGATGACACCATAAGTGATATTGTAATTAAGGATAAAAATAAGAAACAATCATCAAATGCTGTTACCTGAGGTCAGGCCTCTAAAGTCATTTTACTAGGACCTATGGAAAATTCTGATCATGCAACTACAAGTTCCTCCTTGCCTAAATACAACTTGGTCAACTAGTTACTTAAGAATCCTACTCATATCTCTATTTTTGAGTTGTTGCAAATCTCACCAAAGCATAAAGAAATCCTCACCAAAGCCTTAGTGCTAGATGACCTAGATGTGAGTAGGTTTCAAAATATGGTTAGAAATCTTGTGGCTTCTCATTGCATCTTTTTTTCAGCACAAGATGACATGTCTATCATATAGCCACAAAATTCCCCTTTGCATATTGAAGTCTTTATCCATAGAAATAGAGTTAAGAGAGCATTGGTTGATGGTGGTGTAGGTCTCAACAGTTGTACACTAAATTTAGTGAAAGCTCTAGGATATACAGAAGATGTTGTTGATCCAAGGAAGAAAATTAATATCAAAGCTTATGATGATGAGGAGAGATCCTCCAAAGGCATGGTTATTCTACCAATTAGGGTTAGACCAGTTGAGAAAGAAATCATTTCTCAAGTCTTAGACTTGCAATTAACTTATAACATCCTATTAGGAAGACCGTGGATTCATGACATGAAAGCTATTCCCTCCGCTTACCATCAATGTCTTAAATTTCCATACATGGGTCAAGAGGTGACCATATTGGGGGACCAAAACTTTGTACAATATTGTAATCCCCTTATTCCTCATAATAGAGAAGACACTAGTGCCTTGACTGATGACATCAACTGATCCACATCGACAAACACTTCATGTTCTACCACCTGAAATAATGACCACTCATCTACATCAACTAAGGGTAAAGATAAAGTTCGTTGTTCAAGTTCTTCACCTCCTTCACCATCATCATCAAAGGACCCTAAATAGACACATTATGAAGAAATGGATAGGTTGATGAAGGAGTTTGATAAGAAGTGTAAATTGCAATGTAGAGGGGCAGGTAAGTACTCAGTCTCCTTATTTGATCCCCCACTCTCTCTAAGATCTCATGGCATACCATCATTCACCACTAGACCATATCATGAACATTTTGTTAAGGAAAGTGGAGTACCCCCAAGCATAGTAGAAGAAATTAGTAAACAAAATATTAACATCTCCCCCCATCTACATAGAAAAGGTTTTGATCTAATGAAAAAGATGGGATATATGGGAGATGGTCCCTTAGGGAAAGGGAAAGGCATTTTTGAACCTCTTGTAGCATAATTCCAGTCCAAAAAATCCAAAATAGGGGTAGGGTATAGCAAAAAAGACAAGACACAAAGAGCCCTTGAGTCTCTTCCCAAGCATAGTGATTCTACCTCTTCTACTTTGGCATGGATACCAAAAGAAAGAGGTGGTAATAGCAAGAAAGCAACTAATATAATAAATGTAAATCCATCTCTCCCCGATTCACACCACACAAGAGAACTGTTCATGGAAACCTCTAATAAAAAAGTTGATGATGACTCTACTAAGTGGGAGTTTGAATTATTATCTAAAGATTCCATCCATGACAAAGAATGTGATGTTGTTTACATTCCTGTATCTAATGATTTCACTGTACAAGGACCAACCTCTCATCTAGATCTTACTTCACCAAGAGTAAGAATGCAACAAAAAAATTAGGGGCTAATATAGAATAAACATGTCACACTAAATCATATGAGGATGATGAACATAATGAATAATTCTAGTTTCAAACTCTACTTCTTGACTTCTTTCCAATAGAAGTCAAAGACGACTACTATGAGCCACTTGCCAGCTCTACTTTTCTTGACACTTTAGAGGAAGCACATGTCATAGACCTAACTAATAAAATATATGAGCCATCTAATGAGATCATATCTTTGAACCCCATGAAACCCTTTCCATATTATGAATCACTCTTCGTAGTCCATCCTAAACTTATTAGTTGGGATACAACTAAGCCTCACCATATCCCCCATTTTGACACTAACCACAATGTCTTCATCTACCTTAACATGGTTGAACCATCTTGTCCATGAAGAACCAAAGAAATGCACACATCTAGGTCTAATATCAATCATATCAGTCATACTAGTATAGGTCAAGTAGTTCATAGCCTTGAGGATCACTACCAGGTTGTAGCCAATCTTGAGAAAAAATGGAAATAAATAGAAGTGACACATCCAATGGTGAAAACCCAATTCGGGCACCCATAGATGAGATGATTGATACCTTACTTGTGCACTCTAAGGATAGATCATCCATTTTAATTGAACCAACTAAAAAGAGTCAACATTGGTGTAGAAAAGGAACCAAGGATCATCTATTTGGCATGGTCTTTAAACATAGAGGAAAGAACCACATTCATTCACTTCTATGTAGAGAGGAAAATAAACTTTGCATGGTATTACATAGACATGCTAGGATTAGATCCAACTTTAATCCTCCATCACCTCAAAATTTCTCCAGAGGTCAAGCTCGTCAAACAAAAACTCAGGAAGATGCATCCCCATGTAGCTCTACTAGTCAGAGTGGAATTAGAGAAATTTGTCAACACCATCTTTGTCCAACCCCTAGTGTATGTGTCATGGATATCAAACATTGTGCCTATGTGAAAGAAGGATGGCTGCATATGCATCTACATTTATTTTTAGGATATAAACAAAGCATGTCCTATAGATGATTTCCCCCTTCCCAACATTGACACCATTGTAGATTTGATAGCGGGCCATTCCATGTTTTCACATATGGAAGGATTATCAGGGTATAATAAAATTAGGTTAGATCTAGAGGACCAAGAGAAAATGGCCTTTACTTGTGCATGGGGCACATTTTTTTGGAATGTGATGCCCTTTGGGCTGAAGAATGTAGGGGCCACCTATCAATAGGCCATGACTACTATCTTTCATGACATGATGCACATCTTTATGGAAGACTATGTAGATGATATCCTTTCCAAATCCCATAATCGAGAAGAACATCTTTCCATCTTGGACAAGATATTTACCCACTTAGAAGCATTCAAAGTTTGGTTAAATCCAAAGAAATGCACTTTTGGCATCAAATCTAGCAAGCTTCTAGGATACATTGTCTTAACCAAAGGGATAGAAGTTGATCCTGAAAAGGTACAGGCCACAGTTACCATGTAACCACAAGAGAACTTGAGTTAGCTACATTCTCTCCAAGGAAGGCTTTAAAGTCTATCATTTCATTTCCCAGTTAGCAGAGAAGTGTGTTCCTTTCACCTACTTATTACACAAAGACAATTTTCATGTGGGATGATTAGTGTCAGAAAGCTTTTGATTTACTCAAAATCTACTTGATGAATCTACCAGTGTTGGTGCCTCCAATGTCACACAAACCATTACTATTGCATATTTCCCTAACTAACAAATCAATTGGAGCCTTCTTAGCACAAGAAAATGACCAAGGAAAAGAAATGGCCATCTATTAAATCAGTCATACCTTGGTCAACTATAAGTTAAATTACTCCTTATTAAAAAGGCATGTTTGGCCGTAGTTTTTTCTTCCAAAAGCTATGCCATTATCTTTTTAAACATAAGGTTAAGCTCATTTCCAAGATTTATCCCCTCAAATATCTTCTCAGCAAAAGAACATTAACAAGTAGATTGGCCAAGTGGGTGATGATCCTAAGTGAATTTGATATTGAGTATGTTGATAGGAAAGCAATAAAAGGATAGGCCATTTCTGACCAATTGGCAGATGCATCTATAGAGAGCTCAAATCCTATCTTACCTGATTTTCCAGATATGCACATTCTTCAAATGGAGCCAGTAACTTAGAAATTCTATTTTGACAGTTCTTACACACACCATGGTTCAGGTGCTAGTATTTTGTTCATCATGCCACTAGGTGTTACTATTCCCAAATCCTACAAACTACTTTTCACCTATACCAACAACATGGTAGAATATGAAGCCTTGGTCTTAGGCCTCAAGCTAGCTTTAGAATGGAAAATAATAGTGCTAGAAGTTTATGGAGATTACCAGTTGATTTTCAATCAAGTCACCAACACATATCAGACCAAGGATGAAAATTTATTGCCTTACAAACATATGGTTGACACACTTAAGGCATGTTTCATTCATATTACTTTTGGAAAAATTCATAGAGACAAGAATAGAGCAGTAGATGCCATGGCCACCTTGGCCTCCTTGCTTTAGTTACCAGAGTATCACGAGCAGTATGAGTTCTTAGTAGAAGAGGTGGTTCAACCCATGTTTACTCAACTTGATTCCCTCATCATTTTTCATTTAGATGCTCCTAATTCCCTCTGGTATAACCTCATCATCACTTCCCTCTATGATAACACCATCCCCTCTGACCTTTCATGCAACCAAAAATGTAATTTCATTCAATAGACCTTGCACTATGCTTTGGTGGCTAATACACTATATAGGAAGGGTCTTAATGGTCCTTTGTTTAGATGTCTTGAGAAGGATGAGTCAAGAGTTTCTCTACAAGAAGTCCATGTAGGAATTTGTGGGTCACACTCTAGTGGTTTTACATTAGCATATAAAATTCTCAAGATGGTTTATTTTTGGCCAACCATGGAAAAGAATTCTATCGACTATGTTAAGACTTGCAAAAAATGTCAAATCCATGGTAACCTTGTTCATGTGTCAGCCCAAAAACTCAACCCTTTGGCCACACCATGGCCTTTTTACCAGTGGGGTTTTGCTCTAATTGGAGCCATCCACTCACCTTCCTTTGGTGGACACAAATGGATTATTACTACCACAAAATACTTCATCAAATAGGTTGAAGCAAAACCACTTGCTGACTCTATAGGAAAACAAATCTCTTCCTTCATCCTAAACCATATCATCTGTCAGTTTGGAATACCTCATTCCATTCTCATTGACAATGCCTTGTACTTTAAGAATCAAATAATTGACAAATTATGTGAGAAATTTCACATTATACACCACTCCTCCTCAATTTATTACCCCCAAGGAAATGGCTAACCAGAGGCCACTAACAAGACCATTATCAAAATTCTCAAGAGAATTGTCAATGATATTGGCATTTACAATTGAATCCTACCCTTTGGGCCTATAGGACAAGTGTTAGGGCACCTATAGATGCAACACCCTTCTCTTTGGTTTACGATTGTGAAGCCATTCTTCCCTTAGAGGTTGATATTCCATCCTTAAGAGTTACTCTTCGAGACATCCTATTAGATGAAGTCTATAGAGTGGCCCATCTAGAGTAGCGAGAGTTATTAGAAGAACATTAACATACAACACATGAACACCTCAAAGTGTATCAGAATAGATTATCAAGACATTATAAAAAAAAGGTCAAACCCCATGTCTTTTAGGTTGGTGACCTAGTGCTCTGAGAAAACCCTAAAAACCAAGCTACTAGGGAAAAGAAAGGCAAATGGGAGGCCAATTGGATTGGTTCTTACATTAGCATAGAGTCTTTTGGGATTGGTACTTACAGACTTGTAGATTGTGATGGTGCTGATCTAGCAAAACCCATCAACAACATCCATCTCAAAAGGTTCTATGTCTAAGACTTTGGGGAAAAAATTGAAAATCACCAGAAAATACCCAAAAGATTTTTTTTTTTGGTACAAAAGAAGTGAGAAATGCCACCTTTGGTTTGAAAAGGAGCGAGAGATAGCACCTTTAGACTTCCCTATACAACACAAGTCCTTCAATGCTGAAAAACAATCAAGACAATACCCAATCAACTGTGTCTGTGATAAATTTTGCTTGTTTAAGGCTTATCTAGCACAATCAAGTTAATTTCACACACACCTAATTTAGAAACACTTGTGGGTTATAGTTCAATGGTCCCTTAGCATCTAGCACAACTCATAGCAGCAAAGATAGTTAGTATAACAACACCAAAGGGAAGCACATAGATTAGGAGAAACATGGAGTCAGATTATGTATTAAGATACCATAGACATGAATTATAAGATAACCAGTACACCTCTCAGCTATCCACCTTGGCCAATAATTCCCAATATCCATTTTAGGTTTTTATCTGATCCTTTTTCCATTCTAAAGATTTTTTTTGCTTTCATCGTCTCCAATATAGCTCCCTAAGCATACTCTTAGGCCTCTTAGCTCACTTTGGTCTCCTTGACTCTTTGGGTGCCTCCACCTGATCCTGGCTATCTCCACAGTCCAACAAATCTCACTCACATCCTCGCTTCACCCCCACCAGTCTAAAAATTGTCAAAAATTATCAAATAAATCCAACAATTGTCAAAAATCATCAAAAAAATTCAAAAATTGTCAAATATTATCATAAATTATTAAAAACATAAAAAACTATAAAAAATTATCAAAAAAATTCATAAAATTATCAAAAAAATTAAAAATTGTCAGAAATTATAAAGAATTTAAAAATTGTCAAAAATAATCAAAAAATTCAAAAATTTTCAAAAATTATCAAAAAATTCAAAATTGTAAAAAATTATAAAAAAAAATTCAAAAATTGTCAAAAATTATCAAAAAATCCAAAAAATTGTTATAAAAAAAATCCAAAAATTGTAAAAAATTATAAAAAAAATTCAAAAATTGTCAAAAATTATCAAAAACATTCAAAAATTGTCAAAATTATCAAAAAAATTCAAAAATTGTCAAAAATTATCAAAAACATTAAAAAATTGTCAAAAATTATCAAAACAAATTCAAAAATTGTCAAAAATGATGAAAAACATTCAAAAGTTGTTAAAAATTGCCACAAACATTCAAAAATTGCTAAAAATAGCTGACAAATCCAAAAAATTAACAACACCCCAAAATTTTAGTCAGACATGGCTCATTTCAACTCAAATAAACTATTCAACTATACATAACTTATTGATGTATTTTTCAAACCAATGATCCATTGATTTCATATGTCGAATTGGTGTTTGTCTATAATTGCTACTCCTTTGAGATAGGTATGCGTACCTCGACTGGTTTTATATGAAATCAGTGGTAAGGCCCACTATATTGAAAAATATTTAAATATTTTATGGCATATTTCATGGCTCCATTGCCTTGGGCAAAACCCAAAAAAACAAAAAAGTGCCTCAATGATTGTAAGGCCCACACTCATACCCTATTATAAATCTTAAGGAATGAATGTGATTAGGAGTTAATTAGGTCATGATTGACATTTTCAATACTAATAATGATTTAAGAGATCCTATTAGAGACTGATGCAGATTTTGGTTATTATAAGTTTAATACCTGTTCAATAGCATTAGGTTGAATAGATAAGATCACACGAAGACGAGACTCAATATGTTCTAGCTTAGAACTTGGTCAAGGGATTCAAGGTATGATCTACATGACAATTAGGAAATATGAAGTAACATATACTCCTGTGAGAAATAACAATGATTGTATATTATAATGACAAAAAAACATAAATGGTTGCATTCGTAGATTGGTTTTAAATCATGATGACATATTTATAAAAACATTTCAATGGCTTGAGGAATTAACCCTAGAACACACACACACACCCCTCATAATGTAATAAAGGGGTATTGCTAGGAATGTAGTTATGTTTAACTTGATTGAAAGGATACTAGTTACATGTTCACATATTAGTGATTTCCACTTAAGACATATAGTAGGATCCATTTAATTGCTTAAATGATTTAATAGATATGACTTCAGTGATTCATGGTTATGATAGACAAGTATTGTGATAGTGTTTAGAACGGTAATTTTGTTATGATAAGAAAGATAAAAGTTGATACACATATTTTGATATTAGAATTTTTTGAATATTTTATGGAAATAATTAGATGAAAGTTAATTGAATATTTTAATGCAAATTAAGTGATATTGGATTATTCTGCACTTATTTGCATGTATTTCTATATTATTTCATTGGGCTACTGACATTAAGTTAAGTGTGTAAGAAAGTTGAACCATGAAATTATTTGGGGAAACAAGATTCAAACCTATGTGAACATGGTAAAACCAAGGTGAATCTTTGGAAGATTCAAAACCTCGTTGTATTGTGTTTATTTTGTAATGTGTTTGTGCATGGGTGTAAAAAATTCAAATATCATGATTAATTAGAGACATGTCATTGTGATGTGTAAAGTATTTTAATGTGTGTGTTATTTGATATTTGTGTTGTCTATGCGTAAATGACATGTCATATAGGGTTTTGGGCATGAAGTCACTTAACCTAAACTTAATCCAATTATGAAATTAAGTCAACCCACCTTGGAGTGTTAGGAGGATTCATCATCTTGTTGGAATTTGACTACAAAATTGGTACAAACTTTAGAGAGCCTAAAAGTAATTCCCAAGCATTATTTTTGTGAAAATAAGTCACCCACATCGTAATAGTATAGGTTGGGGGTCTCAATATAACAATAAGCTGGTCTAGGGGACTTAGGAGACCCTCTAAACTAGTCATTTTCAAGCCAATTCGAAAATCAATGTGTCACATGACTTCTTTCCTCATCCCTCCACTTGGTTAAGTTCCTATGGGTAGAAAGGTACAAGGGTGTAAGAGGGGTAGGTGGGGATGGAATGGGAGGTCTTTTTAGGGATCTTGTGCCAAACTTAGTGGTTGTTCACCCACTCTCTAATTGTAGAGACACCTAGGGTTTGGAGGAAGAATCTTGGAAGCCAAGAAAGGAAATCTCTTCATCACCATTTCATAACCATTAGCTTGGAAGGAGGTTAGTTCCTCATGCCATGTTTTCTCTCATCTCATGAAGGTTGAAGGATGGAAATTGTAAGAGTGTTCTTGTAGGATTTATGTGTTGCATATGGTGTATGTTGTAAATGTTAGTGTATGTGAGTGTGCTTGTTGAATCAATTTTCCTTTGGTTTTGTTCTTGAATTGTTGTGGTGGATTGAATGTTGTATTGTGTGTGAAAGCTTTACTCACCCTTGGGAGGGAAGAGAAGCCTTGGGGTGAAGGGGTTAGTTGGGCTCAACATTGAAGTTGAGAAATCCTCCTCTTGGAGAAGGGATAGTTTTCATGGAGTATGGGCTCCATTGAAGCCATATGTCTTTCTATTATTCTATGGGAGGTATAAGTGAGGATATGTGGAGAGGAGAAAGTGTTGATAGCCTTGTTGTGGCATGTTTCTTGGAAGTCTTATTGGAATATTTCAATTGCAAGATTTTTTGTTTCAAAAGGATATGGCATTCTCCTCCTTGGAGAGCCCACCTTCACCCAATGTTTATGGTTCCATTTGTGAATCATTGTGCAAGCCTTGGTTGGGGTTGTAAATGAGTGGTGAAAATATTGTATTCATGTTGGTTCTTGTTTGTAGTGCTTGATTGAATGTATCCCGTTTGAGCCTTGTTTCCCCTTGCTCAGTGGGTGGCCTCCTTAAGGCCTAGGTTGGGAGGTGAGCCTCCATGGTTCATTATTTTATTTGAAATTGCAGATTATTTGATGCTCTTGGATACTTGGAAGTCATGAAGATTTCATTGCATAAGGGATAAAATACTATTGCAAATGAGTTGACGATGGAGATAAAAACTTTATTTTCTATGTGTTTCTATTTGTGTAGTGTAATAGTATTCTGTTGTTCTTATTTAGCTGACAATAGAGGGATTGTGAAAAATTTGTGTGTTGTATAAGGTCTATCCATTTGTGTAATTTTGTTATTGTGATTCACCACCTTTCTGTGTATCTTGGAAGTTATTGTAAGAAGTATGTGATGATGATGAAGGATATGATGTTTTATTTTAAAGTTCTTGATCTCCTCCATATTTATGTAGGTTGCCAAAGGATTTAATATCATGAAGAACTATAATGGTAGAAATATTATCCTCATTGTACTTTATTATCATTTTAGTTCTATTGTATAAATATTTGTGTAAGCATATTCAGATTGAATCCTTCTCAAGAGATTGCATTATTAGTTCTTGAGTAAATGGTTCCAAGCTTCATGAGTTGCAGATAAGAATAATTAGATATTATTATTCATAATCTTGTCATGAAATGTATATATATTTTCATTGAGTTTGATGTGTAAATGTTAAATGAAATCATCAATCTAGACTATAAATAACATTATGAGTAACTCCTAATTTATTCATCACAATTACATAATAGGAATACCTTGGACTATAGAAATATAACAACAAATAGATGACATAGAATATATAAGATTTAAGATATAAACTTGCTGTAGGTGCACATTTTATTCACTGGGAATTGTATGGAGAAAGTGGAAATAATACCCAACCAATATAGACCAATACAATAATCAAGGAATATGCCAAGGTATCTTCTAAATGAAAAAGAAATAATAGAATATCTAGGTAACAAGGATGAAATAGCATAATAAAATATTCCAAGAAAATCACCTTAAGTACAAATCACTATCATTTAAATTAGGTAGTCATAAAAGACTATGAAGGAAATCCCAAAGTAAGGGTTGACTAGGTTGTTGAGAGAGACATAAAACAATAAAATAATAAACAAGAAAAATAAAATAATAAACAAATTAAGAAGCTTGCTGACCTATAAAGAAAAGGCGACCATTACTAGTTCAAAATGCAAGAAATTTGCATGGGGAAGAGGGAGGGAAGGGGTCCCACCTTCCCATATTTCCCCTCCCATGCCTTTTCAAGTTCATGAGTGCTTTTAGCACTGCCCAAAGATGACATAAGTCAGGTTTACTTTGCCTCCATTTTCTTTAAAAAGATGCCCACCTTAGGAAAGGCCTTGGTTGACTGAAATAAGAGGGGGCCTTATATCTTAAGGGGGGGCATGTATATAAGGGTAAGAAAGGTGTTTTAAAAAAAAGGTCATGCCAAGGCTATTAGCACTTGGTAAGGGGATTTTAAATAAAGGTCAAGACATGTATTTTAATGTATGCTAAGGGGTAGGGGCTAAGGGAGTTAAGTATAGGTTAGTAGATATTAGTTAGTTGGATGTTAGCAATGTAGATGTTAATAGGTTGTTAAAAGGTAAGTTAGTTGTTAAAGATAGTTTAGTATAGGATAGAATGTTAATAAGATATTAAGTATGGGATGTTTAAAATAAGAGACATGAGAATTATCACACTATGGAATTGAGATTGGAATTTATTTATTGGTATGTTATATTGGTTCGTGAGATGATTAGTAGTAGCTTAGGATTAAGATTTGGAATTAAGGGAGATTGGTTGATATAAATTGGAATGTAATTAAGAATAGGAGATGAGATTAGGAAACAATGGTTAGAAATTAGAAGTAATATTAAGTTAGATAATGTAGTTGATTTGAATGTATTAGGAATTGGGATAGCAAGAGAACTGCTAACTATACTTGAGTTAGAATTGGGTATTTACAAATTGGGTTCATATAATTAGATGTTTAGTAGTTACCTTAGGAATAATATAGGGATAATAGAAATTAGGGTGGATTGAAAAAGAGTGGAAATTGACTAGATACGATTGCTAGGTAAATTATCTTATCAAGTTGATATGGGGTAAATTTAGTGGTTGAGAGAATTAAGGTTTCAATAGTCAGGGTGGAGGTTAGTTTAGTTGATTCCATTAGGAATGTTTATAAGTTAATAAGCATCTTAGGCATAATTATTTAGGAGTGGGGCACGGTGTATATAGTCAAAAAAGATAGCTTGTGTAAGTGATAGTAATAATTAGTAAGTGTCTAGTTAGGAGTCAATGAAATTATCAAAAAAAAATATTAGTAGTGAATTGCAAAAAATAAAGTAATTAATGGAGCTAAGTGTACTTTAATAAGTTATCAATTAGTTGTTGATTTGGAGTAAAAGAAGTAAGTTAGGTATAGTAGTTTAAGTAATGAGATATGATGGGGTTCATTGAATGGTCAAAAGGTTGGAATAGTAGGTATTTATAATGATACTTATATATGTAAATTTTGCATTGTAATCAGATTGTACATATATATATATATATTAGAGTAGAGTCCTAGGTATGTTTCTAATAGAGCCTTAAAAGTATGTTTGAACATTATGTGTATACTTGTAATTTGAGTAGGCTAGGTATATCTTCTTCTTAAGTCATTGGGTCTGAGTCATTTACTTTGTTCCACAATTTAGGACTATAATGTATAATTATAATAGAATAAGGATACAAACTTTATCTGATGAACAATGGAGAATAGAGAAAACAATCAACCGTTACCAAGTTATAGATATGGTGAGATTAGTAAGCAGTGACATTATTAACAAATGAATAAACTTATCCTTGTTAGGATAGATTTAGAAAGTACCATACAAAATTTACCTTGCCATCATAGTCATATTTAAGGAAAGCATTCAATTCTCTGGTGATGTATTGGTAAGATCCTTACCACCCTGATTGATATATAGAATAATTGTGGTTCTTAGAAGGCAGTCAATCATGATTGGTGAGTCTTCAAAAAACTTGATACTTGCACACTTAGTCGTAACAGTCACACTTTTAAGATAACCTTAACCTAATGCTAGTATGAACTTCTTAGCTAATAATTATTGTCATTGAAAATCTCTATTGTATATCTTAAATGCTGTAAAAAAATTTGTAGTTGTGTTTATGCCCTATAAGTTTGGGCATGACAATGACATTAAGAAGTAGCGTAGTTATGTCTTGAAACATCTTGCTAGGATTTGGAAAATCTAGCACAATGGGAATAGCGAAAGAGGATCTGGTAGAGCCCCTTGTCTTTCCTCTAGCCAAGAACAACAATTCCCAATGGATTATTAGTCTTATTTATGTTGCAGTGGCCATGGTTGATCTAGACCCCTCCAACAAATATATCAATGCTATTCTAAAAGGCCTAGATATCTATTGGATTCTTTCATCATCCCCTAACAAGGGGCATATAATAAGTAAGAGTAAGTTTGAGATATTGTAGGGGTCTCCTTGCATTTTTAGGCCCGAAATGCCTTTTTCAGGCTCCTGAGACACCTTTTTAGGCCTAAACACCTTTTTCTGGCCCCTCAAGTGTCTTTTTAGGCCCAATACACCTTTTTCAGGTCCCTTAAATACCTTTTTTAGGCCCAAAATGCCTTTTCCAAGCCCCCGAGATGCCTTTTTAGGACTAAACACTTTTTTCAAGCCCCTCAAGTGCCTTTTTAGGCGTAGACATCTTTTTTAGGCTCCTCAAGTGCCTTTTGAGGCCCTAATGCCTTTTTCAGACCCCTCAAGCACATCTTTAGGCACAAAATGCCTTTTTTAGGCCCCTCAAATGCCTTTTAGGACCAAAACACCTTTTTTAGGCCCCTCAAAGCACCTTTTTAGGTCTAGACTCTTTTTTTTAGGCCCCTCAAGAACCTTTTAAGGCCTAGATGCCTTTTTAGGCCCTAACACCTTTTTGAAATCCCTTAAGCACCTTTTTAGGCCCAAAACACCTTTTTCAAGCCAATCAAACACTTTTTAAGGCATAAAATACCTTTTTTAGGCGCCTCAAAGCACCCATTTAGGCCCAAAAACCTTTTTCAAGACCTTATTTTACCTTTTTCAAGGCCCAGGTATCCTTTTTGGGCCCCTAAAATACCTTTTTGGGTCAAAGTGCCTTTTTCAAGGCCTTATTTCTTCTTTCTTGAGGCCCAGGTGTCCTTTTGGGCCCCCAAATGCCTTTTCATAGGCCTTGAGAGTGTTCATCTCAGCACACACCTAGAGAAACATCCCAAAATTGGCCTTGTAGTCCTCTGTAAAGGCTATTAATATACACATAATTATGCCTTACACATCACAGCTCTCAAAATGTTATGCAAATCTTTACTCATCTTTCATTGGAAGTCCACATAGACATTCAACCCCCCACATACAAGTAAAGGTTTGTCTTCCTCTACAGATCATATTGTGTGCACTTTTGTGAAGATTGACACTTTTTTTCTGAAAATTCCAAAGACATTTGAATATTCCTAAAAATTCTAAAAACATTTGAATATTCCTAGAAATTCCAAAAACATCCACAAATTCCTAAAAATGCTAAAAACATCCAAATACATTCCAAAAAAAAAAAAAAAACACAAACAATATTCATCCAACACATTAACTTTACCACCAATTGTCCTTCTTCTTGCCACAAAAAAAAATACAAATTTTATTCTATTACAATACAAAGACAACATTACATTCACATATCCTCTGGCAGATCATTTATTTTGGCCTCCCTAGGGGAGGTGGCAAGATAGGGTGTCCAATCAATGGTATTTCTTTAGACCCAGCTCCTGACAAAGAAGCCCTTGGCATCAATCCTCTACGTATCCACATTGCATCCATGGGAATTGAAAACCTACCACTGTGCAACTGCACATTTAATAATTGTACAAATTCCCTATCCATAAATTGTGTCTCTCACTAGTTCTCATTTGGGAATGCCTAATGATAAAGTCCCATATAATAGGAAGCTTTATAGTGTACCTTCATCATTTGTTACATATCCATGAACACATTCTCCACCAGTTTGTTTATTCCTAGTACGCCAATCACTTTTTGGGCCACATCCCACTCCTACTACATTTGATCAGTTTCCATTCACCAACACTCCACATCCACTTTTGTCTCCCCCAACCACTACTGAAACTATCTCACCTTTGACTCAGTCAATGCTAACAACTCTTGTAGTTTCAATGAAAGAGAGTTTGATTTTGCAATCGCCTCCTTGAATGACTCAGACTGTGATTGCAACAACAACAACTCATTTTAGATGCTTTCCAACCCCATTTGCACCATCTTTAGGGATTCCTACAATCTCCAAGCTCATGATTGCTCTACCTACATCATTTCCTTTTGAATGCAATTGCTCCACATGTAGTTTTGCTTCTAGTGATTGCACATGCACCCACTTTATGTTCACCACTACTTGGAGCTATATTGCTTCTATTTACACTCCATCTTCCAATGCCTTCTCCTTTAATCCCTATAGAAAATCAACTTCCTATTCGGTGTTCTCTGCTCAGACTCTCTCTATAGCCAACATTCTCTGTAATTATTCCACATCACTTGATGGTTGATCTCCACTGCCTGCCTCTAGCCGTGATTCCTCCACATTTAAATCACTCACTTCCCCTTCCATTGATGCTTGTCCTAGAATTCCAAGGCTAATCAACTGACCTACTCCACTCATCCTATCACCCACACTAATATCTCCCACACTCATTAGAGCTTTTTTTACAGACTTTTTAGGAGATTTTATCTCCCTTGCCTCCTCCTTTACTCTGAACATACTCTTTGTCATCTCAAGTGGACTAGTCTCTGCCTGTGTCATCAGCTCATCGTCATCCAATACCACCTACAACACTTGTTTTACTGTAGTCCTTGAAAACATCATTAATGCTAACAAGGATGTTTCTTTTTCCCTAATCCCCACATCTTCAGGTTGTGCCAACCCTCATCTTGCCTAACTTGATTCACCTTGTAGTTCGGGCTGATACACCAGCTCCTCAGAGGTTCACCGAATGCACTTTTCTCTTCACCCTTGCCTAATCCACCTTTCCTAGCTAGCATCACCCTCCTGCTATGATTGATCTGGTGAGCCTGACATGCTTTCACTTACCCACTTCCTAGAACTTCTCAATCACTCTAACTACCATATTTTACTCTTCACCTTGCTTTGTTCCATTCCCATGCTATCCACCTATTTATGGTCATCACTCACCTGGACTTACTCTTCAATGAACTTACCACACGTTCGCTTCTCACCACACTCATACTGGGTACACTTCCACCATTCCTGCACCATAATTACCACCAAAATTTTTTTGTCAACCTTCTTTGCCAACACACACTCTGTGCATTCTACTAACAATTTCCACTAACACATCTCATAATTTTTTGCCCAACCATTACAACCACTTTATCCATAGTTTAAACAAATTTTACACTACTGCACATTCTTGTTGTCACTACTAGTCTACAATTAATAGTTTTTCTATTATTATGCACTTCTAGTATGTCAATGATGTACTTGACTAGAGGTACTAGGATGAAGTCATGATACTTTATTTCCCTTTAATTTTTCATTGTTCAGTTCCTATGATTCTCTAATTTCATGCATTATTGGTATCCACTTGTAAGTGCCTCCTCTCATTTGGAAAGCCATGTGTACCTTGACCAATTTTGTATGATATCTTAGTTGATGACTTTATTAGACATTTTATTGTTTGCAAGCCTATTTTTATTTACTGTGGCTATAACATTTGTTTTTCAATAAATTGTCATACTTTTCATGTACATTATCCATGATTGGTGGTACTTCTCGGTGTGACACAATATTCATATCGCCATAACTGAGCTAGTGGTGATTGTACTTGGTCACTTTTTTTATTAAATGCTCTATGATGATAGTTAACTTGCATCTTTTTACAATAAAAGTGATAGTTAGTTGCATTCATTTAGTTTTTATTTTCATTTTGGGTCTCTTGTGATCACATAGTTGGCACATAAATCAAGATAACACACACACGAATCTCATCAATAGTGCTCAACAACAAGGCTACAAACAATGAGTAAGGTTATTCAACAACATGTCACCACCCAACATCCTATTGCAATGGGTAACACTATAATATTGTGGACTTGATCTCATCACAACACTACCACCTTGCATCACACTTTATTCTCACCTATCATCTATTCCACCTATTGCATTATGTGGCTTTTGAATCTCAAACAATTATGGTCACTAATTTCTCCTATTTTCACCTCATATTACAATGTGTCACTTTTGAATCTCAAATAATTTTGGGTCACTATCCATAACACCATTAATTATATTTCATGCATTCATTATTTCACCCATTCTAACTTGGATCTCAAGTTTCATTTGTAAGTTTCAAGTCTCAAATGTTGACCCCATTCCTTCGCGTCTTTTCATCTCCCACATAATCATTTTCTTCCATATGTTTCTTTCCATCTATCATCTCATTTATCATTTCATTTCCTTACATTTCACCTTTCATTCACTTCATTTATCATTTTATTTTCATTTATCACTATCTGTTCATCTCATCATTTTCATTACCTTTAATTTCACTTCTCACATCGGATATATAAAGTCCATGATATAACAAGTGCACAAGTTTGAACATCAAAAAGCTTGAATATCCCAAATATCAAAAGGATTGAATCATCAACATCCAAAGGTCATCAACATCAACATCAAAAGGTCATCAACATCAACATAATAGGGTCCTCATCTTAAATGAGATACATTATAAGCCAATAAAATGAACACAAAACCTCCACAAATCAACCCTATGTCACACCACTTACATCATCTATCTATGTCTGATCTAAAGGTTCCTGCTCATTGGGGGACTCATCCAATCTCAAAAAATCAAACACCAAACAACGAGTTCAATTTTTATCACAAGTGATCATCATACATCAATCAAATCTCAACATCTAGCTATCTAGCTACTAGTTCTATCTTGAACTTGTTATTTGTCCTACTTTGTATCCTGAGATGGACATGTTTGTTTTCCCCTACTCTACATCCTGAGGGGGGCACTTTTTCTATCTACCCAATATCATCTAATTGATTCTATACATCACATTGTGACTATACATTCCCTATCAACTATTCTCATCAACATTTTCAGAATTAAAATTGGAATATTCTTATTTTGCATATTCATTTTTTTTTTCCAATTTTGTTTTTGAGGGGGCAGCATACCATGGCATAAAAAATTTCAAATATAAATTACATTCTACCTTGGGGCATCAAAATTTTCAAATATCAACCCTAATGAAAATTTTAAACATTGAATTGAACAAAATTGGGGCATCCAAGCAAAACATTGCAATATCAAAACATTGAATCAATAAAATCAATGACACTCAAACATCAAGTTATTGACAATCATACATCATATCAACCTCGAAACATCAAAACATCATCGATCAGACTTTCAATCATCAAAATTTGACCTATAATCAGAGAATCAAGATAGTGTTTGAACTATTATGCTTCACATATTAGCTCAAAGAGGGGCATTTCTAGACACCCAAAAATTGGCAAAGACCTGAATTATGCAATTTTGATCAATCAACGTAAATTAAGGAGGAAATCAGAGGAAAATAACACACTTTCAAATTAAGGATTACATTAGGTCATTAATTGATTAAATCATCTATCAAATTAATAAGACCTAAATCAATTCCAAAAGAGGAGAAAAACAATTCAAAATCGTAAAATGAAATTCAAAAGGGAGAGGAAAAAAGATAAACTTTTGAAAATAAATGGAACTTTTATTAAATCAATAAATTCATTTATCCTCACAAAATGAAAATCATCCTTTTATATTATAAATAATTGAGAAAAATTCACATTTAGCCTAAAACCAAGACTTTTGGGGCTCCTCCTCTTGTCTCTTATGAGATATTTTAGTTGAAAAGAAAAATCAACATTTAGCCTCAAATCAAGACTTTTAGGCTCCTCCTCTTGTCTCTTATGAGACATTTTAGTTTAAAAGAAATGCACATTTAGCGTCAAATTGAGACTTTTGGGCTTCTCCTCTTGTCTCTTATGAGACATTTTCAATTTCACTTCTATCCACCAATTAAAAGTAAAACCCAAATTCTTACCCCAACCCCTTCTAAAATCCTATAAATAGAAGGAGAATTCAAGAGCAAAGGGACCCAAGTTTTAGGCATCTACATTGTAGGCATATTTAAAGTTGTCATATTGAGCATATTAGCATTGTTATTCTAGCAAGTTTATGTCATTTTGATAGCATTTTAGCTTAGTTTTCATGTTATTTAGCATTATCTTAACACATGTTTAGCTCATTGCATGTCCATTTTGATAGTATTCTAAGATTTCTTATTCACATGTAATCTACATTTTCATCTTAGATCTCTCACACACACTAATATATTTGCATTTTAAGCACACTTCTCATTCTAGAACTGTCACTAAGATGTTGGTCTAAGAGCATTTTTAGTGGTCGTAGTTAGAGAAACATGGGACATTTGTAGAGTTTGCATTCTGAATAGGCTCCACAATATCACAACATCAATGTTAATGGGGGAGATAATGCATGAAAAACATCTCCTAATTATGAATGGAGGAGATATGTACATCCTCTAGGTAAATGGGGGAGAGATAGTTGAATAGGGAGATTTAGAAAGATTCATGTAAGAAAGGAGACGTGCAGTATGGACAGTTTTGATGTATGGAGGAGAAGGTGAGAGTTGTTTATTGTGAACAATTGATGCTGATTCTAAAGAAGATGTAGAACAAAGCAGTGTTCTAGAGGATTTTAGATTTGATTGATGAAGAGGATTTGAAAAATATGAGAACAATAGTAGCAGTAATAGAGTACTATTTGGTATTCTTAGAACTTAGATGTTTTTCATCTATGTTACCATCAATGCCAAAGGAAGAGATTGTTAGCATGACTACTGATGGTATTCCTTTGGGGGAGTATCCTAAGCATTGGTGATTATGTGGTAATATTGACATGTTGCATTCATGACTATGTTTGTCATTGGTGTCAAGATAACAATAACTATGTAAAGATTGGCATAGTAGAAAATAGAGATCATAATTGTACAGAAAAAGTATTTACTATCAAGTGATGTGCGGTTAAGGATGTGTTCCTCAATATTTCTCAATGATAAGGGTTAGTGTGAGTAACATGAGTCAAAGACATGCAAAAGTTGTTAGTGATTTTCAAAGAGTAGTGCAGAACTAGGGTATGTAAGAAGCAATTTTAGATGATTGCATTATATCTTTTAGCATAGATATAATCTAGAGATGCATAGTTAGTCACTGATAGAAGATGATTGTATAGTGACGTTAGTAAGTGCACAAGCCCTGAAGTTTCTCATGTGAAGATTTGTTCAAATTATGAGCCAACAATGCTATTGTAATTATGAATTAATTAATTATCTTATTATAATTAATTGGGAAAGCCTCAAGGCTGAGTCAAGGAATTATTCTGAAGATACAATATAAAGGAAAGATGTTTTCCTTGTTTGTAATAAGTGTGAAGCATATGGATTATGTGAAGTGATCAAGGAAGTGCAAATAAGAGAAGAGTATTTAGTAAATGCAAGTAAGCAATCCAAGGGCTTATTGGATACAAAGTTCATGATCTTGTATCAAGATCAGAAGGAGAAAAAGTTTGGTTGATAGGATAGAGAGAGAGAAAGGAGAAGTACAGAACAATTTTATTATTCTCCAAGGAATAATATAAAGATCTTTTGGAGAGTGGGTTCATTGGTCTTGCCCTTGAAGCTATTTGGATAGTGGGTCCATCTACCTTCTACAACTCTTAATAGGTTCCATCCTCTAACAAGGAATATTTATATTAGTACATCATCTTGTGGGTACCTTCCCCACTAGGGTTTTCCCTCTGATCAAGGGTTTCCCTAGTTAGCATATCTAGTGTCATTGTGCATGAGTATCTTGTTATGGTTTTTGATTATACTTCTTAGATGGTTGAGATTTAATAAGGTTGATAATTGTGATAATAATTGGATAATTGATTCACCACACCCCCCCAGTTATATTGGTGGACTATATATTCTAATAGTTTTAGCTTTTCAATAGCCTTCTTCTAATTCTCTTTAAGTATATTAGATATAAAGATAAGTATGCAAAGTGCATAAGATGAAACTTCTACTACACTAAGACAATATAGGAAAATATTTCATAGGATGCCTTTGCTGCAAAATACTCCTCCAATTTCCTTTGCAAAATAATAACTTTAGGAGACAAATATTCTATAAGGATAGAGAATCTCTTTATTAGCTTCTGCTTTTCAAATTTAATGCCTCTAATAGCATTGTGAACTCTCTCCATTTCTTCTTCAATGTCTTCAATACATGCATCAAGTTGCTGTAATCTAATTGTGAGTGTTTGAAGCTCACTCAATCTACCTTTGATAATGACATCAAATTATGATAAGTAATTGTATGACATTACACATTGTGCATACAATTTCTTCCCTTCATTTTAGCTCTTTCTTAGCTCTTTAATAAAAACATTCAAGGTCTTCAAGTCATTTCTTACATTAGTGCATACGGTGTCAAACAATGATGCATCATGCTTAAATCTAAGCTTGTACTGAAGCAATATCAAAAAAAGTGGTGAAATTTGCATCAAATGATCTTATCATTTCTTTTGCCTTCTTCTGAATATATGGTTCTCTAACAGTGGTTTGCACTATCTTCTACATTCTTTCTAGAACTTCTGTTAATGTTCTCTCTAAAGTCTTTAGAGACTTGTTCTTCTCCAATAACTTGCTCAAAGAGGTCATTTGACACTTTTGATCATCATACTCATCTGATACTATAGGAAATATATGACCTACTATTGCTAGGGTAGCTACTGTAATAGATGTAACTATTTGTATTACAATACTTTTCTTTTCTTCTTCTTTCCTTTCTTCCTCCTTCTTTTCTTCTTTCATATTTCTTTCTCCTTCTCTTCTTCTTTCTTTCTTTCTTCCTCGTTTTTATTTTATTCTTTCTTTCTTTCTTTCCTCTTCTTCTCTTTCTTCTTCATCTTTCCTCTTCTCATCTTCGATCCTCTTTATTTATTTTTCTTGTTCTTCTCTTCTCTTTTCTTCTTCTTCAATCTTCCTTTTTTCTTCTTCCTCATTAACCTCTTCATCAGAGCTAGAATAGCTAGTAATATTGCGAACAATGTTGGTCCCATATTATGCAAAAGGATTGTCTTTAACATCTACAGTTATATGAATACTATCCACTTGCATGGATTTAGTACAAATAACTATATGTGGAGGTGAGTTAATTTGCTAAGTTTCCTCAACCTCTTTTTCATCATTAGTATGTATACTAGCCTCAACATACATAGGGCTTGCCCTTTCTGGCTACACACTCTCCTTAGTGGTTTTTGACATAGAATTCATATAGATGACTATGGATTTCTCAATTTCCTTATTTACCTCTTCATAATTACCTCCCATAAGAATAGTTGATCTTCTTTTATTCCTCAACAAAGGACCAATACCTTTCAAAATACCTTCTACATCATTATTAGTGCTAAATTCACATCATTTCTTAATCATATTTGTTCTCAACTTCATATCTTCCTCTACAACTCTTCTTTTTTTGTTCAGTAGCCTATTATACAAGTCTTTAGGTATCTTATTCTGAATGCTATCAAATATTTTATTTCTTAGAATCATATTTCTTACTATAGCATTCTCTAACTTCCTTCTATCCATGTGACTGTATAAACTGTAATATTTATTTAACTGAACAATTTTTTCATTCTCAATAATCTACATATTCAACTTTTCAACCTTAGGTTTCTAGGCTTTCTTACCAGATGGTTTTCTTCCTTTACCAACTACCTATTCAACTTCCTTTTCCTTAGTCTCTTCCTCAAACTCATTAGATTCACTGATCTGCAATTTTTTTCTTCGTTTACCTAGACCATTGGTGGTTTTCTTGGTCCTCTTTCTAGGGGATGGTGTAGATTCTTGCTTTACCTTTACCATTCTTTCATATTCCTTTGTGCAAATGTTGTAACTACCATATCTTCACCAAGTTTCTACTTCTATTGTACAAATTGATCCTTGACTAGTTGTACTTGCACAACTACTACATAGGGTGTAGTAGGTATCTATGTAGTAGATCCTTCTACTATCACTCCTTTTGAAGGTGCTAGAATGGAAATAAGTGTAGCTTTCAACACCTTAGATTTCCCACTAGTCTTCATTTCCAAAGCTATACCTTTAATCTCATTAAATTCTTGTCTTGTCATACTTGATTCCTTGAGAATGGATTCTATCATTTTCTCAACATTCTTCTAGATTTCCTTTCTATGAAGTTCAAAGTGAACTTCCTTCATCCTTTCATCACATGTCCCCCATATGGGACATTTAACATCTCTCTCTGATTGAAGTATGATATTGGCATAACCTTCAATGAGTTCTTTACTCATCTCATAACCCATTAGTTCTATAAATTTCACTCTTGGATCTACTACCTCCATATAGATTGTATCAGTTTCTACCATAAAGTACATTTCATCCTTGTACTTTTCTACCATAGAAGGAGGGATTTTGTATGTTTTCTTCATTTCCAATTGAAAACTCTTCGTCATGATGTTAATGTCCATGTCTTTGATATATTCAAGCCTGGCTATGTAACACTGGGTGACCATCTTCATAGTACATTCATTAATATCCAAAATTTTCATTCCAAGAAATTGCTTGATTGCATGGAAAAAAAAAATGTGTTAATAAAGATTCAAATTTAAAAACTAAATTATTAGATTTCTTCAACTTAGCAATGTTATCCAACAATTGCACTTTGATAACCTCACACATATTTACCTTTTTCTTTTCACAACCATTACACAAGCTACATGTAAAAATCCTATTGGGATAGAATTTACTATAGAACTATAGTTGAACTTGTATCCTATAATATTACTCAATACTCTAATTCTAGTGTCCTCAATTAGGTCAACTCTCAAGTTTCTCCCATCAAAATTTGTCTTCAAATTTGTTTCAATAGTCTTTCTGATGTTCCTATCATTTATTGGGCTACAACCTTCATTACTTAGTCTAGTGACCTTATGAATTAGGTCATTATCCATTACTATAGGTATATCACCTACCCAAAACATTTCTTCACGTAATCTACTCAAGATAATCCTACTCCATTCATGATTATCAAATTTCGTATAAAACATATATTTGATCAGGTTAAGCTCATTCAAGTATGCATACTCAAGTTTAAGCTTTAATTTTTCATTGCACATAAGTTACAAATCCTTGTGAATGTCTTCATCACCAATACTCTCAAATTTTTAGTGAATGTAGCTTCTAAAATCTTCTATGTGAGTACATTAGGTGAGATTTGAGAAAATTCTCCCAAAGGATCATCAATAAGAGAAACAAATGGGTGCTTTTAAAACTTGTACCTTGGTCTGTCACTAACATCACATACTGACTAACTTGCCATAATGCTAACTATTTATACTAAAAATTCCAACTAAAAGCCTTCTAAAATACCTTGATTATCATGTGTTAGGGATTCTATAACTTCACACTTTTAGACATTTTAATTTGCTCTTAATTTGCTATCAATTCTCTCACAAGTGAGTGCACGATCAAATGGTACTAAAAATATTGTTCGCAACCCTTAAATCATTTAAAATTTAACTTCACATTAGATGTGTATCTACATCATCTTCAAAAGCTATCTTTGATTACCAATAATCTTTTTTTCTCCCATGTGACTTACTGCGATCATGAAAACATTTGCGCACTTGACCATAACTTCCTCACTATGTCCTCTAAATTTTGTTGACTGCACAACTTCTGATTTAGTTTCTATCATCATCTCTAATTAACTGACACTTTGACTCTACTGGAAATTCTTAATTCAAATAGGATGAGTCATAAACAATTGTTGACTTCAGTCTTCCATCAGGTGCATCAAAATACTACTCTTCCAAAATTGTGTGAGAACTTTCTAGATTACCAGATTTCATAAATACTTCTTTGAATTCATTAGCATGCTCTTTAATTGCTTGCTTTAGACTATTATTGCTGTCATTATCATTTCTTATGTCATTTCTATTATTGTTCCTTCTATAATTAAGATTCTTTCTGAATTTTCTTCTATCCATTCTGCAAAATCTTGTTGTGTGTCCAAAGTTATTACATAATTGACATATAGGTGCATTTCTTCTCTGATTGATTCCATTTTGACTTTTAGGTGCTCTATAATTCCTTGCAATATGTCAAAGGTTGTTAAATATTTGTAACATATAACTTGTTTCTTTTCACCATTAAATTTCTCTCCATCATTAGATCTTCTTGGTGATCTCCTTATTTCATTACATATAGGGTTAATATTCCCAAACATTCTACTATTTGTGTTATTACTATCAAATTTAGGTTTCTTACATTCTACTGATCTATGTCCATAACCATTACAATTATAGCAATAGAAATTAGTAATAGGTTTGAAGGATTTACCTGTACAATCTCTCTTCATATGACCAACTTCATTGCATATAAAACATCTACCTATAAATTCATATCTAGCTTCCTTAGATACTTCAACTTACTCTATTGTCTTAGGTTCATCATGTTTCTTAGATAGATTAACCTATTCAACTTATTTAGGTACATCAGTAGGTACACTTGATTCAATCCTACTCTGATAAGTTTATTTTGGTTTAGGGGTTTCAATAGGTTGATCTAATGCCTTCCTAACTTCAATTTTCTTGGCTGATTTTTCTCCAATAAGATATCCAAGATCTATCTTATCATAAGACAATCTCTAAAAAAGTAACTGCTCATCAATTTTCTCACTACTAGAATAAAGCATCTCTAATTTTTTCTAGGCTTGAGTTAATTCTCCTTTTACAATGGTATTGTACTTTTCTAATTCTGAATAATCTATTTTCATAGAATCTAGTTCAAATGTTACTTGACTCAAATGGGATCTTAGGTTTATATTTTCAAATTTTAGATCTGGTTCAATTTTGTTATCATATTTCTTAAGTCTCAACCTAATTTTAATAATTTTCAACTCATGTTTCAAGGGCTCATTTTCTTTCTTGAGGGTTCCTACTTCATCATTGTCATTAGTCTTCTCTTTTGATTCTTTCCTAGATTTTAGGTGATCAATCTTATCTTTTAGCTTACCAATGTAATCTTTTGCATCTTCATACCTATCTTTCAAGTTGTCTGTTTCTTTTGTAAGAAGATCAATTTTCTCAAGAGCTATCTTCAATTGTTCCATATCAATAGGGATATTACTCAATATATTAAGCCTCTTCTGAGTAACTATTCTTTGATACCAATTGTTAGAAATTGATAATATTGGTGGGGGGGTGTGAATTAGTATTCTACAAATTTTTTCCCACAACTAGATATTATTAATTACTTTGCAACATTCATAGGAAAGTAAACCAATAGTGCTGAAAAGTAAATATAACCATACACAAAGGAGCTCATAACACCATTATTTGTTAACTAGGGAACCCATGGCCAAGGGAAAACCCTGGTGGGGATGATACCCACATAATGATCCACTAAACAAAAGAATCTTGTTAAGGATATTGACCTTGTTACGAGTCTATCAAATACATATAGTGTCTCAAGTCCTTGTTATAGGACTAGGCCCTATTAAAAGCCTCAACCCTGTTAGGAGTTGCTTCAACCCAATTAGGAGTTGGTAGTACAATTACAATTTATGCAAGAAGGGCCTACTGTCCTAACATGCAATATGAAAATAAGTTTCTTCACAAGAATAGATATATACACAATACTATCTCACTACTGCAATTCACACTTGCTCTGATCATACATAAGATTTTTCATCACACAAGACTCTCATATCATATATGCTTCCTTTTCAATAGTTCATGTCATATGTCCACTTCCATTTAGTTGCACAAGATATGACCTTTACTTATACCTCACAAATTATCAAAATGCTGATGAGTTAGCCTTGAAGCTTCCACACACTTGGCTAATTAAAAAATAAATTTGGGGTTAACATATAGGATGTTGGCCCATCATGGTTAAGTAATTATTTTGTTGCCAAAATAATTTCTTAAGCCATACAATTCATTTTACTGTCATGCTACGTTCTACTCTATTAATTACCTATGCTGGTAATTATTTTGTAACTAACATTGTACTATCTATACAGGTCTACGCACTAACATGCATCGTCATAACACAATAAACTATCGATCCTCAACTGTGCATGAGTTAACTCAAACTCTATCATCCTTACATATCGAATCTATCTTTGTGCTGCTACAAACTATCCAATACTTAGACAATTTTCTATCTCAGATTTCATAATGAAATACCAAAATGTATATGTTACCATAAATGAGAACATTAATACATCTACCTAGCCATATTTCCAATAACCATTATAGGGGACACAATTTGAATTTCGACTTTCAATTTAGTAGTAAGATTCAAGGACTTATTTTTAAAACTTCTAGAGATATATGTGGATTTATTTCTATTTTGGGTGGTCTATTTCCCCAAACCATCATTATCCTATCTCTTACAATGATTAGCACTTTTCTCCTCCATTGACTTCCCTCTTGCAACTTTTTCCTTTGGTATGGAAACTATTCTTGTAGGCTTCTAGGGGGTTTCATGAAATTCAACATCAGATTCAACAAAATGAAATCCATATTTTAATAATTGGTTTCATTTCCCTTGTTTAATTCATTTATTTTTATTTCCTCTTTCAAAATCATAAACTCTAATGTGTTTGATTTGTAGAGATTCATTTCCAATGAAAGTTACAAATAGATTCATATCATCCTTTTGTTCTTGTGAAAGAGATGGAAATTAGTTTCTTGCATGACACTATGATATTCATATGAAGAAGGATTATTGTTTCATGAAGAAAAATTACTAGGAAATACCACCTTACATAGCTAAAAGGTTGTGGGTGTTTGATAAATATAACCAACATAGTTTCCTTCTTATTTTATTTTTTCTTTCTAATTTCATTTCAACCATAGATATAATAATTTGTTTCCTCTTTTGTGAATAAAATAAAATAAAATAATTTTTTTTGTTTCATCTTCATTTTAAATTTTTTTATGCGCTTTACAAACATGATTGAATAATTGATTGTGATAGGTTGTTTTTAAATGTTTAGTCAATTCATCTCATGGTGAATATATAATGAATCAAAATTATTTTTCAATAAATGATGATTATTATTTTGGTTGTTAATAATTAGCATAATATATATTTTATTTAAAATTTCTATTTTTTTCTCCAAAATATCTATTAAATATATATATTATTTAAATTAATCATACTTTTGCATGTAGAATTGACTATAAAATTTTACAAATGTCAAAATTTATTTATATTCTATTATAAAAATTGATGTAGGAGCATCCTAGGTGTAAGGGAAATCTTGCATCAACCAAAAATATTTTCTTTTTGTTTCTTGAATAAGGGTGGTCTCAGTGTAGAGTTGTTGTTTTTGGAGGCTTGCTACTTAGTAAGTCGGTCATATAAGCTCAGAATGTCCTAATTTCAAAGGTGGATGTTCATATTGGATACATTAGCCTGTTAGTTGAGACTCACTATCATATTGTGAGTATTTGTGAAGTTAGTATGGATTTTTGGTGTGCAATTTTGGCACAAAAAATTTAGGATTAGTTTTGAAGGCCTTAGAGGGCTCAGATGGGATTTGAAATAGGATTGACTAGAGCTTGCGTAAGTCTATCTCTCTATATCACATGATAAGGATTTTGAAAAGGAGAAACGGTTTAAAATTTATGGTCTTTCAAAGTTTAGATGACCAAAATTTCAAAAATAAATCTGAAAAGGGTATTGGACCAATTCTATGTTTATTTTTAGGGCTGGTCAGCCTCAAGGGTTAGGGTTTGATGTTTGTCATCTCAAGTGACATAAAGTTTCCTATATAACCAAGGCCCATAAATTGTCTAGGAAAACTCTGGGCAATAGTTCACATCTTTGTGTTACAAATTATTATAAGGAAGGCACCCATGTGGATTTGCATGTTGTATTTCAAAATTCTATAAATTTGAATTTGTTGCGATAATAAGAAGCCCATATTTTGTTCTTGCAAATTGTTGCTATTTCTTTATTTCTGTAATGTGTTTTTGGTATTAAGAGGAAAACCCATTATTAATTGGTATTAGAGAAGGAATTCTTGAGTGTGTAAGGAGATTGCTGAATATGAGGTAGTTACAATAGGACCATGGTTTGGGCATAGTGTGTAGATAGATCACTGATTGTAAGGTAGTTTACACCAGGGTTTCAATGGAAGCATGAAAATATCTCTATGAAGCGAGCATGGAGGAATAGTTGTAGGTGTTACACCTAAGGGTTTTAGTGTTAGCATGAATGCTGATAATACTACATTGGGGGAGTATCCTAAGCATTGGAGAGTATTGACATGTTGCATTCATGAGTGTGTTTGTCATTGATGTCAACATAACAATAAGTTTGTGAAAATTGGTAGACTAGTAGACATAGATCTTAGTTGTATGGACAAGGTTTTGATTGTCTGGTGATGCATGACTAAGGAATTGTTATATGTTGTGTTTTGATGATGAGGTTTAGTGTACATAAAGTAAGTCAATGACGTACAAAGGATATTCTTGATTTACGAAGAACAATATAGAAACAAAGTATTTAAGAAGTTCTTTCTAGTGATTACATTATACCTTCTAACAGAGATATAATCAGGTGATGTATGGTCAATCGGTCACAAAAGATAGTCTATTGGTGATTTCAGTGAGTGTGTAGGTCCTAGTATCACAGGTGTGAAGTTTTGTATGGACTATGAGCTGATAGTGCTATTGTAATTATAAATAAATTAATTATCTTATTATAACTAATTAGGAAAGACTCAAGGCCGACTCAAGAAATTATTTTGAAGATAAGGTATAAAGGAAAGATGTTTTACTTGTTTTTAGAGTGTGCAATTTATATTGATCAAGTATCAAGTGCGAAAAGGAGCATTGCATTTTTTGAATGCATGTAAGTGATCCAAGGGATTATTGGATACAAGAGTTGTGATCTGGTTACAAGATTTGAAGGAGAAGAAGTCCAATTGATAGGATAGAGGAAGAGTAAGGAAATACATTTTATTTCTATTCTTCTACAATGAATAATACATAGATCATTTTGACAGTGGGTTCATTGGTCTTTCCTTGAAGCTATTTAGATAGTGGGTCTATCTGTCTTCTACAACTCCTAACAGGGCTGGAATCTCCTAACATAGATTCAGAGTCTCCTAATAGGAATTGATATGTACTGAATGTATTTATAGACTCCTAATAGGGTCTATCCTCTAACAAGGAAATTTTATAATAGTACATCTTGTGGGTACCATCCCCACTGGGGTTTTCCCTCTGATCAAGGATTTCCCTAGTTAACATATCTAGTGTTATTGTGCATGAGTATCTTGTTATGTTTTTTTGTTTATTTTGATCATATGGTTAAGATTTATTAAGGTTGATAATTGTGATATTAGTTGGATAACTAATTCACCCCCCTCCTAATTAGATTGGTGGACTATATATATAGTAACATTTATATCCCTCTAAAGATAGATGCAAGAATTGGAAGAACAAATATGTAGAGGAATAAATCTTGTCATATGAGATGAAAGTGAGGATGAATAATAATAAAAAGAAAATGTTGAAGAAGAGGCAATTCTAAACCCAAGAGAAGAGAGGATTTTTAGGGCCATCTCCAAGATTGGAAAAAGACCTCATTTGTAGGTTCCCACAATTTTGGGAAATCTTAACATAGAGGAATTGATCAATTGGATCAATAAATTGGAGGAATACTTTGAATATAAAGATATTGAGGATCCTGATAGGGTCATGTTGCGAATGCCAAATTGAAGGATCATGCAAAGATCTAGTGGTAGGAGCTTCAATTGGAGTGAAATTGAAGAGGGAAGGAAAAAATCACAAGATTAGAACACATGATAGCTAAATTAAAGTGAAAATTTATTCCCATAGATCATTATTTTGATCTACTAAAGAAAATACAAGGGTTGAAACAAGTGGTTATATTTGCACAAGAGTATACCAAATATTTCTATCGAGCTATCATTAGAACAAGACATGAAAAAGTTAACAAGGATAAAGTTTCCCATTATCTTAATGGGTTGAGTCCAAGAATTCAATAGGAATTGAGTTTGGTCTAAATGAAAAGTATTGAATAGGCATACCCATTTTCCCTAATAGTTGAGGAAAAGATTAGCAAGAAGTTTGATAATGAGATTAGTGGAAGAGAGTACAATGGAAGATCTAGAAGACGGTCTTATGAAGGCAAAAATGATGATTAGATGAACAAGGATGAGGCTAAAGATACTAGTGAGAATCATATGGGAAAAAATTGTGATCATTTCCATGATCAAAATAATAGAGATCAAAGAGGAGAAAGTAGAGGGAAAGGATCTGGAAGAGGAGGTTTTTGTGGAAACTATTTTCACTTTGGAGAAGAAGGGCATAGGGAATTTAAATGTTCTCAATAATGAGAAAGAATTGATAGAATAATGGAAGGCTAGGTGAAAATAAATCTAAACAAAGTAGGAGCTTGTTTTACACAAGGTGTAAATGTGAAGATAAGTGTTTTGATGTGATCATTGATGGTGGAAGTACTTTCAATCTGGTGTTAGAAAATATGGTCACAAAGTGAAAATTGAAGAGGCAGAAACACCCACAACCATACCATATTTCTTGCATGCAAGATGACCACAAGGTCATGATAAATGAGTAATTCATAGTGAAGTTCAATATTGGAAGCTACTAGAATAAGGTGCTATGTGATATCATACCCATGGACATATGCCATATGTTCCTTAGTAGGTCAAGGAATTTTGATAGGAATGTTTTACATGATGGGTGTACAAATAGCTACACTCTAATAAAGGATGGAGTGAAACATAAGATGAAGTCATTAAAGGATACATATGAAAATATATTTAGTGCTACCAGACTATGTTTTGTTGATAGAAACAAAGTTCCTAGGGGGTATGAGGTGTAAGAATATGTATTTTGCTATAATTCCAAAAGATGGTAAAGAAGTACAAGACGTACCAATTGAAGTTATAGATTTGTTGGAAGAGTTTCTAACTATTGTCTTAGATAATGTCCCTAATGTATTATCACTAGTGTCAAAGATCACTCACAATATGGACTTGATTCTAGGATCCAATTTTCCAAGTAAGGAAGCATACAGAATGACACCAATAGAAAGAGAAGAGTTGTAAACACAATTTAATGAGTTGTTATAGAAGGGGTTGATTCAAGAGAGTTTGAGTCCATGTGTTGCACCAACAGTATTGGAACCAAATAGGAATGTAGGATGGAGGATGTGTATAGATTCTTAAGCTATAAGTAAGATCATAGTTAAGTACAAATTTCTATTTATACATATGGATGCTATTATGATTGTTTGAGTGGAGCTGTGTATTTCAAAAAGAGACATATGAAGAGTGGGTAGCATTAGATTCACACCAGAGAAAGAGATGAGTGGAAGAATGCCTTCAAGAAAAGAGAAGGGTTGTATGAGTCATTACTCATGCCTTTTGGGCTAATCAATGCACCAAGAACTTTCATGCATCTCATAAATGAGGTATTGAAGGAGTTGTGGGGTAATTTTTTCATTGTTTACCTATATGATATTTTGATCTTTAGTAAGAGGTGGGAGGAGAATTTGATGCATATTCTTAAGGCATTTGATAAGTTGAGGGAAGAAAAGTTGTTAATAAATCTAAAGAAGTGTAGGTTTGTGAGAAGGAGTTGGTGTACTTTGGATTTGTAGTTTTAGAAAGAGGTCTTAAATGGACCATGAGAAAGTGAAAGATATACTTGAATGCTTAATCCAATGAGTATGATTGGGGTAAGATATTTTCTTGGACTAGCTAATTTTATAGAAATTTTATAAGAGATTTTAGCAGTATTTGTGGACCCTTAACTAAAATAATGAGAGGGGATAGCAAATTATTTAAGTGGATTGTAGGAGAAGATAAAATTTTTAATCTGTTGAAATGGAAAGTTATAGAACAACCTATTTTACCACTTTTAGATTTTAATAGGGTGTTTCAAGTAGATTGTGATGCTAGTGGTACTGCAATAGGGGTTTTCAGCCAAGAAGGTGTTGGAATATTTAGAATAACTAGGGGGGCTGAGGGTGAATCAGTTATCCAAGGTCCAAATGTACAAATGAAAATTTTTAGTACTTCAACACATACATGTGCATGCATTGATTAGATCATCCATTATCTCAAACTTTTACATATTGCTATCCTAGGTCAAAATAACTTTGCAGTAATGTAAACATGATTTAACAAAAAATTCATTCACACAATTTAATACAAAGATTTAACATGGAAACCCAGTTTGGGAAAAACCACTAGTAACATGCTACCAAGTTTCACTCTTTTGAAGTGAGCCATGTGAGGATCCAACCTTGTTAAACATTACAATATACACTATTACATGTGACCTTGATTAAATGATTTAATCACCCTATTAGAAGTGATCCTTGTTAGAGGACTTTAGAACATTCCATTAGAATGTCACCTAGTTAAAGGATTTACTCATGACTGTTAGGTCAATCGTAACCCAAAGAATTTATCTAAATTGGTATAGTTGTTAGAAAGTAACAACATGGATTGATCTAATAAATAAAACAACTCACTTGTAGATTTCAAATTTCACATATAGTCCTCCATTCTACTTGGCATTCATCTTCTTCTTTGATAGCTTGTTCACCCTTTAAACCTTTACCATCTTAAGCCTTTTTTCTTAGTATGCCAATCATAGATCTATTCCTTCGGCCACCATATGAAGAAACACCTCTAGAATTCCTTGTCTATCTCTAGTTTGCACTCTTGAAAAATTGCTTCTAGCCTGTTATCTCCTTAAAAAAAGAATTTTAATTATTTTCTACTTAATAAAAATCATCCATCTTAGGGTTAGGTTAGATTCATTTAATCTTCCCATCTTTTTGTTTTGTTTCCTTTATAAAATTCTCCTACAATCCTTGTTAAATTTGTCTCAAAATGGTTTATCTTGAATTCTGTGCAACTAGCTCATCATACTTATCTTCAACATGCTCCACACAATTCAATAAATCAACTTTGTAGACTTACATTCATCAAATCTTTGATCAAACTCATTTTACTATCACTCGGAAATTACATGTTACTTGGCAATAATAGTATTTTGATGCTCAACCAACACTAGGTTTCTTGATATGAACTAAGTCTTCACTCGGTTGCTACTACCATCCTTTGATGCTCAACACATACTAAACTTTTCTTGGTCACTACTGATATTCTTCTTTGCTCAGCACACACTAAATTCTTCTTGGCACATACTATATTTTTCTTGGCCTGAACTAGATTTTCTTAGCTTCCACTATTTGCTTCATTAGGCTTGACATAAAAATTTCTTTGCTTAGTCTTCTTTTTGTCTTAGCTTTAATATTCTTCCATTGCAGCCTTAAGTAGATAAATAATACACTATGTCATCAAGGTCTTATTTGGTCTTAGTGCTCCTTTTATACACCATATAAATCAAACTTTCTCTAGGTACTCTTGTTATCCTTTCTTTTGAAATCCTCTTCATCAATCAATCAAATGAAAGCATTCTAACCAAAATAGGCAATTGTCTTAGCAACAAGTAGCATGTTTGACATCAATGGAAAAATAATGATTGTTCCATGATAGTTTTCAACAATCTTTGATGAGACCAAAATTTTCCTTTATTTTTATGATAGTTTTAAGATACTTTGTTGATACTCTATTTTATCTTTGTCAAAACATTTGTGGACCTATGTTTACCGAACCTATGATAAACCTGTGGGTAGAAACTATGCCATCTTTTGCTAATATTATATATAGTGTGTAGTATTTCATATAGTTATCAAAATTTGTGTTCTTATATTTGAATTTAATTTGATAAATGTTTATTTGCAAACATATCTTTGTATTGAAACTAACCTATTAATGAAGACTGAAAGATGATTGGAGGAATTTAAAAGTTAAGTGCCAACAACATTCAAGGAGAAGAGAACGATAAGGAGTAGCCACGACGGAGGAAAGTTGCAATGGTTCTAGAAGACATGACAGCAAGTAAGGAGCAGCCATGAAGACTTATTACCTTCTTTGCATTTATTCTTTGGCAAGTGGATGTTCAAACTTTATTATTCCCACCTTAAGCCATTATTCCTTCTTCCTGCCTTTAGTTGTTATCCTCCTATTTTCTCTCTTGTATATTTAAAGCTAGGTCTTTTACTTTTCTATTATGGAATAAGTGTTGATTTCTTATGTATATAGGAATTGACCCAAGTGTGTTAGTTTTTAGCCAGATTGAAGAAAGAGTTTATGAGAACAGTTCATTAACTTTTACAGTTGTGTTTTTACAATTCTGTGTTATGTGATGAATTTCTAATATCTAATGAAATGGTTTTTGGCTTCTATCTTGTGTTGGTAGTTTAGTGAAGCTGACCAAGGGGGCCCACTTGGAAGGTGGATTAGATTAGCATAGAATAGATTTATTTCCAAGCATTCTTAGTTTTGTAAGTAGAAATTTTAAGTTCCTTCCTATAGCATCGCACTTTGTGAATGTTCTTGTAGCATATGTGAGAACAGTTATAGTGGATGATCTGAGTTGGAATATTTGTTATCTTTTCATTGTATTTTGACCATTCATAGAGTTAAGTGTGTTAGTTTCCAACAACAATAGTGTAAGTTCTTTTCCTTGCATTTTACTTTCTTGCAACATAAGCTTAGTGACTCATTAAGAGACCTAGTGCACATACTATGCTGACTATTTCAAGTATATGTCCATGGGTTGACAAGATTAAATGCACCCCATAGTGGGAAAAATAGTCCTTAGTTTGAATATATTATTCCTAAGCATGGTCTAGAGCATGACTATGAGATACCTATTGTGAGGTAGATCATTTTTGGTGCCATTTCTAGGGATGGTGTCAAGCTAGGAGCATTTTTGAGTCATAGTTCTTAGATAAAGTTTTTTTTAAAATCTCCAGTTTGAAGTTTCTTTCACTAGTATGAAAAGTTTAATTCTATGCATCAAAGAGGAAGATGACAAGATGAATATGGTAGATTTCTTCCACAAGAGTCTATTAATTTGAATGAAGAAATTGAAGAAGAATGAGTTGAGTTACATTTTGAAGATGCAAGCCTTGTTTTTCCCATAGCATCATCATCAAGAGCTGAACCAATAGATATAAGCAATCTTCAACCTTTCACTGAAGTATTGGCCAGTTTTCTTGATAACACTACTCTGAATACACTAGTTGTTAATCATCCAGTACTCAATGCCCCTTTTTAGCAGCAACCTCAATCTTGTACCTCTAGTCATGGCACAACCTACTTTTCCATTTCCTCTTCCAAGTCTTGTAACCAATGCTAATCCTAAGAACATACCTCCCACTAGTCTTCCAAAGTTCTATGGTCTCATAGCTGAAGACCCTGATGCTTTCTTGTTTAAATTTGATATACTTTTTCACAGTTTTGACTACAACAATGATGCCCCTAAGCTTAAATTATTTTCAGCAACATTGAAAGAATCAACTCTACGATGGTTCATGGGCTTAGGAGCCAATGTAGCAGGAAGTTGGGATGAGATACAAGCTCTGTTTCTAGATAAGTATAAAGAATATTGTAAAGCATCTTGTTCAAGAGGAGATGATATATTTAGGACATCATAGAAGGAGGAAGAAACATTGGAAGAATATGTTTCATATTTCTCATATACACTGCAAAAGAACCCTTAGCACACATTGTCTGAAGATTCACAAAAGCTAGTTTTTCTAAGAGGTGTAAATAATTGTCTAGAAGCATTGGACCTAATGGCTAGTGGTGATGTATATCAAGCTTTTTTGGATGACCTTAAGAAGATCTGTTAGAACTATTCAAGGTCAACCATGAAGAAAGGTTGAGGACCTCATTTCATAGTCACTAAAGGAATCAGTCAAGGCATTTCAAAGCTTGAGATATCTAACCTATTGTCAGATTTCAAAGAAGACATCATCAACAATATTGCTACACATCTGGATACAATGACTATAAAGAAGAAGCAAGCTAAAGCTGAGTTACAACTAGCTAAATACTACCCTTATTGCTGGAAGCAGAAGAAGGATTGCCAATGTAAACTGGTCGCAAGCATGGAGAACCAACATCTTCCAATTGAGTACATCATGATAGATGGAGATGATGAGAAAGTATTATTTATTGCTCAATGCTGACCATGGGCCCAACATCAAGGTATGCCTCAGGACCCCTTGAAAAATTCAAATTCATATGGTAATCAATCAAAAAATTGTACTCCCCAAGGTCCTCCACAAAATCTACCCAATTGGAACAATGCTGGGCAAAACAATCCACAACACTCCCAATGGCCTCAAAATTCCTAACCACCTTGGCCTAACCAATAGAGTAACCAATGGCAGAACAAAAAAGAAAAATTAGCAGAACCAATGGCAACCATCCCAAGGGAATTGGCAGTCTACAAACCAATGGAGGGGATCTCAATAATGGCCTAACCAAAATACTGGTGCTCCACAATTGCCACCTTCAGTTCAACAACCTACTCTAATGCCACTGCTTGAAAATCCTAGATCTCAAAAGCAAACACAGTTACCTACACAACCTCAGCCAAACCCAAATAGCTAACAACCATAGTAGCCCATGTATAGTGTTGATGCTCAATAGTATCATGATTACACCCTTAATGTTGCTGATATACATATGAGATCTGGTACAACTTTACCAGTGCCTAAATTACCTCTTATAACTAAAATACTAGACTTTCCTATAGCATTAGAACCCTTAGTTTCTAAAACTATTGACTCAACCAATGGTACTATGTAAACCCTCGCTCAAACAACAGTAGAACCTCCTTTTCTAGAAAAGCTGATACAAAAGAAACCTAGAAAAATAGAGGAACATCCTTTTAATATTGTTGATCAGTTGAAAAACATGCATATCCAAATACCTCTATTTCAAGCCATTAAAGATGTTCTGGTTTATGGAAAAGCTATTAGGGAAGCCTGCTTGAAGAAACTTGGAAGAAAGAAAAAGGACCCCACCATAGTCCATGTTGTGGGACAATTGGCTAACATCATGCTAGGGAAATTGATTTGACCAAAATATTCTAATCCAGGAAGTCCAGTAGTGAATGTCAATATAAATGGTCAATTTATTAAAAATGATTTAATAGATCTTGGAGCTGCTATAAATGTTATGACCAAGGATACTATGAAGAAGTTGAAAATAGAAGGACTAAGGGCTACACCAAAAATTCTACAACTTTCAGATAGTTCTATTGTTACTCCTGATGGGATGATAGAAAACATAGTTGTAACCTTAGATTCTCTAGAATATCCTACAAACTTCATGATTTTATCCCCCAAAGTTAATCTATCTGGCTACCCTATCATCTTAGGTAGACCATGGTTAGCCATAACTGATGCAAATATAAGTTGCAGATTAGGGAATATGACCATATCAAATGGCCAAGCAACAAAAAAATTTGATTCATATCCTCCAGCCCAACCATTACTAGATTTAAGCACATCTATTTAGCTAGATTTAGGGGATGAAGAAGAAGAGTTAAAATCTATAGTACAGCTCATGATGTTGCATAAATAATCTTTTCTAAAATTGCAAGAGGAAGATTTAGTACTTTAGAGTATCCTCACTAACACTTGTGTGGTAGAAAAAGATGTATCTGAAAGTTTTGTGTTGGAATTAATCACATATGAGGAATGTGATAAGAATTGTACCTTGCTCAAAGAATCTAAAATTCTTTATCCACTCTTACCTTGTGAATTAGAATCAAATCCAATCTCTGAAACTGCTATGATAGAGTCAACCACTACTGTTGAACTGACTAAAGGTCATAATCTCCATGTTAATCTTAAATTAATACCCACATAGATGGAACAATTAAAAGAATTGCTTCAAATGCATGAAAAAGCCTTTGCATGGGACTATAGTGATATGAAATGGTTTATTTCTACACTATGCACTCATAGGATATACATCAATGAAGGCTTTCTACCACTCTGTCAACCCCAGAGATGGATAAATCCAAGCCTTAGAGAGATAGTTAAAACTAAATTGCAAAAATTGGTTGATGTTGGTTTTATTTATCCTATATATAATAGTAGATGGGTGTCACCCCTAGTCATATTGCCTAAAATGGGAGGAAAATGGAGAATTTGTGTAGATTTCAGAGAGTTGAACAAAGCTACCAAAAAGGATCACTTTCCTTTACCATTCATAAACCAAGTTCTGGACACATTAACTAGAAAGAAGTATTTCTCTTTTCTAGATGGGTATAGTGGTTATAATAAAATTGGTATTGCTTCTAAAGATCAAGACAAAACCACATTTACATGTCCATGGGGTACTTTTGCATAGTCTATTTTACCATTTGGTCTATGTAATGCTCCTGCAACATTCCAACTATTGAAAATAGAGATGGAGTAACTGAGAGGGGAGGGGTGAATCAGTTTCTACAAAAATAAATCCACAAATCCTTAGATGTCTTAAAATATAGCTGTTGACAATCTCACAAATAAATCTAAAACTTGATAGATGTTCTGATAACTTATTTAGCATTTAAAGTGATAACATGCATGCATAAAGAAATAACATGAACACAAGATACACTAGATTTAACGTGGAAACCCAATTTGGAAAAAACCACCAAGTAACTAGTTACCAATTTTTACTCTTCTGAAGTGAGCCCTATTAAGAGCCAACCCTGTTAAAGGTTAGAAAACACATTGTTAGGTGTGACCCTGTTAGAGGATTTGATCACCTTGTTAGAAATGGCCTTGTCAGAGGTCTTTAAAACAATTCAACTGAATTGTCACCTTGTTAGAAGATTTACAAAATGGCTGTCAAACCAACTCTGTTAAGAGATTTTGAATCACTGTTACAAGGATTAGAAAGCAACAATGAAGTGATCTAAAATATATGCAACTTATCTTTGCTGAATACAGATCTCTATTCTGCTTCACTAGATCCTCACTAATCGAATTCAACTTTCTAGCTTCATACGAATATCTAATCCTTCCTCAACATTCGCTCATATATTTTCTTATTCACACTTTTATGCATCCACACACACTTTTTTTTTTTTTTTTGAATTCACAACTTGATCTTTCATATATACTTTACAGATTGTCAAGTTGGCTCAATTACAAGTTACAACAACTAAAAAACATAAATCAGTCGGCTGCATAAAGCAATTAAACTTAATTCTTTAGAACAATAAAATTCTTCACTGCCCAACCTAGCTCGGTGACCACTGCTCAGAATGGTTTCCCCAGTGTTAACCAAATGGAGCTTGGTAAACATTGCAAACCTTGCAACTTCCTTCTGAGATTGAGTTAACTTGGTAAATACTGACCTTCCTTTGTTTATCGAGTGAGCTCGGTAAAAGCTAACTTTTCTTCGCTTACCGAGTGAGCTCGGTAAAAGCTAACTTTTCTTCGCTTACTGAGTGAGCTTAGTAGAAGCTAACTTTTCTTGGCTTACCGAGTGAGCTCAGTAAAAGATAACTTTGCTTCACTTACCAAGTGAGCTTGGTAAAAGCTAACTTTTCTTCGCTTACCGAGTGAGCTCAGTAAAAGCTAACTTTTCTTTACTTACCGAGTGAGTTCTGTAGATTTTGACTTTTCCCTTTGTTAACCTTGGGAGCTCAGTTAACATTAACTTTCTGCTACAAAATTCTTTGATGCTCGAGTGAGCTCGGTAAGAGCTAACTTTCTATGTAATGTTCAGGAACGCTTGGTAGTCACTATAAATTGCTTTGCTAACCATCTGAGCTCGGTAGACTCTATCTAATGGCTGATATGACATTTGTGTAACATCAAAGATAATACACAATTAACAATTATATCCAACAATCTCCCTCTTTGGCATTGATGGCAACACAACATGTCATAGCAGAAATAAAATTTGAAAACAAGTCTTTCACTTATATGGCAACACAACATGTCAATATAACAATTCTCCCTCTAAGATAGAAAACTCTCCCTCTTACAGTAATCTCCTTCTGTGAAAAAATTGCATAGAAAACTCTTTTGAACAAATTTCAAAGAGATATGATAGTAATAAACTCTCCCTCTTTAACAACACATGCCAAAGACAACTCAAACTCAAATGAATTTCAGTGTACCTTTAGTACTGATTCATATGAAATGTTTCCTGGTTATGCTGCATCAACTGATAGATCTTCAATCTGGTATGAGTTGATGCATCACTAAAACTTTATTTTAGTGAACTTCAGATAGGGAAGTGACCCCTAACTTACCTCTTAGATACAAGAATGCATCCTTAGGTAATGGTTTTGTGAATATGTCAGCAATTTGGTCCTTTGTATGAATATATTCCAATCTAATCTCCTTATCTTGCACCAACTCTCTAACAAAATAATATTTTATTGCAATATGCTTGGTTTTGAAATGCATCACTGGATTCTTAGATATGTTGATTGCACTTGTATTATCACAGAACATAACAACTGGATCTTTGATTTCTATCTTTATGCCTTCCAACAATTGTTTAAACCAAACAATGTTAGAACAGTTTACTACTGCAGCAACATACTCTGCCTCTATTGTTGATTGAGATGTACAATTCTGCTTTTTGCTTGTCCAAGAAACCAACCTTTTTCCAAGAAAGAATGCACCTCCACTTGTAGTTTTTCCGTCATCAAGGTTTCCTGCCTAATCAGCATCAGTAAACACTTTCAAATCCAAATTTTCTCCAAACTTATACCATAACCCATACTCTTCAGTTCCTTTCTGTTGGGTGATGCGATGCACTCCCCTGCCCCATAGGTGGTTAATTATGTGGTGTTCCATGTTCACTAATAGTCATGGCTTTTGGTGCAATGGCAAATGGGCCCAACAAGTGGTATTAGAGTGAGGTTGTCTTTCAGTTATCCTCTGTAGGAAAGTCTCACAGTTGAGTGGGAGTGATGGCAAATGAGGGTAAGCTGAGGGTTGACAGGTTTAATGGGCAAAATTTCCAGTTATGGAAGATGCAAATGGAAGACTATCTATATCAAAAAGATTTATGGAAGCCGTTGGAAGGCAAAGCCAAGAATCAGGGAACTATGTCAGAGGCTAAATGGGATCTTTTGGACAGAAAGGCACTTGAAAGCATTCGGTTATGCTTGGCACCATCAGTGGCATTTAATATTACAAAATCAAAGACGACAGAAGATTTGATGAAAACCCTAGCGACACTGTATGAAAAGCCCTCTGCTTCAAACAAGGTTTTTCTCATGAAGCGTTTATTTAATATGAAAATGGTAGAAGGTGGATCTGTTGTAGATCATTTAAATGAGTTTAATACTATTACTAGTCAGTTATCTTTTGTGGGTATCAATTTTGATGAAGAAATTAGAGCTCTCTTGATTTTGTGTTCTTTGCCTGAAAGCTAGAATGGCTTGGTAATGGCGGTGAGTAATTCTGTTCCTGGATCTAGTACCCTAAAATATGATGATGTGATCAGTGTTATTTTAAGTGAGGAAACTCATAGAAAACCCTCAGGTGGATCTACATCAGAAAGTGCTTTGAATGTACAAAGCAAGGGCAGAACAACTGAGAGAGGAAATAACTTTGGAAATCATAGGAAATCAAGAGGAAAGTCAAAGGGGAGGAGGTCTCAATTGAGAGGACGAAATGATTGCTGGTATTGTGGGAAACTAAGGCACAAAAAGAAAGATTGCTGGAATCGAAAGAAAAATGAAGGAGATAAATTAGATGGAGACAAGGAGGCAAATGTGGTAAGTAACAAATCCGAAGAGGATGCTTTGCTTCTGTCTTTAAAGAGTGTTGATGATTCATGGGTTTTAGATTCTGGTGCTTCATTTCATGCTACACCTCATAGAGGTTATTTCATTGATTATGTCCAAGGGGATTTTGGGCTTGTTTATTTGGGGGATAATGAACCCTGTCAGATTGTTGGAAAGGGAAAAATTAAGATTAAGTTGCAAAATGGGAATCATTGGCTACTACATGAGGTAAGACATGTTCCAAAACTAAGTAGGAATTTAATTTCAGCAGGGCAACTTGGTGATGAGGGTTGTGTAGTTACTTTTAATGATAAAAATTGGAAGGTTTCAAAAGGTTCCCTTGTAGTAGAAAAAGGTGTGAAAGTAGGCACCTTATATCTTTGTACAGGTCATATTCTTCCTTCTACTTTAATTGTTTCAGAGAAAAATGAATGTTTAGGAACAATTGCTGCAGTTCAACAGGGAGAACAAATAGCTGCTATAAATTTTGATATAGCGCTGTGGCACAATAGATTTGGGCACATGAGTGAGAAAGGTATGAAAGTACTTCATTCAAAGAAAGTTTTACCAGGTCTGAAATGTGTGAATATGGATTTTTGTGAAAGTTGTGTGTATGAAAAACAATAGAGAGTGAGTTTTGTAAATACTGGGAAGGAAAACAAAAAGGAGAAATTAGAGCTTGTGCATACAGATGTATGGGGACCAGCTCAGGTATCTTCCCTTGGTGGCTCTCATTATTATGTTACATTTATTGATGATCCAACTAGAAAAGTATGGGTTTATTTTCTTAGAAAAAAATCTAATGTATTTCAAACTTTTAAGAAATGGAAATGCTTGGTTGAAAATGAGACTGGTAAGAAATTAAAATGTCTAAAATCTGATAATGGTGGTGAGTATTGCAGTCATGAATTTGAAGATTATTGCTCCATTAATGGTATTTGTAGATAGAAAACTATGACAAGGACTCCGCAGGAAAATGGAGTGGCTGAACGCATGAACTAGACTATAATGGAGCGTGCAAGGAGCATGAGGTTGCATGCTGGGTTGCCCTTACACATGTGGGCAGAGGCTGTCAATATTGTAGTATATTTGATTAATAGAGGTCCCTCTACTCCTTTGGGCTGTAGTATTCCAGAGGAAGCATGGAATGGTAAGAAGGTGAGTTATTCTTTTCTCAAGACCTTCAGTTGTGAAGCTTTTGCTCATATAGACTTTGAAAATAGAACCAAGCTAGAAGCTAAATCAAAGAAATGTGTCTTTGTTGGATATGACATTAATAAATTTGGTTATAGGCTTTGGGATTTTGAAAATCTTAAAATTGTTAGAAGCTGGGATGTCATATTCAATGAGAAAGTGTTGTACAAAGATCTGTTGCAGCAACATGAGAAGAAAGAAGATGATTATGTAGTGCTAGATGATACTCCAAAAGCTGATGTTTCAACCATTCCTCATGATGTGCAACAACTGCAACAAAAAATACCACACACACCAATGAATGTTGGATGGTTAACAAGGCAAATTAGACCTCCAAAAAGGTTTTCTCTGTCTTTGTATTCTATTTTACTTACTGATGTTGGTGAACCTGAAAGTTATGATGAAGCTATGCAGGTGGATACTAAGATTTAGTGGGAGTCTGCAATGAAAGATGAAATGGACTCTTTGCTGAAAATAAGACATGGGATTTGTGCAAGTTGCCTGCAAGTAAAAAGGCTTTACAGAATAAGTGGGTTTACAGATTGAAAGAAGAGGAAGGAGGTAAGAAAAGATTTAAGGCCAGGTTAGTTATAAAAGGATTTGCACAAAAAAAGAGAATTGATTTTGATGAGATATTTTCTCCTGTTGTTAAAATGACTTCTATTCGTACTGTTTTAAGTCTTGTGGCTACTGAAGATTTGCATTTAGAGAAAATGGATGTTAAAATAGCCTTTCTTCATGGAGATTTGGATGAAGAAATATATATGGCTCAGCCATAGGGTTTTGAGGTCAAAGGTAAGGAGAAATTAGTGTGCAAATTGAAGAAAAGTTTATATGGATTGAAGCAAGCACCTCGGCAACGGTATTTGAAATTTGATAGTTTTATGCATGAGCATGGATATAATAGGTGTCATTTAGATTACTGTGTTTATTTTAAGAGGTTGGATGATGATAGCTACATTATTTTATGTTTATATGTTGATGATATGCTTGTAGTTGGGTCTAACATGGATCATACTAAGGGGCTGAAATGCCAGTTAGCACATGCATTTTCTATGAAGGATTTGGGGGCAGCAAAACAAATCCTTGGTATGAAGATTTGTAGAGATAGGAAGAACAGAACATTGACACTATCTCAAGCTGATTATGTTGAGGTGTTGCAACATTTCTCTATGGAGAATGCTAAAGCTGTTAGCACACCTTTACCCAGTCATTTGAAATTGACTAAGGAAATGTGTCCCAAGACACATGAAGAGGAGGATAAGATGTCCAAGGTACCCTATGCTTTAGATGTAGGAAGCTTGATGTATGCTATGGTATGCACTAGGCCAAATATTGCACATGCAGTGGGAGTCGTTAGCAGGTATATGAGTCATCCAGGATTTGAGCATTGGAATGCTGTCAAGTGGATTCTCAGATATTTGAGAGGAACATCCAATAAGTGTTTACACTTTGGGGGCTCTACTACTGATTTACAGGGCTATGTTGACTTAGATTTGGCTGGGGATATTGATAATAGGCGGAGTACTATAGGTTATGTCTTTACTCTTGGAGGAGAAGCCGTGAGCTAGGTTTCTAGGTTATAGAAGATTAATGCTCTATCCACTACAGAGGCAGAGTATGTTGCTGCTACAGAGGCAGCCAAGGAGATGATATGGATTTAGTTCTTCTTGGAAGAATTGGGACATCCTCAGAAGGATAATTATTTTTTCACAGATAGTCAAAGTGCCATTCATCTTGCTAAGAATTCTGCTCTGCATTCTAAGACCAAACACATATAGTTGTAGTACCATTTCATTTGATTAGTTTTGGAGGATGGACAGTTAGAGCTGGAGAAGAGACATACCAATGACAATCCAGCAGATATGTTGACAAAGGTTGTAACAAGGGAGAAGCTGAACTCCTCTTCAGCTTTGGTTGGTCTTTTAGACTGAACATGAATAAAAGAACAGTAGAGTCTAGGATGGTTTGATCCTGTGGGAACCCCATGTGGTAGTGGTATTGCTACAGGATTAGTCTCCAAGTTGGAGATTGTTGTTTAGTGTGGAGCCTGATCAGTCCCCAAGTGGGAGATTGTTAGATTATGGTGAGAAATTTTTTTTTGGGCTGTGGTTGACATGGTAGCCGACATATTATGGCTGAAATATGGCCGACATGTTATAACCCTAAAGCGGTTTAATACTTGTATAAAAGGGCTTAGGGTTGGGTATTTTTCATTTATGTTGTCATGTAAAATTGGTTCTTGCGGCGATATTGAGCTATAAGGGATAATAGATTGTAATCAAGTTGTAATCATTGGATTGTAATAAGATTAGACTTGCTATTTGGTGGACGTAGCCTAGGGATTGGGTGAACCACGTTAAATCTTGGTACCTTGTGTTCATTTCTGTGTGATCTATTTTTTCTTTTGTTATTGGTTATATTTGCATGTAGTTTTTTATTTCTGTCTGTGGTTTATCCCAACAAGTGGTATCAGAGCTTGGTTTTGGCTTGGTCATGGGTTCAAATCTCCCTGGCACCTTCCTGACCTACGTAAGCACCTAGTATGCATGTCGAGGGGGAGATTGTTGGGTGATACGATGTGCTCCCCTACCCACAGGTGGTTAACTATGTGGTGTTCCATGTTCACTAACAGTCATGGGTTTTGGTGCAACGACAAATGGGCCCAACACTTTCAAATATCTCATTATTCTTTTGATTGCCATCATGTGATTTTCTCTTGATTTTGCTGAAAATCTTGCTACAATACCAACTGCAAGGGCAATATCTAGCCTAGTATGAACTACATACTGCAACTTTCCAATCATAGATCGATACAATGTTTGATCTACTTCTTTTGATTCATCTTCCTTGGTAAGTTTTAATTTGGTACACTTAGGAGTCCCAACTGGTCTACAATCTTCCATTCCAAACTTTTTCAATATCTCTTTGATGTACTTTGATTGAGTGATGTAGATACCACTTTTGTTCTATTGAATCTGAAGACCAACAAAGAATTTGATCTCACCAAACATAGACATTTCAAATTCCTTGTTCATTTGTTCTGAGAATTCTTTGCACAGATCATCACTCTCTATAAAATAGTATCATCTACAAATATTTTTGCCAAGACAATCTTATTATCTGGTCCTTCTTTAATATACAAGCTACTGTTATCATTAGTTCTTTGAAAACCAATATGAATAAGATAGTTATACAATCTTTCATACCATGCTCTAGGGGCTTGTTTCAGACCGTACAATGCCTTGTGTAATTTGCAGACCATGTTCTTCTTTTTTGGGTCAACAAAACCTTCAGGTTGTTCAATGTAAACCTCTTCATCCAATATACCATTGAGGAATGCTGATTTGACATCCATTTGATAAACTTTGAATCCTTTGTGAGCAGCATATGCTAGTAAGGTTTTGACTCCTTCCAATCTTGCAACAAGAGAAAAAGTTTCTCCATAGTCTATTCCTTCTTCTTGAGCATATCCTTTGCATACTAGTCTAGCTTTGTTTCTTGATACCTTACCATCTTCATCCAACTTGTTTTTGAATACCCACTTAGTTCCAATCACATTTTTGTCTTTAGGTCTGGATACAAGAGTCCATGTTTTGTTTTTCTCTATTTGCTCTATTTCTTCATTCATAGCTTCAATCCAACTATCATTTTCCAATGCATCTTTGATGTTTCTAGGTTCAAAAATAGCAAGTAAACAAGTACCTTTCAATTTATTTCTTGTCATGGTTCCTTCAGATTTATCTCCAATGATTTGATCTGCTAAATGATGTCTCTTGACATAATTAGCTAATATAGGTTCCTTGCCTTTTGAATGGATTTCATTATTATCTTCTTGCATTTCAATTTCAGGCTCTATCTATTCTGGCTTGGTAGATATTTGCTTGGTACATACTTGCTCGGTAGACACTGAATTTAATTTTCTGTGGCTCGGTTTGAACTTCCTGTAACTTGGTTGTAGATGACTTGGAAGTAGAAGTTTCTTGATTCTTTGATGTAACTGTTACTGTATCAGGTTCACTAAAGACAAACCTTTTATAATCTTCTGGTTCCCTTTTGCTTTCTTCTTTAGTCCTTTCTACAAACTCATCAATTTTCACATGTGCACTTTCTATGACTTTGTGAGTGGACAAGTTCAAACATCTATATGCCTTACTTTTGCATGAGTATCCAAAGAATATACCTTCATCACCTTTTACATCAAATTTTCCTTTTCTAGATTCTTTCAAAATGTAACATTTACTTTCAAATACTTTAAGGTAACTTACATTAGGTTTATAGCCATACCATAACTCATAGGGGGTTTTGAATGAGTCTTTCTTCAGCTGTACTCGGTTCAAGGTATAGACTGCAGTGCTGATAGCTTCCTTCCAGTATTTGATGGCAATGTTCTTTTCAATCAATAAAGTTCTTGCAGAATCCATGATGGATCTGTTTCTTCTTTTAGCTATTCTATTTTGTTGGGGTGTTCCAGGGGTTGATACCTGTCTTTTGATTCCTCTTTCAATGCAAAAGTTATTGAATTCATGTGAGATGAATTCTCTACCTCTGTCTGATCTCAAGAATTTTAATCTTTTCCCTATTTCCTTTTCTACTCTGGCCAAATACCATTTAAACTTTTCAAATGCTTCTGATTTATTTCTTAGATACATGACTGTCATCATTCTTGAGTAATCATCAACAAAAAGAATGAAGAACTTTTTTCAAGTATAGCTTTCAATTCCAATGGTTCCACATAAATCAGTATGCACAATTTCTAATATATCTTTAAACTGATAGTTTTTACTTTTAAAACTAGTCTTTCCCATCTTTCCAATCTGACAATTTTTGCATAGACCGACCTCAGGTTTCTTTATGTTGGGAATGCCTCTTACTTTCCTGAATTTGCTTAGCTTTACCAGATTATCAAAGTTTACATGACACAACCTTTTATGCCATAACCAACTTTCTTCAACTTGAGAAATGAAACATGAACATTCACTGAGTTCAAGATAGAACAAGTTACCTTTAGTTTGAGTACCTGATCCAATCATCTTTCCTTTCCCATCCAACAGTCTTGCTTTACCATGCATGAATTCTACTTTGATTCCATTATTGAGTAGCTGTGCTACACTTAACAGATTATGCTTTAGTCCTTCTACCCAATAGGCATTATCACATATAAGTTCTTTGGTTAGTGAGATTCTTCCTCTTCCTTTTATACAACAAGGTTCATTGTTACCAAATCTTATACTGCCACCATCATACTCTTCAAAGTATTCAAACTTAGTTTTGTCACCAGTCATGTGATGAGAACAACCACTATCTATGATCCATGTATCATTTTTGCTCATATGAGAAATGAGTGCCATTTCTTCATCATTATCAGATTCATCTTTCATAGCAATATAGACAATCTCATCTTCTTCCTCATCATTAGAATCATTAGAATCTTTAGCCATAAAACATGTTTTCTTACCTTTGTCCTTGAATGGTTTGAAATCTTTCTTGCCATTCCATCTGTGATATTTCTTCTCATCTTTATTCTGCTTGTTTGAACACCTAGCAGCAATATGACCAACTTCTTCACATGAAAAATAGATTAGAGATACTTTACCTTTGTATTTTCCTCTGCCTTTAGAATACTTCCTTGCTAAAAGGGCTTCAATTAGTTCAAGATCACTGTCTGAACTTTGGTCTGATTCATCTTCACTTTTTGACTGAGATTTCTTTTTTCTTTTCTCCTCAAGTGAAATTTTGGCTTCAAATGCTGATTCAATGTTCTTGGAAGCTGGAACATAGTTATCAAAGTTGTCCAATTCAAATGCAGTCAATCTTCCAACTATAGCCTCTAGATTTATCTTATGATTTGCTTCACATCTTCTTTCATGAATTGCAGAAACTCTGATTGCATAAATGGGGAGTAGAGTTCTGAGAACTTTACTTATAACTATCTCTTCACTGATATCTCCTCCAGAAGCTTTGATTGCACTGACACATGCTTTAACTCTTTCAACATATTTTGCAATGTTTTCATCTTCTCTCATCCTCATTTGATCAAATTGTCATCTCAGACTTTCTGCTTTGGCTTTTCTAACATTATCATCTCCTCCATAGATCTCTTTCAGCTTTTCCCACATTTCAAAGGCAGATTTTTAGTCCTTGATATCATCAAATTCTTCATAACTCAGAGCAGATGCTATATCTATCATCATAATGTTGTGAGTCTTCTTTTCCGCAATATCATTGACAGATAGTGTACCAGCTGGTTCTACATATTTTTCATCAAGGTACTTCAGTCCTGTATCACCAATGGATGCTAGGTGAAGTCTCATCAGTCCTTGCCATGCTAAAAAGCTATTTCTATTAAGTCTTGGGATTTTCTTTTTGTAAGACATCTTGATCTTTGTCTTAGATTCTTGAAATCTTATCCTGCAAGCACCAAAAGCTCTGATACCAATTGTTGAAAATAGAGATGGAGTAACTGAGAGGGGAGGGGTGAATCAGTTACTACAAAAATAAATCCACAGATCCTTAGATGTCTTAAAATATAGTTGCTAAAAATCTCATAAATAAATCTGAAACTTGATAGATATTCTGATAACTTATTTAGCATTTAAAGTGATAACATGCATGCATAAAGAAATAACATGAACACAAGATACACCAAATTTAACGTGGAAACCCAATTTTGGAAAAACCACCAATTAACTAGTTAAAAAATTTCACTCTTCTGAAGTGAGCCCTGTTAGGAGCCAACCCTGTTAAAGGTTACAAAACACACTATTAGGTGTGACCCTATTAGAGGATTTGATCACCTTTTTAGAAGTGGCCTTGTCAGATGTCTTTAAAATAATTTAACTGAATTGTCACCTCGTTAGAGGATTTACAAAATGGCTGTCAAACCAACTTTGTTAAGAGATTTTGAATCACTGTTACAATGATTAGAAAGCAACAATGAAGTGATCTGAAATATATGCAACTTATCTTTGCTGAATACAGATCTCTGTTCTGCTTCACTAGATCCTCACTGATTGAATTTAACTTTGCAGCTTCATAGGAATATCTAATCCTTCCTCAACATTCGCTCATATATTTTCTTATTCGTACTTTTATGCATCCACACACACTTTTTTTTTTTTTTTTGAATTCACAACTTGATCTTTCATATATACCTTATAGATTGTCAAGTCAGCTCAATTACAAGTTACAACAACTAAAAAACATAAATCAGTCGGCTGCATAAAGCAATTAAACTTAATTCTTTACAACAATAAAATTCTTCACTGCCCGACCCAGCTCGGTGACCACTGCTCATAATGGTTTCCCTAGTGTTAACCAAATGGAGCTTGGTAAACACTGTAAATCTTGCAACTTCCTTCAGAGATTGAGTTAACTCAGTAAATACTGACCTTCCTTTGTTTACCGAGTGAGCTTGGTAAAAGCTAACTTTTCTTCACTTATTGAGTGAGCTCGATAAAAACTAACTGTTTTTTGCTTACCGAGTGAGCTCGATAAAAGATAACTTTTCTTCGCTTACTGAGTGAGCTCAGTAAAAGCTAACTTTTCTTCACTTATCGAGTGAGTTCGGTAGAAATTAACTTTTCCCTTTGTTAACCTTGGGAGCTCGGTTAACATTAACTTTCTACTAAAAAATTCTTTGATGCCTGAGTGAGCTCGGTAAGAGCTAACTTTCTATGTAATGTTCAAGAACGCTCGGTAGTCACTATAAATTGCTTTGCTAACCATCTGAGCTTGGTAGACTCTGTCTGATGGTTGATATGACATTTGTGTAACATCAAAGACAATACACAATTAACAATTGTATCCAACACCAACGAGCTATTATTAGCATCTTCACTGATATATCACATGATTTTATGAAAATCTACATGGATGACTTCACAACATTTGGAGTCACTTTTGAAGAAGTAATGGTGAATCTTAAAAAGGTTTTGGTCAGATGTCAAGAACATAAATTGGCACTTAATAGTGAAAAGTGTTTCATGCTCATGCAGGAAAGTTTGGTACTTGGTCATTTCATATCCGTTGTAGGAATACAAGTGGATCTAGCTAAGATAGATGTAGTGCCTGCCCCTAGTTCATATTTTATTATCATTGCTAAGCTCTTTTAGAAGCTAGTTTTATGTTGTTGGTTACCATCATTCTTTTGAGATTATCAGATATTGTGCTATGAATTTAGTTTATTATGTGATGAGATCACTTAGACTTTATATTTCATGTATGCATGATGATAATTACATTTCCTTTAGTTATTGATGATGATTAGTTAGATGATTTATTATCATATGTGTTTTCTTATGGATAATTACCCCATACTTGCATGTGTATGGTGTGTGTGTTTGCTTTGCTTGTTTTCTTTTGTATGGTGTGTCTGATGTGGTTAAGGAAGGGAGTCGTAGTCACCTGCTAGTTGGGATCTACCGGATGCACCACTTCCTGCCATTGCCTATTTAGTTTAGTATGTATTGTGCTTGTACATGCATGGATTTTATGTAGGTTGCAAGTATCGGGTATCGACTTCCCTGAATTGCCAGGATGAGCGTACCCTATCACATTATCTCAATGATAAGAGAGGGGAGATAAATTCTCAAGTCCAAATCCCAACCCTTTAAGCCATTTGTTCTAATTGGAAAATTAGGACAAGAATCTGAGTTGAGTACCATTTGAATGCATCGGATGATGTAATTCATGATATAAACCCTTGGTTTGGTTTTGTATGTATTTTGGTTATGATGGGTTTTCATATTTTTACCTTGTGAGTCTTGGATGTATTTTCTATTAATTAAGCCTAATTAAAAAAATTAATTAATGGTTTAATTAAATGAAAAATTAATATGATATTTTAATATTTATTTTATTTAATTAATTGGGAAATTAATTAAATAAAATAATTAAATTTGAAAATAAAAATTTAAAAGTTTAAATTTAGAATGTGACAATATTTATTTTAATAATAATATATTTGGAGCTCATTTTTAAATAAATGACTAAATAATAATATTATTAAAGCTAACAAATATTTTAGCAATTAAGTTTTGGAAAATGAAATTTAAAATTGAAAAATATATTTTAAATTATTAAAAGATTCTAGATCTCATGTGATTAAAATATAAATATATTAAGAATGAAAAGTGGAGATATTAAAGTTAGTGCATGAGATTTAATAAATAAATAAAATTGGAAAGAGTAAAGTAAATATTATATTAATTAATGTGCATTATTTTTAATATTTTCTCACATAGGAGTTGGCAAATTTTCGGGAGTTGTCATGTAGACAACACTGGAGTTTGCACTCTAAGAATGCATAAGTTGTCTACACTTAGAAGTTAGCAATTTATTAGAGCACATGGTGTCTACAACCTTAAGACTTATCTAGAAGGTTGGAGAAGACCCATGCTTGGTTATCATGCTTATCTTCTAGTTGTTTCTGGAGACACTCTAGATGCATCTTAGAGGCCTTTAAATAGAGGCTCTCCTAGTGTGTTTGGACAAGCTGAATGGAAGCTACAAGCTACAAGCTTAAAATGGAAGCTTCAAAGCTTACATGCATTAGAGAAGTTCATATGCTCATATATTTTCTACATGCTTCTATGGTCCTTCTAGCTCTTCTAGTCACTTGGAGGTTTTGGTTGGCTTGGATCTTGGAAGAATTGCGAATGATGGAGAAGGAAGGGATTTTCTATGGACTTCTGAGGCATGACAGATTAGCATCAGTGTCCAGGTGCACTCGTGATATTCACATATTCTCTTTGCACTATTTCTCTTCCTGTCTTCATCATGTTTGTTATTTGTGTCTGAATCTTCTCTATGATTGAATCTACAATCAAATTAGAATCTAGATATTTTATTGGTTGAGAGGAAAACATTAGAAAACCCTAGATCCAATTAGGGAAGAAATTAGATCTAAATGGGTTAGGGTTCGATTTAGAATCAAATTGAAATAGACTTGAAAATGATTTCAGATTGATAGTCATACCTATTAGAACAATTATTGGATAAACTCAGAGAACAAAGATTTAAGGAATTATAAAGCCCTTTCTATTTTATAGATATACTTTTATGTTACAAGTCTGCACACAAGCATGTATATATATATATATACACATATATATATTTAAATGCTGTAAAGTTGATTGATAAACTGTGTATATATATACACATATATACATACATATATATACATATATATATATATATAAATATATAAATATACATACATATATATATATATATATATATATATATAAATATACATACATATATATATATATATATATATATATATATATATATATATACATACATATATATATATATATAAATATACATATATATATATATATGTATATATATACATTTATACATATATGTATATAATCGCATTGGAAGAAATCTATTAATTCGAATCACACATTGATGAACGTTTTATGGGAAAAATGTTATATAAAATAAGAATTAAATAAATTTGGGGGGGGGGGGGGGGGGTGGTGGGGTGGGTTTAACCCCACCCCATCTCCCACTCACCATCCTTCCATGGCGGCGGTTATCGACCCCATGCACGACTGTATCTACTACGATGTGGGGGCGAGTTTAAAATAAACCACGCAATGCCAATTTCACAGACCACACGGCCTTCATTTATTGTAGTTGGTGGCATAATCCTCGTACAATGATTTAAGTCACATGAATGCTTAGGGTACCTTACGGGTACCTGCCACCCTCCACTTGTCTCTAACATCATCTACACCATCTGTAGTGTACCTACACTGACGTAGAGTACCTGCGATGGTAGACCAGCTGCACGGCTTATAAAGCCTGTGCAGTTTCACATCGCTCAAAATAATGATTCAATTGGTAGTATATTTTATTATTGTAAAGTTTTAATATTTTAAAAGTGTTGTTTGTCGGTTTATATATATATATATATATATATATATATATATATATATATATATATATATATATATATATATATATATATATATATATATATATATATATATATATATATATATATGTTATTTTGTATTAATTATTCAGTTTTAATTTATAAATTATTGATGAGTTATTATTAATAATAAGTTAGATTATGATTCAAATTGTTATTAAAATTATTTATTGGGTATTAATATATCCATTAATTGATTTTAGTATTTGATACTTTATAAATGTCCATGTTGATAACTGTTGTATATGAAATGTCAATTTGTCAATTAATAATCATAAAGAAATATTGAATTATTAATATTAAGGGATTAGAAAATGGCTGAATTTTAGTTATTAAATAATTTAGATGGTAATTTTATATTATGAAGATGATTTAAGATAAGTGACTCAAATTTTATTGTTATTGGACAACAGGTCATTCTTACATCTTGACCTTGTTATAACATAACCACGATTTGAATTATTGTTATGATTAATACATTATGTATTATTGATATACCTTAATGGTATTAAGAGTTAGCTAATGAAGCTTATGTAAGGGTTCTCTAGATTGATTATTTATAGTTGTGATGAGTTTGTTATTTATTAATGTTTGTTGGGCCTAGCAAATTATTAATAAATAATAGTATAATGTTCTAAATGAATATTGATAATACAGATTAATTAAGAAAACATTAGTATTCATATAAGAAAGACTATGTGGTCATTATATATTTCCTATAACTTTCTATTAAATAATAACAAGTCGTTATTGAACTATTAATATGAATATTGGGGATTTGATTTATAGTTGACTTTTAACATACAAGTTATAGTTAGTTATTAGTCAACTGATATTAATTTGAACGTTAACTTGAATATGTAATTATTAATTAAATTAATTAGAGTTAATTAGATTTAATTAATAATAAAGTTATGTAATAGAGCTTTAATTGATATGTTGATATGAATTCCTCTAGCAAAGTTGTTAAGTATTTACATCCAAGTTGATAAGTTGTACTCTCATGACTTGAATAATAACCTTAGATGTTTTAATGGTGAGACTTAGTAATAATGAATTGGAAACTATTAGATGTTAATAGGTCATGGATGGTGTACCTACGTTAATTGATTGACTTAATTGATCATTTTTAATAAAGTTTAATCTTCTTATTCGAAGACTAGTAATTGGCTCTCTTATAATTTAGACAAATAATGATCCTTGATTTATGTTAAAAGTTGAAGTAACATTAAAAAGAGTTAATCAATTGAATCATGGATCTTAGTTAAACAAAGAGAACAATTTAATTAAAGGTCAGTGACGATCAATTTAGTGAATATTTATCCTTGAGTTATTCTTAGGAAGTTATTTTGAATAATGGAAGAATAATGCTATCGGGAAACAAATGGGTTGACTTGTAAGTCAAATGATGAAACTTAAGACACTTGAAGCATACTTGTGAAACAAGAAAATGAAACCCCTACACATGAAAATAGAAACTGAAACTCCACACATTATTCAACTATGTAATATAGAAAAACCAAAAAATGTGTTTGCATCGTGTATTCTCTATGCTTCTTGTTTTGGATTTTGGGTTGACTAGTGTTGATCAGTCTTAAGTTGTTACCAGAGGCTCATGGGTTATGAGATGTGATGGTATGTTGGTCTTATTTGGTCTCGATCTTTATAAGCCCAACCATGGTAATGTGATCGTATGCTCTATGAAATGTTTGTTATTGTTCATCAGTCTTCATGTGTGAAGTTGAGATGTAGGTGTATGAGACACTTGAGCTAATCATTTTTGAGTCATCGATCAGTTATCCTTGGATTAATTTCTAGTCACCATGATGGGACTGAAGTGTTGATTTATTTCTTGATGATGTCATGTTGTGACATGTTTGACTCAACCATTTTGGAGTCTTCGATCAATATGATTTTGAGATATATTTTGGTTATTGAGAACCAATGGATACTTATGATTATCAGTGATGCCTTCAGTTGCCAATAGAAAACTGTTGTGGTCATGATTTTCTATGGATGCTTTTTAGATGCTCATGGAGATTTGATGATTCTTATCTTGGAGATTTGATGATTTTTGTTATGGATATTTGATGCTTATATTGTGGATATTTGATGATTCTTTTTATGGATTATCTTTTAGATTTTCTTTACAGTCGCTTGTACAGGACTGTGGTGATTTATGATTCCATGAGCTTAGGGTAGGTTATCTACTTGTAGTGTTAGGAAGTGGCTTGCAATGGGGGCCAGAGCCATAAGTGGCTGTCAGGGTAACTCATTTTAAGTTTGGTTAATAAGTGATAACATTTACACACTAAATGGGGATTAAATGAACCTAAAAAGATAATTGTTGATGTTTTTGCCCATGCCTTGAGTGCTTGTACAGGCTAGGATGGGAGTAGTGAGAATGCATGCTTGCGACCATGCATTCCATAGTATGCCTCGTCAGTATGAGAGGATACTAGTGGCCGCATGAGATCAGTATGGACCCATGGATTTTAGCTAACTGCCAAGGTAACTTGTACGTGATAATTGCGATGACACTTTCTTGCTTGCAGAGTAGGTTTCCTACATGTCATTGTGTGCCTCTGGGAATTAGATGTTAGTTTTGTGTGATGGAAACTTTGAGTTAGGATAGTTTTAGGATTCCTGGACTTAAAGATTTTATGCTGCGTGGATCTGATAGCTTGTTTGGGACTTGAAATTATCTCCTCAACACGGTGGGAGTGGACCACTTAGGTTCCACACAGTCGGGTGGTAGTGTTTTCCACTCTTATCATTTGAGATCTATCAGAGACACCATGGCTGGAGTATTCTTGGTTGGTATTTATCTTCATTATGTTCTTGGATCATTTTAATAGATGCTATACCTTATGATGGATGTATTTATTGGTATGTATCCTCACATTGTTGATTAACATATGTTAGATGATGGTATCCTATGCTTTACTTTGCATGTTAGTAGGATATTTTTAGGAGTGACATTCCTACTATGTTAATACCGATGATCTCTTTGGTGCTTTGGAATGTTATGCATGGAGGGATGGCTAGGATTCATGATGGTCTAATGATGCTATTAATGGTTGGGAAGAATCATGCACTTAGTTATTTATGTTTGTGGTATATGGTTATCTTTTATGATGGATGTTTATATCTTTATGATGATGATGTATCATGTATGATTTATGGTTTCATTATGATATTGCATCATGGATTAATATTGGATGATGATGTACTTTATTTACATGGATGTTTATTCTTTTAAGCCTTTCCATACCTTGTAACATGGATAATGGATGATTGAGGAATTGAAAATATAATTTATGAATGTTGAATGTATCATTGTTATTTCATGTGGATGTAGAGTTAGATGGAATTCATTAATAGTTAATTTAGATGTGATTCAACCTTAAGGGATATTTAAAGAATGTAACCTATTATGTATGTTATGTTATGTTTACTTTCAGTTGGATGTTACTATTGCTTCCGCGAATGTTATGAATGGTTTTACTTTCATGTTTTTAAAAAAAAAAAATAAATTGTTTGGCAAACTTAGTGATATTTTAGTTTAATTCTTTGGATCCCTTGGGGGGGCACTATATTTGGTATCAGAGCCAGGTTTCAACATTCGGAGCTCTAGGTATATTTGAATGCCACTAGTTGTTAACTAGTTGAACAAAAATGAAAACTTTGAACTATCATGTGTATCTTTTTCAAACTGAAAACTTGAAACTTGGTGAACTGAAAACAAAACTTAAAACTGTTACTTGCATATTTTTCATACTTCAACACTTAGCTTTCATAATTGAAAATTCTACTTAAACCTAGATGAAAGCAAAACTGAAAATTCAAAACTCATTCTAGTTGCAAAACATGTACCTTTTATCTATGTTTTAAGGTAGTATGCCTTTGATTATTTTTGTGCACATTAAGTTGCTCTTGTTTAGAATGTATTAGGGGATCTATTTTAGTAGTTGTTAAAGAATGGATGTTGGATCGATATGGTTTTCGGTTTACCATTAAACCAAAATTATATTGCTCTAAGTGTGTTGTAATATCCTCAGTGGAATCATGTTTCCCTACATGGGAAAAGGTTCAATGGGACCCGCATAGTGAGTATCTTAGCTTATCATTCATGTAGGCTTTCAGGAGTAAGCCTAATTCCAGGGGGGATGGATGTAGTGCCTGCCCCTAGTTCATATTTTTTTATCATTGCTGAGCTCTTTTAGAAGCTAGTTTTATGTTGTTGGTTAGCAACATTCTTTTGAGATTATCACATATTGTGCTATGGATTTAGTTTATTATGTGATGACATCACTTAGACTTTATATTTCATGTATGCATGATGATAATTAAATTTCCTTCAGTTATTGATGATGATTAGTTAGATGATTTATTATCATGTGTTTTCTTATGGATACTTACCCCATACTTGAATGTGTATGGTGTGTATGTTTGCTTTGCATGTTTGCTTTTGTATGGTGTGTCTAATGTGGTTAAGGAAGGGAGTCGTAGTCACCTACTAGTCAAGATCTACACGATGCACCACTTCCTACCATTGCCTGTTTAGTTTAGTATGTATTGTGCTTGTACATGCATGGATTTTATGCAGGTTGCAGGTACTAGGTATCGACTTCCCTGAATTGCCAGGATGAGCGTACCCTATCACATTATCTCAATGATAAGAGAGGGGAAATAAATTCTCAAGTCAAAATCCCAACCCTTGAAGCCATTTGTTCTAATTGGAAAATTAGGACAAGAATTTGAGTTGAGTACCATTCGAATGTGTCAGATGACGTAATTCGTGATATAAACCCTTGGTTTGGTTTTGTATGTATTTTGGCTATGATGGGTTTTCATATATTTACCTTGTGAGTCTTTGATGTATTTTCTATTAATTAAGCCTAATTAAAAGATTTAATTAATGGTTTAATTAAATGGAAAATTAATATGATATTTTAATATTTATTTTATTTAATTAATTGGGAAATTAATTAAATAAAATAATAAATTTGAAAATAAAAAGTTAAAAGTTTAAATTTGGAATGTGACAATATTTATTTTAATAATAATATATTTGGAGCTCATTTTTAAATAAATGACTAAATAATAATATTATTAAAGCTAACAAATATTTTAGCAATTAAGTTTTGGAAAATAAAATTTAAAAGTGGAAAATATATTTTAAATTATTAAAAGATTCTAGATCTCATGTGATTAAAATATAAATATATTAAGATTGAAAAGTGGAGATATTAAAGTTAGTGCATGAGATTTAATAAATAAATAAATAAAATTGAAAAGAGTAAAGTAAATATTATATTAATTAATGTGCATTATTTTTAATATTTTCTCACATAGGAGTTGGAAAATTTTTGGGAGTTGTCATGTAGACAACACTGGAGTTTGCACTCTAAGAATGCATAAGTTGTCTACACTTAGAAGTTAGCAATTTATTTGAGCACATGGTGTCTACAACCTTAAGACTTATCTAGAAGGTTGGAGAAGACCCATGCTTGGTTGTCATGCTTATCTTCTAGTTGTTTCTAGAGACACTCTAGATGCATCTTAGAGGCCTTTAAATAGAGGCTCTCCTAGTGTGTTTGGACAAGTTGAATGGAAGCCACAAGCTACAAGCTTAAAATGGAAGCTTCAAAGCTTACATGCATTGGAGAAGTTCATATGCTCATATATTTTCTACATGCTTCTATGGTCCTTCTAGCTCTTCTAGTCACTTGGAGGTTTTGGTTGGCTTGGATCTTGGAGGAATTGCGAATGATGGAGAAGGAAGGGATTTTCTATGAACTTATGAGGCATGGCAGATTAGCATCAGTGTCTAAGTGCACTCGTGATATTCACATATTCTCTTTGCACTATTTCTCTTCCTGTCTTTATCATGTCTATTATTTGTGGCTGAATCTTCTCTATGATTGAATCTACAATTAAATTGAAATCTAGATATTTTATTGGTTGAGAGGAAAACATTAGAAAACCCTAGATCCAATTAGGGAAGAAATTAGATCTAAACGGGTTTGGGTTCAATTTAGAATCAAATTGAAATAGACTTGAAAATGATTTCAAATTGATAGTCATACCTATTAGAAGAATTATTGGATAAACTCAGAGAACAAAGATTTAAGGAATTAGAAAGCCCTTTCTAGTTTATAGATATACTTTTATGTTACAAGTCTGCACAGAAGCATGTATATATATATATATATATATATGTATATGTATATATATATATATATATATATATATATATACATATACATATACATATATATATATATATATATATATATATATATACATATACATATATATATATATATATATATATATATATATACATATACATATATATATATATATATATATATACATATACATATATATATATATATATACATATACATATACATATATATATATATATATATATTTAAATGCTGTAAAGTTGATTGATAAACTACGTATATATATATACACACACACATATATACATATACATATATACATAGATGTATATAACCGCATTGGAAGAAATCTATTAATTCGAATCGTGCATTGATGAACGTTTTATGGTAAAAATGTTATATAAAATAAGAATGAAATAAATTGGGGGGGGGGGGGGGGGAGCGGGTTTAAGCCCACCCCATCTCCCACTCACCATCTTTCCATGGCGTCGATTATCGACCCCACACACGATTGTATCTACTGCGATGTGGGGGCGAGTTTAAAATAAGCCACGCCATGCCAATTTCACAGACCGCGCTGCCTTCATTTATTGTAGTCGATGGCATAATCCTCATACAGTGATTTAAGTCGCATGAATGCTCAGGGTACCTCGCGGGTACATGCCACCCTCCACTTGTCTCTGATATCATCTATACCATCTGCAGTGTACCTACGCTGACGTAGAGTACCTGCTATGGTAGACCAGCTGCACGGCTTATAAAGCCTGCGCAGTTTCACATCGCTCGAAATAATGATTCAATTGGTAGTATATTTTATTATTGTAAAGTTTTAATATTTTAAAACTGTTGTTTGTCGGTTTATATATATATATATATATATATATATATAAAATGATATATGTTATTTTGTATTAATTATTCAGTTTTAATTTATAAATTATTGATGAGTTATTATTAATAATAAGTTAGATTATGATTCAAATTGTTATTAAAATTATTTATTGTGTATTAATATATCCATTAATTGATTTTAGTATTTGATACTTTATAAATGTCCATGTTGATAACTGTTGTATATGAAATGTCGATTTGTCAATTAATAATCAGAAAGAAATATTAAATTATTAATATTAAGGGATTAGAAAATGGTTGACTTTTAATTATTAAATAATTTAGATGGTAATTTTATATTATGAAGATGATTTAAGATAAGTGACTCAAATTTTATTGTTATTGGACAACGGGTCGTTGTTACATCTTGATCTTGTTATAACATAATCACGATTTGAATTATTGTTATGATTAATACATTATGAATTATTGATATGCCTTAATGGTATTAAGAGTTAGCTAATGAAGCTTATGTAAGGGTTCTCTAGATCGATTATTTATAGTTGTGATGAGTTTGTTATTTATTAATGTTTGTTGGGCCTAGCAAATTATTAATAAAAAATAGTATAATGTTCTAAATGAATATTGATAATACGGATTAATTAAGGAAACATTAGTATTCATATAAGAAAGACTATGTGGTCATTATAGATTTCCTATAACTTGCTATTAAATAATAACAAGCTGTTATTAAACTATTAATATGAATATTGGGGATTTGAGTTATAGTTGACTTTTAACTTACAAGTTATAGTTAGTTATTAGTCAACTGATATTAATTGGAATGTTGCCTTGGATATGTAATTATTAATTAAATTAATTAGAGTTAATTAGATTTAATTAATAGTCAAGTTATGTAATAGAGTTTTAATTGATATGCTAATATAGATTCCTCTAGCAAAGTTGTGAAGTACTTACATCAAAGTTGATAAGTCGTACTCTCATGACTTGAATAATAAGCTTAGATGTTTTAATGGTGAGACTTAGCAATATTAAATTAGAAACTATTAGATGTTAATAGGTCATGGATGGTGTACCTATGTTAATTGATTGACTTAATTGATCATTTTTAATAAAGTTTAATCTTCTTATTCGAAGACTAGTAATTGGCTCTCTTATAATTTAGACGAATAATGATCCTTGATTTATGTTAAAAGTTGAAGTAACATTAAAAAAAGTTAATCAAATGAATCATGGATCTTAGTTAAACAAAGAGAAGAATTTAATTAAAGGTCAGTGATGATTAGTTTAGTGAATATTTATCCTTGAGTTATTCTTAGGAAGTTATTTTGAATAATGGAAGAATAATGCTATCGAGAAACAAATGGGTTGAATTTTAGGTCAAATGATGAAACTTAAGACACTTGAAGTATACTTGTAAAATAGGAAACTGAAACCCCTACACTTGAAAATAGAAACTGAAACTCCACACATTATTCAACTATGTAATATAGCAAAACCAAAACATGTGTTTGCATCGTGTATTCTCTATGCTTCTTGTTTTTGGTTTTGGGTTGACTAGTGTTGACCAATCTTAGGTTGTTACTAGAGGCTTGGGGGTTATGAGATGTGATGGTATGTTGGTCTTATTTGGTCTCGATCTTTATAAGCCCAACCATGGTAATGTGATCATATGCTCTATGAAATGTTTGTTATTGTTCATCAGTCTTCATGTGTGAAGCTGAGATGTAGGTGTATGAGACACTTGAGCTAATCATTTTTGAGTCATTGATCAGTTATCCTTGGATTAATTTCTAGTCGCCATGATGGGACTAAATTTTTTATTTATTTCTTGATGATGTCATGTTGTGACATGTTTGACTCAACCATTTTGGAGTCTTCGATCAGTATGATTTTGAGATATATTTTGGTTATTGAGAACTAATGGATACTTATGATTATCAGTGATGCCTTTAGTTTCCAATAGAGAACTGTTGTGGTCATGATTTTCTATGGATGCTTTTCAAATACTCATGGAGATTTGATGATTCTTATCTTGGAGATTTGATGATTTTTATTATTTATATTTGATGCTTATATTGTGGATATTTGATGATTCCTTTTATGGATTATCTTTTGAATTTTCTTTACAGTCGCTTGTACAGGACTATTGTGATTTATGATTCCATGAGCTTAGGGTAGGTTATCTACTTGTAGTGTCGAGAAGTGGCTTGCAATGGGGGCTGGGGCCCTAAGTGGCTGCCAGGGTAACTCATTGTAAGTTTGGTTAATAAGTGATAACATTTACACACTAAATGTGGATTAAATGAACCTAAAAAGATAATTGTTGATGTTTTTGCCCATTCCTTGAGTGCTTGTACAGGCTAGGATTGGAGTAGTGAGAACGCATGGTTGTGACCGTGCATTCTGTAGTATGCCTCATCAGTATGAGAGGATACTAGTGGCTGCATGAGATCAGTATGGATCCGTGGAGTTTAGCTAACTACCAGGGTAACTTATACATGATAATTGCAATGACACTTTCCCGCTTGCAGAGTAGGTTTCCTACATGTCATTGTGTGCCTCTAGGAATTAGATGTTAGTTTTGTGTGATGGAACCTTTGAGTTAGGATACTTTTAGGATTCTTGGACTTAAAGATATTTATGCTGTGTGGATCTGATAGCCTATTTGGGTCTTGAAATTATCTCCTTAGCACAGTGGGAGTGGACCACTTAGGTTTCACGTGGTTGGGTGGTAGTGTTTTCCACTCTTATCATTTGAGATCTATCCAAGACACTGTGGCTAGAGTATTCTTGGGTGGAATTTATCTTCATTATGTTCTTGGATCATTTTGATAGATGCTATACCTTATGATGGATGTATTTATTGGTATGTATCCTGACATTGTTGATTAGCATATGTTAGATGATGGTATCCTATGCTTTACTTTGCATGTTAGTAGGATATTTTTAGGAGTGACATTCCTACTATGTTAATACCGATGATCTCTTTGGTGCTTTGGAATGTTACGCATGAAGGGATGGCTAGGATCCACGATGGTCTAATGATGCTATTAAAAATTGGGAGGAACCGTGCACTTAGTTATTTATGTTTGTGGTATATGGTTATCTTTTATGATGGATGTTTATATCTTTATGATGATGATGTATCATGTATGGTTTATGGTTTCATTATGATATTGCATCATGGATTAATATTGGATGATGATGTACTTTATTTACATGGATGTTTATTCTTTTAAGCCTTTCCATACCTTGTAACATGGATAATGGATGATTGAGGAATTGAAAATATAATTTATGAATGTTGAATGTATCATTGTTATTTCATGTGGATGTAGTGTTAGATGGAATTCATTAATAGTTAATTTAGATGTGATTCAATGTTAAGGGATCTTTAAAGAATGTAACCTACTATGTATGTCATGTTATGCTTACTTTCAGTTGGATGTTACTATTACTTCCGCGAATGTTATGAATGGTTTTACTTTCATGTTTTTAAAAAAAGTAAAAAAAAATTGTTTGGCAAACTTAGTGATATTTTAGATTAATTCTTTGGATCCCTTGGCAGGGCATTACAATAGAGGTAATTCAAACATTGCCCATACCTACAAAGTCAAAAGATGTAAGATCTTTTCTAGGTCATGCTAGATATTATAGACGTTTCATAAAAGATTTTAGAAAAATAGCTAGTCCCTTGTATAAGTTACTCACAAAAGAAACTAAATTTAGTTGGACATCTAAATGTGGTGAAGCCTTCCTGTAGCTTAAGAAACTTCTCACTACAGTCCTAGTTTTACAAGGCCCTGATTGGAATTTATCTTTACACATATATACAAATGCCTTTGATAATGCCATAGATGTAGTCCTAGCACAATAATCCCAAAATCTTGAAAATGCAATCTATTATATCAGTAATGAAAAAGAATTATTTGTAGTAGTTTATGTACTCAATAAATTTTGGCATTACATAACTGAATATTTCATATTTGTTCATATTGGTCATGCAACAATTAAATATCTCATTAACAAACTTGCTATAGCTGGTAGGTTAGCAAGATGGATACTATTGTTGCAAGAATTTGGTATAACTATTGTTGATAAGCTTGGAAAAGCCAATGTTGTAGCTGATTATTTATCGAGAATCCATCATGATGATACTAACAGTACTTTGGTAGATGATGCATTTTCAGATGAGCATTTGTTTCATATTACTGTTCAAATTCCATGGTATGTAGATGTTGCTAACTACATTGTAGCCAATAAAATACCAACCATTTTTCTTACAAAGAAAAGAAGCTACTTGTGGAGAAAAGTTTACATTTTTCTTGGATAGATAATCTCTTGTTTTACACTAGACTTGATCAAGTTACGAGGAGATGTGTGAGAAAAGATGAGACATATGACATTCTACATGCATGTCATAATGAACCATGCAGAAGACACTTTGTAGCAAAAAGAACAACTTTCAAAATCTTGACAACTAGTTATTATTGGCCTACGCTTTACAAGGATGCAGTCAACTATACAAGGAAGTGTAACAAGTGTCAAAAAATAGGCCAGCCAATAAGAATAGATGAAATGCCTCTTAATCCTTAGATGGTAGTAGCACCATTTGAAAAATGGGAAATAGATTTCATTGGTCCAATTGATCCTCCATCTAATGGAAAATCCTATATTCTTGTGTGCATTGATTACCTGACAAAATGGGTTGAAGTTAAGGCTATGAAGCATGCTCATGATGAAAAATTTGCTAAATTTTTGTATGAAGATTTTTTTACTCACTATGGTGTACCCAAAGAGATAGTCACTAATCAAGGTGCATAATTCACCTCTAATATGATCTTAGAGTTAATGAAACAATATAACATCAGGTACCAAAAATCTAGTCCTTATCACCCTCAAGCTAATGGACAAGTAGAGGTCACAAACCATGAGCTGGAGAACATCTTAACAAAAAAAATCCATTTGCATCATAGGGATTGGACCAAAAGATTACAAGAAGCTATTTGGGCTTACCAAACAACCTCGAAGACTACTATAGGATTCACACCATTTGAGCTCTTATATGGTAAGGTAGGAATGCTTCCAATTGAATTTGAACATAAAACTCTAAGGACAACATTAGCATTGGATATTGAACTTCCTATAGCACAAAGAAAATGTTTTCTACATCTTAACTCTTTGGATGAGATGTGCAAAGTTACTTTGGAACATACTGAACTGATACATAAACAAAGGAATCAATGGCATGATTCTTATATTATTAGTACACAATTTCAAGTTGGTGACTAGGCACTACTATATGATTATATATTTAATGATATGCCAGGAAAGTTGTAGACAAGATGGCTGGGACCATATAAAATTAGTCATGTCTTTGATAATGGAGTTGTTCAACTAACTACCATTGATCTAGTACCTTTCAAACAATTAGTTAGTGGTCACAGATTGAAATTATACAAATGGCCCCAAACAAAAGCGGACTTCTTGTAGCAATTTCAGCAGCCAGATTCAAATACAAATCAAGCAACTCTTCCTACAGCCGAAGGTGTCAACCTTCTGACTACCACTCTTCAACATTAGTTTCTTTGTGCATGTTCATAATAAATACTTTATGTTCACATAAAGTTCACTTTTATGTTCACTTTTTCTTTCCATCTCATCTCTTTACCTTTCACCCATCCACCTCATCTCATTTCTTTATCTTCCATCCATCCACTTTCCACATCATCAATTTTTTCTTGTTTTCAATAAACCCCCCGAGATGCTGATGGATGCTACCAATGATGATATCACTTTCACCACCTATTTTTTGGTACATGTGATAATCAGATTGATAGGTATGATAGGTATAACATTTTCAAATTATTATTCACTTATAGTTCATAGATTTGGTTAATTATATTTAATACTACATAATTTATATGATGGTAACATTATGCTATTCCCTTACCTGTACTAGGTCTAACAAGTGTGGACACTTGTCCAAATTTAGCAAGGGGTAGGGAAGGTCACTAATATCCAATGGCATTTCTATTTATCCGTAAAGATTTTTCCAAATCTTTGCATTCCTTTCATTAATGAAAGTTAATTGCCATAAGTACACAAGTGAGGTGTTGTACTCCCTTTTTTTTGAATGATTTTCTGTGTCAAGCTATGATGTGACTTGTGTTTAAATTTTATGTGATTCAAACCCTATTTTTAGATGATTCTCACACATATTCATGATTTACCTTCATTAAAAGCTTTATTATTATGTATAACAATTTGTTATAACATTAATTGCATGTTAAAACAAAGAAGTGTAAGTTGAGTCTATAAAATAATGAAGCAATTTGAAGCTTGAATTCAAAAGGGGGAAAACAGAGTAAACAGAGGAAGTGTTAAGAGAATGGGTGGACAGTTGCAGAGGAGAGAACCAGTGGAACACACTATATTACTCTTAGACATAGAAGCCATAAGAAGGTTTAATACATGCGGATAGCTAGGGTATTTCTTGAGTTTGACCACATTTGATGGGGAGGCAGGCAAAAAATTTACAAAGACATTTGATGAGGGTGAAGCTTTTGTTTGGAGTTTAATAGTGATTGCAATAGAGGAATGCATTGCTGAAGTGCCTGGGTTGCTTACAATTGGAGAACATTAACCCAACACATATGATGCGAGGTTAGTAAGAGCTCAATTTACTAGACTACCTGATCCTCAAATGGACATTATAAAGCAAGGTTACAAGAGAATGTCACTGCCACCACCTTACAATGACTTAGCCATACACATAATCAGGTATTTTACATGTGAAGGTAGATTCTCATACTTGCATGCACATCATTTCAAATTGCTTAGTTGTGTAAGGCATTATCTTGCAGTAAATATTTCAAATTTCTTATATAATATGCTCTATATTAGTGTGGAAGAGACTCAGAATGGAAAAGATAATTTCGTTACTCATCATGCCTTAATCAAGTTATTAATAGAAAGGTCACTTAGGGATGTATCTCCCATAACATGGGATGAATTTGTGCAAGTCAAAACTCTACAACCCCAAGGTGCCCCTAGTGAACAACCTAGTGAGGAAAATGTAGCTCCCACTAGTGAGCCCATTGAACAAAATACCCAAGAGGCTAAAGCCGAAAGATCCAAGAAAATGTGCAAGAAACTATCCTTGTTCAAAAAAATGTGCCTTCACCTATGCAAGAGACCTTGAAACCTACTTCTAGTAGAGTTAAAAGGAAACAAAAGCTGTAGGAAGAAATCTCTATTTAGGAAAAGGAAGAGCCAAACCCTACAATTGTAAGACAAAAGAAAACAAAGAAAATTCTTGCAACAACCACTCGTGTAGCAGAGACACCCAAAGGGAAAATTAAGAAAAAGGATATGATACAGGAAGAAACCCCTGTAAGGAAAAGCCCTAGGATGAGAGGGCAAGTATCTAAAGATTTCACTTTGCCTAAAACATCCACCAAGGAATCCCCTAAGCAAATTGTTTCTGATCACTCTCCTCCCCATCCTAAGATTACAAGAATTCATGAAAATCCTATTGAGGAATGTAGAGATGAAAGAAAATAAAATCTAGATGATACCCCAATAGACCTACTAGGTACTTCCAGCTGTAGGGATGAAATAGTTCTTGAATATGTTGATCCAAACACTACCCTAGTTCCCCATAGATCAACATGCATTATTAGTGTTGTAGAACATTTATGGTAGGAATAGAGAAAGAGGAAAAGAGATCATGAAGAAGACGATGGTTCTATCACACTATAGAAACTCCTTTTTCAGTTGTATGGATAGTATCTATTTGTTGAGGTCTTCTAGAAAGAAGAGAAGAAAAAGATGAATAAGATTATAGTATTTCAAGGTGATGAAATTGTAGATTTAAAGGAACAGTTAGGAAGCCAAAAGCAATGAATGGACCATGCCCTCAAGTTAGCTAACTAGGCCCTTGCTTGTAGACCACCACTAAGAGTTTATCCTCTCTATTTGAAAGAACAATTTCTTTTGTTTCAATTAATGTTAACTCTTAATAATATTAATGCAAAGTTCAAATCAGCACAAGAATTTTATGGACTATATTAGACTTTGCCACCTTAGTAGCAGAATTTACTTTTTGAATTATATGTTCATAATTTTGTTATCCCTTCAGAGACTCAATGTAATCCCTTGCTTTACATAGGGGATATACACTTAAGAGCCCTCATGTCTTGGATGTCCAATGAAGAAAATTATGATAGGTAGCTAAATAATTATAGGGATGAGGAAAGGATAGAACCCTTGCCTTTAAGAGAAGAGAGTAGCAAGCCAGATGAAGTTCTTAGGAATTAGCTCACATTGACTTATGGAAAGAAGAATCTAGAAGTAAGAGACAGGATCTTTGCTACCAAAGCTAAGGTTTATGCTGATTATGAAAATTTTCCCTACTTTGCTTTCTAGAGAGCTATGATTAGTGTTAGGAGTAGATGGGCCCAACTACCTAAATCTCATAAAAAAGTCAGAACCACACAGTCCCATAAACTTGGAGGCAACACTTCACAAGGTTCCAAAATATCTAGGGTTAAGGAAGTAGGCCAAACCACAGTTGTGGTGTCCCCTAACCATGTAGCCTCCAACACTCTTGTGGCCTTTGTATGACATCAATGCTGATAGACTCGACAAGCTTTAGGAAGGTCATAGATGGGAAGTGTGGAAGAGAACAAGAGGATTTTAGTACACTTTCAAGAGCAAAAGAAAAAGGAAGGACAAAGATTGGAGAGTTCAGGTCATTAACCAGGAAGTGCAATGCTTGACGACAAGCATTAGTTTAGTAGGGGGCAAACGATGAGACCAAAATTTGCCTTTATTTTTATGATAGTTTTAAGATAATTTTTTTTATCTTTGTTAAAACATTTGTGGACCTATGTTTACCAAACCTATGATAAACCTATGGGTAGAAACTATGCCATCTTTTGCTAATATTATATATAGGGTGCAGTATTTCATATAGTTATCAAAATGTGTGTTCTTCTATTTGAATTTAATTTGATAAATGTTTATCTGCAAATATGTCTTTGTACTGAAACTAACTTGTTAATGAAGACTAAAAGATGATTGGAGGAATTCAAAAGTTAAGTGCCAACAACATTCAAGGAGAAGAGAATGCTAAGGAGCAGGCACGATAGAGGAAAGTTGCAATAGTTCTAGAAGACACAACAATGAGTAAGGGGGAGCTATGAAGACTTATTACCTTCTCTACATTTATTTTTTGGTGAGCAAATGTTTAGACTTTATTATTCCCACCTTAAGCTTTTATTCCTTCTTCCTACCTTTAATTGTTATCCTCCTATTTTCTCTCTTGCAAATTTAAAGCTAGGTCATTTACCTTTTTGTTACTGAATAAGTGTTGATTTCCTATATATATAGGAATCGACCCAAGTGTGTTAGTTTTTAGCTAGATAGAAGAAAGAGTTGATGAGAATAGACTGTTAAATTTTATAGTTGTGTTTTTATAGTTCTGTGTTATGTAATGAATTTTTGAAATCTAATGAATTAGTTTTTGGCTTCTATCTTGTGTTAGTAGTTTAGTGAAGTTGACCAAGGAGGCCCACTTGGAAGTTGGATTAGATTAGGATAGAATAGATTTATTTCCAAGCATTCTTAGTTTTGTAAGTAGAAATCGTAAGTTCTTTTCTATAGCATCGCACTTTGTGAATGTTCCTACAACATATTTGAGAATAGTTATAGTGGATGATCTGAGTTGGAATATTTGTTATCCTTTCATTTTATTTCAAGAATTTATAAAGTTAAGTGTGTTAGTTTCTTGTAGCAATAGGGTAAGTTCTTTTCCTTGCATTTTACTTTCCTGCAGCATAAGCTTAGTGACTCATTAAGAGACCTAGTGCACATACTGTGCTTACCATTTCAAGTATACAACCTTGGGTTGACAAGATTAAATGCACCTCATAGTGGGAAAAATAGTCCTTAGTTTGAATATATTATTCCTAAGCATGGCCTAGGGCATGACTATGATACACCTATTGTGAGGTGGATCAATCTTCCTCATTTCTATACTTCAACAATCTTCTTATCAATAGAAGGTAGACCTATTGTTTATTTCAATGAGAAGTTGAATGATGCCAAAAGAAAATATTTTGTTTACGATCACGAATTTTATGCTATAGTTCATTCATTGAGGAAGTGGAGATACTATCTTCTTCCTAAGGATTTTGTTTATTATAATGATCATCAAGCTTTACAATATTTGAAAAGTCAAGGAAAATTGAACTAAGGGCATTTGAAATGGGTTGAGTTTTTGCAAAGTTAAACATTTTTTTAAACACAAGAGTGGGAATTCTAATAGAGTTCTATATGCTCTTAGTAGGAGACAATTTTGCCAGCAAAGATACAGATTTAGGTGGATGGGTTCAAAGAACTCAAGAATTTGTCTCTAAAGGATCCTAATTTTGGTGAAGCTTGGAAAGCTTTTATATAACTTGTTACACTTGATAGGATGAAGTGGTTGGATTTCATAATACAAGATGGAATTTATTTCAAAGGATGTCAATTGTACATTCTTAGAATTTCTATGAGAGAGGATCTCATCAAGGAGAAGTATAGTGGAGGATTGCGTGGACATTTTTGTAGAGATAAAAAATTGTTTTGATTGCTAAGAATTATTACTAGCCACAATTACATCAAGATTGTTGGTAGTGGGCCAACATTCCTCATAGGGTTTGCAACATGACTTAATTTCCTCTTGTGGCTCTATAAGACTATTAGTTTTATTGGGCATTGATAGGTGTAAGAATTTTCCTAAGGGCAAAATTTACCCAGGAACTAAGAACTCAAACACAAGCACACAGTAGACCAATGATCAAAATGACAATGTATTCAATATGTCATGACTTATGCAATGTAAAAGTACACTAGGAGTGTGTGTATATAAAGGCTCTTGAGATACATCTAGAATGCCTCATAATTAGCATCATGATAAGTCATACAACCAAGCACATGTCCACTAGATATGGGTTATCCTCCATTCAGCATGAAAGTATGTGCAATGATGTGAGGATAAGCCTACAAGGGTGTGACACACAAAACAGTGTTGTAGACACCATGTACTAAAATGGAGTTGTGTACTCCTATGTTGTCTACATGACAATTCACAAAGTTGTGCAAAATCCTAAGTGTCTCACAAATAAAAATAATAAAATAATGCAAAATAATAAACTAATGCATAAACCTAAGTAAACTTAAGTAAGTGTAATAAGTAAATACTTATTTACACCAACACCCCACCTTAAGTGCAACTTAGGGGAATGCCCTTAAGCTTACGAACTAGGATGAAGATGTAGAATGGATCCCGACTACTAGGACATGTTAGGTACCCATGTACATAATGAAAATGCAATCTCCCATAAAGCAAGGAAAGAGGGAAAACCTCATGGGAAAAACCCTCCCCCAAAAAGAGAGATAAGTAAGGATGCATTGATGGATGGAGTAATCAAGACCCCCCCATTATGACATACATCCAATATATACATAAGAGAATGAAAGAAGGAAGAGAGACATAATAGGCTCCCCCCCAAAAAAGAAGAATGCCAACAAGTGAAAGCTGCTCTGATGAAGAAGCTGGTCCAAGAATGCAGAAAGATGTTCCTCCCCTTAGGAAGAAACAAAGACAAAGGTACACTCCTAAAGATGTATGGTGCTAGCCCTAAAACCTATTCAAGTATCCCTGTACTGATGCTGAAGTTCACCCCTTCCAACTGTGCTGAAAAGAATGAATGCAGATCTGGAAAGGATGTTTGTTGAACTTGTTCCACTGAACAATCTGTCTCCTCAACTAACAAAGAGACCTCCACTAATTGCTGTTCATAAGGATCCATAATCATGCCAACCTATGAAGATTGATCATGTAGAGAATGGACATGAGGGTTAGAGTGAGCGCTCACAACAACTGTAGAAGAATCACCTTCATCAATGAGAAGATGTATGTCCTCAAGTCTATCTCCCAAGTTGACTGAAGCTAGAGCTGGAAGATGAGATGTACCATGTTGTGATGGACCTTTCACTATGGCAATATAAGCATGTGGACTAGATTGATGTGACCTCTCACTACAACTATCGATAGAAACCCACATGTCTAAACCTATTGAAGCACTATCACTGGTGTCACTATCAGTTTTCACTGTGTATGATGTGTGGAGAGAAATAGAGGACAAGCTGGGAGAACTTTCCTCAAAATGAACATCCTTCTCCACAAAATTCTCATGTGTCTCTGGATCCATCAGTTTGTAAGCCCTCACAAATTGACTTCATAGCCAATGAAGGTACAAGGCCTAGGTGCTGGTGCCTTGCAACTCCTAGAAGATAGGTTTGCCTATGCTGGACAATGAAAGACTCTAAGGTGACTCACAACTGGTTTTCTACCGCACCATGCCTCAAAAGGAGTCTTGCCATCTAAGGCTGGATGAGGAGACCTATTAAGTATGTGAGTAGCAATGCTAATGGCTTCAACTTCAAGTGTAGGATCAAGAGACTTGGCCTTAATCATGCAACTTTCCATGGTCTTGAGAGTCCTAATCCTCATTGCTACAACATCTATCTTGTGTAGACTAAATGCTGACAAGTTCTGAAGATCAATCTCCTCAATTCTGCAAAAGTTCTTAAGTCTTTTATCTACATATCGGTTCTCATTGTCCACCCTTAGTACTTTGATGGATTTCCTTGACTTGTGTTCAGCATGAGTCTTGAAATCATGAAGCTTATGAACCAATTCATTCTTATGATGAAGGAAGAAGACCCAAGTGAATCTCAAAAAGTCATCAACAAATGTGAGTATATAGCGGCCTTGGCTGACTGAAGTCACTGTAAAGGGTCCTGCTAATACCATGTGAACTAGTTGAAGAACAAATAGAGCTCAAGAAGACTTCCCTAAATCATACTTCTCTTTGAGATTCATGTCCACTAAAAAAGATGAACATTCTCCCTTAGAAAAGTTGATATTAGGTAGACCCTTGACCATATGTTTTGAACAAAGTTGCTGAAGAGAGCGAAAGTCAAGGTGACCAAACCGCTCATGCCATAAGTTGATATTTGAAGTAGAGTGAGTTAACAAGGCTTGGGAAGGACTCTTAGGCACAAAGTGGGAGAAGGAATAAAGCATCTTGTCATCATTGACTTTCCCCATTACTACCAATGAATCATCTTTGAGACTTTGCAACATTACTAAATCTGGAAGGAACTCAACTTTATGACCATCTCTAAGGAGAGTGATTTGGTAATCTGATAGGAGATTGGAGCTTAGATTTGGAATGTAGAGAACATCTTTGAATTCCCCATTTTCCATTTCCACATGTCCTTTCCCTTCAACTTCCATTTTAGCATCATCTCCAATGAAGATATGTGGCACCTTTGACTACTTCAATGAAGAAAAGTCTTCCTTTGAAGAACCCATATGGTAAGAGGCACCTGAGTCAAGTATCCATTCCAAAGAAGAATTTGTGTTTGCCATAAGTGCTTGACCTTTACCTTTTGAAGAGGTTGGATTTGAATCATTGAAAGTACCTGGCACTTGAATCTTGTTCTTCTTGAGTAGATTTTCTAACTCATCAATTCTTTTTGTCTTGCAATGATGCTCATCATGATTTGGCTTTTTGCAGTATGCACAAAAGAGTTTTTCCTTCTTTTCATTACTTCCCTTCTTGTTTGAAGAAGAACCATCTTGTTAAGAGGAGGATTGTTGTGTCTCAAATTATGTTTTCTGCTTCCACTGCTTCTTGTTGTTGTTGCTTTTTCCCCCTTGACTTGATTTGGGATTATCACTAGCCACCAAGGCTTTGGTCTTTGATGACTTGAGAAGTCAAAAATCCACCAAGTGAGATTGTTCAACAATCAACATGTCTACAAATCCATCAAAGTAAGGCTTCTGGTAAGAAGATCCCATGGTTAACCTATGAGTATTAAAACTAGAAACAAAGTTGGCATACTCAGAAGGTAGCGGCTTCAGGATGTGATGAATGAACCTGTCATCCTTCATGGGATTTCCACAATCTTTAAGAAGTGCCCTATACTCATTGACTTTGATGATGTAATCCTAAATTGTGTCATAATTCTTAGGATCCAAGAGAAGTAGATCATCCTCAATCTGAAATCCCTTTTCTCCATCCACTTTACCATACAACTATTCAAGTTTATCCCAAGCTTCTTTAGAGTTTGAAAAATTTTTAATGTGAAAGAGAAGATCCCCATGTAAACAACTCCTAATTAATCCTAAAGCTTGTTGGTCTTGTTTTTCTTTAGTATTAGTAGGTTTGGTGATTGTACCATCAACATATAGACTATATCCTTTTTCCATTAATCTACTCCATGTAATATCTTTCCATGTAGAATAGTTGTGTAAAGTTAAAGGAGGACATTTAAAACCCATGATGCATAAATGAAAAGAGCACAATAGAGAAACACAAAAAACATAGCACACAGCCCCCCTTTTCACTCAATCAAAAGACCCCCCCAAAAAAGATGCTTTGGAACTTTATAAGTAGTGCATTTACAATGAGCCACTTGTCAAAATAAACAAAGTGGACTTTCTAATTTTTCTTTTACAACTACCTTATGAGGCTTAAATCTATCACTTAAGCACTGTAACTTAGTTTTACAACACTTTTGAAAAATAATCAAAGCTTTACAATGCCAAAGAAGGCCTGATTCTAAAAATGAGAAATTTATCCACACAAACCTAGAATTTTACTTTAGATCTAGAAATTAGACAAAAAAATACACACTTTCAAAAAAAATAAAACATGAAAAAGTGACTAGATGTGCCCGTACGGAGCTTTTGAAGTTGTAAAATGTAGGATTATGCAGGTACAGTCACCAAGAAATGAAATTTATACAAAATATGTGTACCAAAACAAGAAAAAAACACCACCACTAGAAAATTTAGGAAATTCTACCCAATTTCAAAAAAAATTGCACCTAAATAAGAGTTCGGATGTCGGAGATATGGGCTCACAAAGTCAGGCTGCCAAATTGAAAAGCAATTTGAAGAGGGGTCTGAAAGGAAAACTACAAATATAAATTTGATGGTGAAATGGCCATCAATGTAGTTGTAAAATGCCTAAAAATGACAATCAGATAGAAGTCAATTTTAACCTAGTTAAAATGTGATGATGTTAGCAAAAATTTAGGCCCTCGGGTGACGTGGTAGATTGAGTCATTGATCATACTATATGAAATATTCACATGGAATAATCCATATTTCTGACATGGCAAGAAATAGTAGGTTCCATGGGCACTGAGTGTAGCGCACTGAGTTAGCAGTGTTGATGTGTGCATGATGGAGAAGATATGTCTACGTGGTGGGAGTAGGTGTGGCAGATTTTCCTACGTGGTAGTATCTGCAGAGGCTATGTTTCAAATAAGTGGTTGTGGGTGAAACTAATAAAACACTATCGTGTGGATGCCTAAGCATTACAATATGTCTGTGGGTGGGAGAAAGTTTCAGGCGCGAAGATGAATGCAACAACAGATTTGACGGTGAAGATGAAACCCTCGCCAGAGAATAGAATGCGGGCTGAAAAAGTTTGGGTCACGTGTGGAGCTATAAACCTCTTGTCATCGCTGAAATATTCCACAGTGTGACCAAAAATATAGAAGTCAGTGTCGGGGTCTGAAGTAGCAGCGGCCACCAAAATATGTGTCAAAATTTTGACTGCAAGTGAATGCCTGGAAATTGTTCCCACTCCTAGGAAATGGTACAGTGATGCCAGAAACCTTAGACTTTTCTAGCTAATGGGAAAAATGCTATCGAAATAATGACTATGGCTGATGGAATATTTTTCAGATGCCCCAGGGTTTGGGATTAATAATCCCACATTTAGTAGGTGTGCACTTTATGCACTGGATAAAAGGTAAAGCCCACGACACTCTAAACAAAGAGGCTAGTGGATGGAGGAAGTTTGGCTGTGTTGGGCTAGGTTGGTTGTTTGTTTGACCAGAACTTGAATAGTGCCATTGGGTCAAATTATGCAGAATATTTGATGCTGGGTCAAATTATGCAGAATATTCAATGCGATTAAAATATTCTTTGTGACCAATAAAACAAACCTCCACAAATGGCAGATCCGAGGTGTCACTGCCCAAGTTTGCTAAAAGATTTTTCTTTGAATTTTTGCAAATAATGTGATGAGAAAAAAAAATGTAGAGAAATGAAAAAATTGTAGATTTGAAATAAATCAATTGAATCTGCGATAAAAGACCATACCCGAATTGCAAATTGAGGCCTCCGAGTTCTGATTTGCAAAAAAATTTTGCCGCACGATCGACTTTGGGCCAAGATAGCCAAGTTTATAGTCAATTCTCACTGGTTCAATGTTTCAGATGCAATGGCAAGGTCAGATCTGGCTCTAGACACTCCCAATTTCTGCAGTACTCCGAATTTGGGTTGAGGTGATGAAGAAAGCGTGGTCTCGAATGGCTATGTGGTGAGAAAGTCTCCAAGTTTCTCTGATACCATGTAAGAATTTGCCTAAGGGAAAAAATAACCTAGGAACTAAGAACTCGAACACAAGCACACAATAGACCAAAGAGAGAGAGAGAGAGTATGATCAAAATGATGATGTATTCAATATGTCATGATTTATGCAATGTAAAAGTACACTAGGAGTTCCTGTATATAAAGCCCTCTGAGATAAATCTAGAATGCCTCGAAATCAACATCATGATAAGTCATACAACCAAGCACATGTCCACCAAATATGGGTTATCCTCCATTAAGCATGAAAGTATGTGCGATGATGTGAGGATAAGCCTACAAAGGTGTGACATGAAAAACAATGTTGTAGACAGCATGTGCTAAAATAGAGTTGCATACTCCTGTATTTTCTACATGAAAACTCACAAAGATGTGAAAACTCCTAAGTGTCTCACAAATAAAAATAATAAAATAATGTAAAATAATAAATTAATGCATAAACCTAAGTAAGTGTAATAAGTAAACACTTATTTACACCAACAATAGGTCAATCTTTTGGTGCAACATAAACTCTACCCTTTCTAACAATTGGTATCAAAGCTTGGTCATAGGTTCAAATCTTGCAAGCTACCATGAGTGAAACTGGGAGGGGAATTATTGGCAGTGGGCCAGCATCCCTCATAGGGTATACAACATGGCTTAACCACCTCCTATGGTTCTATAAGACTATTGGTTGTATTAGGAATCAATAGGCTAATCTTTTGGTCAAATGAAAACTCTGGAATTTCTAATAAAGATATCAAGAAGTTTGTCCAAATTTGTAGAGTATGTTAGGTGGTAAAAGGAGTGTAGAAAAATACAAGGTTGTATGAACCATTACATATACTAAAGAAGCTATGAGAGGATGTTAGTATGGATTTTGTTCTTAGTTTACCAAGGACTTAGCAAGGGCATGATTTTATATTTGTGATGGTTAATAAATTTTTAAAGATGAAACATTTTGTTCCTTGTAAGAAGATTAGTGATGTTCATGTGGAAGAGTTGTTTTTCAGAGAATTGGTGAGGCTATATGGTCTATGAAAGAGCATAGCTTTAGATCAGGATACCAAATTTGTTGAGTATTTATGGAATACATTATGGAAGAAGTTGAAGACATATTTGAATTTTATTTCATCACATCATCCATAAACTAATGAGAAAAAAATTGTGAACCAAAGTTTAGGAAACTTACTCAGATGGTTGGTTGGAGATAAGCCAAAATGATGGGATCTGATTTTACCATAGGAAGAATTTGCATATAATAATTATGTCAATAGGAGTACTTGTAAATAACCATTCCAAATTGTATAGGGATTAGTCCTAGAAATGTTTCTTAATTGAGATAGTTGGATAAAAGAGAAATACGTAGTGTTGAAGCAAAAGATTTTGCTAAACATTTGAAGAACATCCATGGGGACATGAGGAAGCACATTATAAAGATGAACACATAGCATAAGGCTAAGGCAGATGTGAAAGGATGTATAAGTAATTTTATATTGGAAATGAAGTTATGGTTTGTTTGAGAAAGGATCATTTTCCAATGGGTACATCTAATAAGCTGAAAATAAAGAAGTTTTGACCATGCAAGATAGTGAAAAAATATGATTATGGAAATTCCTATGAAGTAGAGTTTCCTAATGAACTAAATATTTCACCAATATTTAACATTTAAATTTAATAGAGTATCATGAAGGAGGTGAAGTTACAGAAGTGCAGTGGAGTAGTCCAATAGCTACTTCAACTACAGAGGACATCAAGGAGATACTGGACAATCATGTTGGAAGAAGCACAAGGAACAAATTGTATGACGAATATCTAGTCAAGTGGAGAGGGATATTGATAGAAGATTCATCATGGCTAGAAAGGGAGGACATTGACTATCTTGGTTTTCCTCTAAACACTTGACTCATGATGGGGTCACTTCTCAAATTACTCCAGGTGTCTAGTGTAGGAGCATCCTGGGTGTAAGAGAAATCTTGCATGACCCAAAAATATTTCCTTTTTGTTTCTTGAATAAGGGTTGTCTTAGTGTCGAGTTGATGTTTGTGGAGGCTTGCAACTTAGTAAGTCAGTCATATGATTTCACAATGTCCCAATCTAAGAGGTGGGTATTAATCTTGGATATATCAACCTCCCAAATGACGCTCAATGCCACATCATGAGTATTCATGAAGTTATTGCATATTTTTGGTGTGCAATTTTGGTACAAAAACTTCAAGCTCAATTTTTAAGGCATTAGATGCCCTGGATGGGCTCCAAAATGGTGTCAATTGGAGCTTGTACAAGTTAGGCCCTCTTGATCATAAGTCGGGGATTCTAAAAAAGGGTTATAATAGTCGATAGGAGAAAAAACTTGAAAGTTATGGTCTTTTGAAATTGGGTTGATTAAAATTTCTAAAATAAATGTCAAAAGTGTATTGGGATGAATTTATATGTATTTTTAGGGTTGGTCGGCCTCAAGGGTTAGAGTTTGATGTCCATAAACTTCTTGGGTGGCATAAAATTGCCTATATAAGAAGAGCCCATAGATTGTTTAAGACAACTCTAGGTAATAGATTGCATCTATGTGTCACAAATTATTTTAAGGAAGGTTCCCATGTGGGTTTGCATATTGTATTTCAAAATTTTGTAATTCCACATTTGCAACAATAATAAGAAGACTATATTTTGTTCTCGCCAATTGCAATTATTTCTTTGTTTCTACTATGTGTTTATGGTATTAATGGGATCACCCTTCATTAAAAATAAGTTATTTTTATTGTTTATTTGTATGAGTTACGTCTTTTTAAAAATAATTAACCATATTTTCTTCTTGTTCCTTAGGATGATCTTAAATACCAAACTTAGTTCAGTTCACTTATGTCATTAAATATTAAATGTGTATGTTTTAATCTTGCATGATTTTTCTTTCTTGGAATAAAAATACTCATAAATTCTTTATTTTTTTAATTTATTAGGGATAATTTTATCAACTTGAATTTGATAAAAAAAATTATATACCAAACTACATTGTTTGGTGAGTTCTATATATTTTATAGGGGAACTTTTGACATTTATAAATGAGATTTTTTTTTTCATTTAGATAATGTTAGTGAGCATTTTTTCCTTCTTTTTAATCATAATCAATTTACAATACTATCCCAATGTCAATAAAAACCAATACACTAATAGATGAGCTTCTTGATTAGCAATATCTCTACGTTTAAAAGGTGTAACTTCCTTAAAAGAATTTTTAGTTAGCTCTTATTATAAAATAATTCTTCAAAATGATATTTTTAACCTAAAAGTTTAATGATATAACATTCAACTCACAAATATGAAAATAATGTCAAAATTAAATAACCATTCGAATTTCACTACAATAATAAGCCACGTGAAAGATTATCATAATGAGATCATACAATCAACAAATATAAATGACTTCTCTTTACTACTTTGGATAAGAAAATTCCATTCAATAAAATGAGAATCACTTTAAAATATCATATATTCCCATATGAAAACAAGCAAAATGAATTCATAAACCACAAGATTTAATGTTCATATGACTTAGATATAAAACCATAAGATTTCATATATATTGTATTATATAAAGTCTTAAGAAAATCCATAGCAAAACATCAAAAATAAGTCTTCTTGAAAAATAGAGAGACTATCCAATCAAAGTCTTTGAAATAAACCTAAATAGATATACAATGCTAAGATTCAATTTTTAAAACTGATTCACATAGGAGGAGAGGTATAGGCTTGTTCTTGATCCATAGTAATGCCACCACTTGATTCCTTCCATTCCTTGTATTCCACCATGCATCCAATCAAATCCTTCTATTGCATAACTATTATATTCTCAAGGCATAACTTCTATAACTCTTTCACTTCTATGATATACTCCATTTTCCTTTCATGGACCTCAAGATGATCCTTGCATATGATTAACATCAATGATCATCGATCCCAAAAGTCAGTTTTTTAGCCAAGAATTTTATCACGCCATATGCTTTCATTTTACTGATCTATATAATGTAATCATCCCACTTGACCTTTTCTACTTGCCAAGCATTGAGTTCTAATTACAATTCCCTAATCACCTTGTCTACTTGCTTCTTGGTTTTGGTAAAACTTGTGATATAATTAACTCCATTATCCATCACTAAATCAAACCAATCTACATTGAACATTTTGGCTACAACTCTTTCCTTTGTCATTTAATCCAAGAACTTATAGTTGGAAGGGGAGGTAATATCCACTATTGAGGTTGCATCTACTAAGGCCACAACATCTATATTTTGCAAGGCATATATATATATATATATATATATATATATATATATATATATATATATATATATATATATATATTCAACCATTAATCTAATGGATTGATTCATTTATTTCTTATCCTTTCAATCTTTCCATATCCTATTAGCAATCTTCTAGTTATTGGAATTGAAGATCTTCATATCAGCTACCCTTGTTGCCAAGAAAAGATCAGTCCTTTCCACCACATACTCCTAAAGCATGGTGTCATCTCAGCTCTTATCACTAGTCGACTTACAGACATTAGCTACCCAATGTTTGATCTTTTCATAAATTTCAAGAATGACCTTTACTTTTGGATTCTTAGTTTAGGGTGTTTTCCCTAGACATTTTCTAATCATGTACTCCATTGGGATAGTTATGGGTAAAATGTTGTACTTCTTACTAATAGAAATATCAACAAATTTAGGAGTGTTGAGATTACCTTGGGCTTGTAGAGTTAAAAAATTTACAAGGTTACCCATGGCTAGTGCTAGCCTCCATAAAATTATCTCCTTATCCCGTAAGAAACTATTGAATTGTACACAATGGATATTTCTATGAGTTCAACCTCTTCTTTCTCAATTTTAAATTCACCACAATTGACTTTCCCAACTTCCTATTCTATCTGGATGGTTCCTCTATCTTTTTCCTCTGGTTCCTTGAGCATGTGATTCTTCCTAATAATTTAACTTGAACCTTAACTTTCTTTTTGATAGGGAGTTCAAATTCAATCTCATATTTTGGATTACCTCTAGGAGGACATTGGACAATTTCATCAGTATGTTCAAGAGGGGAAGTTGGACCAGAAGCTGTTGAACATACTTGAAGATTTTTCCCTATCCCTCTTTTTCAACTTTTTTCCCCCCTCAACCACTCTTCTATTATGTTCAAAATGCAAAGGGTCCTTATTTTGATATCATCCTCTTCCTTTTTACTCTAGTAAATCTTAGGAATAGAAAGGGCTTCAATTTTCTCTATGAATTTAGGGTCAAGCACTTCTTCAACCTTTTCTTCTTCCACTCTAGATATATCTATATGAAAATGAACATCTAAAATTTGTCTCTAGGTAAACCTTGACCATAACATTTTCCTTACCTCATAATCATCCTTGTAGCAAAACCAATAATCTTCTAATTGAGGTTTATGTGTAAATGTTGAGTCTAGCTCAAATTATGTTTGAGCGAAGCCTTTACTATCAAATTGGGGCCGAGCATGATAAGACTTTAAATTCATATCTTTAATCTTAGACTCTAACCTATATACATCTTGATTATTCTTACATCGGTAATGACCTATTTCAATAGGGAAAATATATCTAGAACCTAGGTTCTAACTTTATAGCTCTTATCTACATCAACTATTTGCCTACATATTTCAATCAATATGCAACTATCCAAGCAATATTTGGGTAGTTTCAATAGCTCACCCTAGAACCCATCAACCCTTAGATATGTGAATTTATGAAACTATATGAAAAATATGTCATAGATTATAACCAATTGAATGGATTCCTTGGATAACCTCTTGCTTTCCTTTCCTTGCAATTCAAAAACTAGTTTTGCCAAAAATGCATCTTGTAGCCTCTTACAATCTTTAGAGTTCCTCTTCTCCTACAAAAGGGGCTAGTAATAATAGATATCCATCTATCCAGTTCAAACATGGTATGGAAAACCTTCCCATTCCCTACAACAAAGCTAATAAATAGAACAAGTAGGAGGACCTATAGAAACTAATGGTTCTAGATGCTTGAGAAATTTCTTCGCAAAGTTTATTTGTAATTATTTATGCCCAGTCAATATATTCACCTTCATATAAAATAATCTAAATGAAGAAGTACATCCAATTTTACCATAAAAATGCATACTATTTTTTTTTGACCCTAAAAGCAATCTTAGTATTGTTTATTAGTGTAGAACACTTAGTCATTTATAAGGCAAATTTGGTTGGCCAACACTGTGACCAAGACATAGTGAAGGCCAAGCTATAAAGAGAAGAAGTGCACAAGTTCAATATGTGCTAAGAAACATATAGTCGTTGGGCATCAAGGGATTGGAAATCTACCTTGAAAAACATTATATAAGTTGAGTTCTAGATAAGTTGAGTATTACAAAGAGAAAATAGTTTGAGCCAAGCATAGTCTATGTTAAGGATCAATAGGAAGAACTTTGCATGATAGAACGTCAGAGGTAATATATGCCGAGTTATAAAGTTTGAGTATATAAGTTTGGAATGTCACAAAATCATATGTAAACCATTTTTTGAGAATGAAACATGTTTCTATCATCAAGGTGAAGATAAAGGAGGTAATTGCACCTATAATTACACATCACTAATCCCTATGCAATATGAGGAACCAATCAAAAAAATGGAAAGCTTAAGAAAAAAAAGATGAAATGAGATAAAGAAGTAAGTATGGAACTATATTTAAAATTGTAAAATTATAAATCATTTGCTAAGAATAAAAACATGAGATTCCAAATTATCATAAGATTAGATGCATAAGGACTGATTTGTAGTATCAACTGAGTGAATGTTTGGGTATTGCGTTGCAAATTTAGTAATGGTCGAGTGTTAGTATTGAAGATTGAAAAGTGTTAAGCATCCAAGTAAATTTTTTAATGAAGACCAAGTCATGTTTTTCGCCAAGTAATATGAAGGATTTTTGAAGTGTTAATGTCACATTTCACAATAGTGGCCGAGACAGCCTATATTGCACCCACTATATGTATGGACCATTAATGAGGCCCTAAAATCACATTTTTGACCTAAGTAGTCAATTTTATCATTCTTTTTTATCACTTTTCATTTGAGTTATCAAGATCATATTGAGCCCAAGTGATTTTTGAACATGGTTAAGAGAATCTAAATGAATTTTAGAGCTTTCCATTAGAAGTGGAAGTGGATTTGTGAGCAACTATGTTGCAACAAAGTGAAGTAAAGTTTTCTTATCAAACCCTAAGTCATGATAATGACATCTAGTTCATTAGTTGTAGAGAAGAAGATGGAATCAAAGGCAACAAAGGTTAGTAATAATGGATTGGTTAGAAATGAAGTATGTAAGCCACCAAACTTCAAGGAATATCCTGAGATTGCGATGAAGGGAGATTCTTCTAGAGCCCTATCCTCAATCTCGTTGAGAGTTATTTTGATCCATGATGTGTGATCATGTTATATGTACAAGAGTAGAGAAGTTGAATATTTTTAATTAAGAAGTGCATATAAGAAACTGTGTGTAAATGGGAAATTGAAGGATGAACATAGGCATATTATCAAGAAAGGGCTTACAAATGCCCTAGACTTCCCTAAAGTTTTTAAGATTGAGTGGGTTAATATTGTACTAATAAAAGTCCATGATATGAAGCTATTGTTGGAAGGAGAACCAATTGAGATCACAAGGCAAATCATTCACTCAGTCACTAGCTATTCTGTTATGGATAAGGTTAAAACCATGTGATGCCAAAGAAAGGAGGCTATTGAGATGAATACATTGGAAAAGTAGAAAAAGCATGTAATATTAATTTCAACCATTAAATATGCATAGGTTAATTTTGTAGTTAGGGTTATTGCACACAAGTTTTATCACTCTAGCCAACTAGACAACATTCCTTGTGTGGTCATGGACTTTACTTGGAAGATTGTGAAGAAAGATGATAGTTATGATCTTTCTGACTTACAATTAAAGTAGTTAGCCAAAAACCTAGGGAGTATTATGAAGGTGAGGAAAAATATTTGTAAATTTGGTTCATTACTTGTTTGTATTTTCTTTTATGTTCAAAATGTTTTCACCACCATTGGAAATATAAAATGGAGTAAGAAGAAACTAGTCACACAAAAAATCAATGAATTTATCAATCATTTGGGTGAAAAATTGAATAAGTTATGGATGAATATTTTGAAGAGTTTAATTAGAAGATGAAGAATAGGTCAAGGATCTTGAAATCCTTAGTAGATAGATACTATGATGACATTTGTTTCTTAGTTGATATAGACAGAACATATGTTCAGGAAGTCATCCCTAGAATTACATGGTTAAGACCATTAGCTTATGAAATTAACATTGATGAGGCTATTGCAGCAAGTAAAAAATTATTGGATGCACCAATTGACAAAGATCCTGATCCATTCAATAGATATGAGATTGCCACGATAAAGATCATAGTGGAGATTAATGTTTTAAGGATTAATAAGAAGAGTAAAGGAATGATAGAAATCTTGGAGAGAACATTTAGAGAAGGAGAACAAAAAGAGAAACCATTACAAATTACTAAGGTAAAAGGTGACGACTTTTCTAGTGATAATGATGAAGGAAATGAAGTAGAAGAGGTGGAAGGAAAAGGAAGAGGAATAGTTCCCATTGAGCCACAAGAAAGTAAAGGTAAGAAGAAGGTTGCAAGCCTATCTCTATGACACAATGAGTGACAAGAAAAAGGACAAGGGCATCTACTATAGTAGTGGTCAAGCCTCATAAAGAAGTCACTAAGGCGATTAAGCCATCTCAAGGAAAGAAATTAACAAAGAGGGAACCCATCACAGAATAGGCCAAGTTGAGAAAACCTACAAACAAGCATAGGAGAAAGGCTATAATCCCAAAATATGACAATGCAAATGATGAATAAAATAATAAGTTAGATGAGACTAGTCAATTTAGAATTTTAGTGCATAAGCCACCCTAGATAATTGATGAATTCTATGAAAATATCAAGGGAAGTGTAGATATGGATGAATTGAAGTTTAATAAGTATAATGAATTGGATACATTAGATAAGGCCAAGGTTGAAGAATTAGCTCTATATACGATGGAAAATTTCAAGTTTACGCCATTGGAGTTAGGTAACCTGATACCTAATGAACTATATGGGAGGATTGATGAAACATGATAGTATACATTGAAGATTGAGAGACAATTTAGAGAAGGCACACTTTCCTAGGTTATTCCTAGGATAAGAAAAAAATTCTAAAGCTATGAGTGAGTACAATAAAAAATTATTCCAAAGAGAAGAGCATATTTTATTTTGAAAATTAAAATAGAAAAAGTAATGGAAGAGGGTAAAATAATATGGAAAAATATATATAGACTAATGATAGGTTATGAAAACAAAGATCAGGATGAGAAAGTTGAGCCTAAAAAGGTAAAGTTTAGATAATAAAGAGGAAATCTATGATGATCCAATAGACACAATCAATTAGGTTCACAAAAGTCAAGGGAAAATTGACATAGAAGTAATTGAAGATGAACTAGAGATTAGCCTAGCAAAGGATATGACAAAACAAGAAAATGTCATGGTTGAACCTCATATAAAGAGTGAAGGTCATGTGCTGAATGAGCTAGAGAAGAAGGAGGAATCTCCAACATCCAAGTCATCTCATGAGATCTTCTTAAATCCTAACCCTATGATAGAAAAAGTCAAAGATTATCCTAAGATTGGTGTACAGGAGAGCACACAATAGGTAGATTCAACAAACATTATTTATACTATTCCAATTGTTTCACTTAGTCCATAAGCTATTCAAGGTGATTTCAATGTTACTAAAATCAAGCAAGAGAGTCTATCAACTAATGAAGGTGAAAACACCCAAATGCAAGAATAGAAGGATGATGCCATAGAGTGCAATATTACAAACAATATAGAACGTCAGAAGAATGATAGAGTAATGATGACATAGAGGATCATTTTTATAATGATGAAACACCAATTACCTTAGGACCTCTAATTGAGGGAGAGAAGGAGGTTAGACAATAGAGTTCAGTTAGAGAACTCAAAATTGATGATGATAAGGAGAAGAAAAATGAGTTTATACAATAGTTAGATATTGGGGAGAATAAGAATGAGGAAATACAAATAGATGAAGAGCCTTAGTAGGCCAAGGAGACGCAAAGGCCAAATTTGGAAGTCCTCACACAAGGACAAAAATAAACAGTTTTGAGTTCCAGCACTCCAAGTTCTAAAGAAAAGAAATTGAAGAGAAATATGAAGTAGTCTCCAGAGGTGATGAAGGGTAAAACAATTACTCTTGATGAAGATATTTTGATCCTAACTAGTACACATCTAAATTATGTGTTGAGAGAATGAAGGCACTTAGTGACTCCCTGGATAGAAAATAAAAGCAAGAGCAGATGAGAAAAGAACATCAACATAGACAAGTATTATATCATATTAAAGATATAATTCTTGACATTGTTGTTGTAGATGACTTAGCTGCCCCCATAATTGAACAAATGATTAAGATTGTGGAGAAACTCACTGATCCTAACATAAAAACATAAGAAAGATTCATGTAGTGGTCAGAAAGAAAGTTTGAGAATAGAGTGTTGGAGAAAGGATCAATTGAGATTGCACACAAATGTTGAACTCTTCACTATTGTTATTGATTTGGAGCAATTAGTGAATAATGCAAACACATTTTTTTTTGAAATATGTAGTGTCTTGGGATTTACAAAAGAAATTGGCAAGAAAATAGATAGGATTGATGTAGATCCACTAAAGAGTGGTAAAGATTTGAACTTGAATCCAACTTCCTGTTCAATATATTTTTCAAAGATACGATTTTTGTAGTGGAAACAATCAAAGTTATTGCATGAGGAGTGCAACATTAAATAAAAGGTCATGTCTATACAAGAATTGTTATTACCTCATTTGGAGGTGATGCAAAGACATTTATAGGTTATGAAGGACTGTATTCAGAGTCAATGATTATCTATAGCTAAGAACATGGTAGATCTAGTAGCCAAATTGCAAATAGAAAGACAAGTTCTTAAGAAACTCAAGAGAAATTGGTACAAAAAAATGGCTACTATATTAAGGTTACATCAACCATTTTTGAATGAATTTGGTATAATCCCCAGTCCATAATTGAATGTCATTACTTGACTTAAGTGACAAAAGAAAGGGGGACATATTTCTATGATCAAGTATGAAGATCTTAGAATGAGGAAATGTAAATGATATGCATATTATGACTAAAAAACAAGGGGAAATGGAGTAATACAGAGACATATGATTCTAAAAATAAAGATTTTGAAAATATTAGTATCAATGTAATACTCGATGACTAAGATTTAGGTATGGAGCACATCCTAGGGGGAGAAACATTTGTTGATCACATGAAAAGATATATTGTCAGTTAGTGTCAAAACACTTAATCATAATGATGAGATAGTTGCAATCGAGTTACTAGTATGTAGTGGCAACTGTGTTGATAGTTCACACCGAGTTGTAGTGTCAGCTGAGTTGACCGTGTCTATTGAGCTCTAAAGTGGACCATGTTAGCAGAGTAGTCTTTTTTAGGATTTAACCATGGACAAAAATAAAAATTACACGCAAATATAAATAATATCAAAAAATAATAGATCATACAAAAAAAACACAAGACACCAAGATTTAACATGGTTCACCCAATCCTTGGGCTACATCCACCAAACAACAAGTCCAATATTATTACAATCTAGTGATTACAACTTGATTACAATCTATAATCCCTTACATCTCAAAACTACCGCAAGAACCAATTTTTGCATCACACCTATTAAAATAATCCCTAACCCTAAGCCCTTTTATATAAGTATTTTTTCTACCTTAGGGTTAAAATTAGTTACAACATGTTGGCCATTAAATGCTGATAAAATTGCCCCAAAAAAATGCCACCCCCAAACCCCTGCTTGGGACCTACCCTTGCCCCGAACTCCACTAAGAAATTATGGAGTATGTATAGTACTTCCCTAATCAATCACCACAATCTGACAATCTCCCACTTGGGGACTGACCAGGTTCCACACTAAACAACAATCTCCCAGTTGGAGATTGATCCTATAACTATGCCACTACTCCATGAGGTTCCCAATGGATCTAACCACCCTAGACTCTGTTGTTCTTTTATTCTTGTTTAGTTTAGAAGACTAACTAAAGATGAAGAGGAGTTCAACTTCTCTCTTGTTAATACCTTTGTAAATATATCTATTGGATTTTCATCTATATGTATCTTGTCCAACTTTAATTGTCCATCATCCAAAACTAACTAAATGAAATGGTACCACAACTGATTGTTTTTTTTCTTGTATGTAGAGCTGAATTCTTCACAAGATGAATGGCACTTTGGCTATCTACAAAAAAATAATTATCCCTCTAAAGGTGTCCTAGTTCTTCCAAGAAGAACTAAAGCCATATCATCTCCTTGGATACCTCTATAGCAACAACATACTTTTCCTCTATAGTGGATAAATCATTAACCTTCTATAACCTAGAAACCTAGCTCATGGCTACCCCACCAACAGTAAAGACATAACATGTAGTACTCCACCTAGTATCAATATCTTCTACCAAATTTGAGTCAAAATAACCTTGTAAATCAATAGTAGAGCCCCCAAAGTGTAAACAATTACTAGATGTTCCTCTCAAATATCTAAGAATCCATTTGACTACATTCAAATGCTCAATTCTAGATGGATCATATACTTGCTAATAACTCCCACTGCATGTGCAATATCTAGTCTTGTACATACCATAACATACATTAAGCTTCCTACAACTAAAGAATAAGGTACCTTGGACATCTTATCCTCCTCTTCTTGTGTCTTGGGACACATCTCCTTAGTCAACTTCAAATGACCAGGTAAAGGTGTGCTGATAGCTTTAGCATTCTCCATAGAGAAATGTTGCTACACCTTCTCAATATAATCAACCTTAGATAGTGTCAATTTCCTATTCTTCCTATCTCTACAAATTTTCATACTAAGGATTTTTTTTTCTATTCCCAAATCCTTTATAGCAAATGCATGTACTAATTGGCATTTTAGCCCCTTAATGTGATCCATGTTAGATCTAGCTACAAGCATATCATAACATATAAACATAAAATTATGTAGTTTTCATCATCCGACCTCTTAAAATAAACACAATAATTTTAATGACACCTATTATATCCATGCTCATGCATAAAACTATCAAATTTTAGATACCATTGTCGAGGTACTTGCTTTAAGCCATATAGACTTTTCTATAATCTGCACACTAAGTTCTCCTTACCTTTGACCTCAAATCCTTATGTTTGTGCCATAAATATCTCTTCATCCAAATAACCATGAAGAAAGGATATTTTAACATCAAGCTACTCCAAATGAAAATCTTTAGTAGTGGCAATACTTAAAATAGTATGGATGGAAGTCATTTTAACAACAACAGAGAATATCTCATCAAAATCAATGCCCTTTTTCTATGCAAATCCTTTTACCACTAACTTGGCTTTAAATATTTTCTTACCTCCATCCTCTTCTTTTGACTTGTAAATGCACTTATTTTGTAAAGCTATTTTACCTTCAAGAAACTTGCATAAATCCCATATCTTATTTTTCAGCAAAGAGTCCATTTTGTCTTTCATTGCAGACTCTCATCGAATCTTAGTATCCACCTGCATAGCTTCATCATAACATTGAAGTTCACCAACATCTATTAATAAAATAGAATATAAAGAGGGAGAAAATCTTTTTGGAGGTCTAATTAGCCTTGTTGACCGTCTAACATTCACTGGTGTGTGTTGTATTTATTTTTGCAGTTGTTGCACATCATGAGGAATGGCTAGAACATCATCTTTTAGAGTATCATCCAACACTACATAATCATCTTCTTTCTTCTCATGTTGTTGCAATAGATTTTTATACAACACTTTCTCATTGAATACGAAATCCTTGCTTCTTACAATTTTATGATTTTCAAAATCCCAAAGCCTATAACCAAATTCATCAATGCCATATCCAAAAAATACACATTTCTTTGACTTAGCTTCTAGCTTAGTTCTATTTTTAGAATCTATATGAACAAATGATTCACAATTAAAAGTTTTGAGAAAAGAATAAATCACCTTCTTACTAGTCCATGCTTCCTCTAGAATACCATAGCCCAAAGGAGTAGAGGAACCTCTATTAATCCAATATATAGTAGTATTGAAAGCCTCCACTAATATGTTTAAGGGAAACCCATCATGCAACCTCATGCTCCTTGCACACTCCATCATAGTCTTGTTCATGTGTTCAACCACTCCATTTTCCTGTGGAGTCCTTGGAATAGTTTTCTATCTATGAATAGCATTAGTGGAACAATAATCTTCAAATTCATGACTAAAATACTCACCACCATTATCAAATTTAGGACATTTTAATTTCTTACAAGTCTCATTTTCAACCAAGCATTTCCATTTCTTAAAAGTTGGAAATACATCAAATTTTTTTCTAAGGAAACAAGCCCATACTTTTCTAGTTGCATCATCAATAAATGTAACATAATACTGAGAGCCACCAAGGGAAGATACCTAAGCTGGTCCCCATACATCTATATGCACAAGCTTTGGTTTCTCCCTTTTATTTTCCTTCCCAAACTTCACAAAACTCACTCTATTTTGTTTTCTATACACACAACTTTCACAGGAAACTATATTAAAACATTTCAAACATGGTAAAAATTTCTTTGAATGAAGTACTTTCATAGCTTTCTCACTCATGTGTCCAACTCTATTGTGCCACAATGCTGTAACAAAATCTACAACAACTATTTGTTCTCCCTGTTCAAATGCAACAACTATTCCTAAAAATTCATTTTTCTTTGAAACAATCAAAGTGGAAGGAACAATATGACTTGTACAAAGATATAAGGTGTCTATTTTCACACCTTTTTCTACTACAAGGGGACCTTTTGAAACTTTCCAATTGTTATCATTAAAAGTAGCTACACAATCCTCATCACTAAGTTGCCCTACTAAAATTAAATTCTTACTCAGCCTTAGAACATGTCTTACCTCATGTACCAACCAATGATTCCCATTTTGGAACTTAATCTTAACTTTTCCCGTTCCAACAATCTGATAGGGTTTATTATCCCCCAAATAAAAAAACCCCAAAATCCCCTTGGACATAATCAATAAAATAACTTCTATGAGGTGTAGCATGAAATGAAGCACCAGAATCTAAAACCTATGAATCATCAACACTTTCTAAAGATAGAAGCAAAGCATCCTCTTTAGATTTGGTACTTACCACATTTGCCTCCTTGTCTCCATCTTGCTTTCCCCTTCATTTTTCTTTCAAGTCCAACAATCTTTCTTTTTATGCCTTGGTTTTCCATTGTGCCAGTAGTCATTTGGTCCTCTTGATTGAGACTCCTTCCCTTTTGACTTTTCTCTTGATTTTTCATGATTTATAGAATTACTTCCTCTCTCAGTCATTGTACCTCAACTTTGTGTGTTCAAACCACTTCCTAATGTAGATCCACCTAAGGATTTCTTACAAGTTTCCTCACTCAAAATAACACTGATCACATCATCATATTTTAGAGTGTTAGATCTAAAAATGGAATTACTCACAACCATTACCAAGCCATTCCAACTTTCAGGCAAAGAACAAAAAATCAAGAGAGCCCTAATTTCTTCATCAAAATTAATACCCACAAAAGATAACCAACTAGTAATAGTATTAAAATCATTTAAATGATATGCAATAGATCTACCTTCTACCATCTTCATATTAAATAAATGCTTCATGAGAAATACCTTATTTGAAGTGGAGGGCTTTTCATACAATTTCTCTAGGGTTTCCATCAAATCTTCTATCATCTTTGCTTTTGTAAAATTAAATGCCACCAATGGTGCTAAGCATAATCTAATGTTTCCAAGTGCCTTTCTGTCTAAAAGATCCCAGTCATCATTTGTCATAGATCCCTGATTCTTGGGTATTTCCTTCCAACAGCTTCTATAAATCCTTCTAATAAAGATAGTCCTCCATGTGTATTTTCCATAACTGAAAGTTCTACCCATTAAACTTTCCAACCCTTAGCTTACCCTTGTCTACTATAGCTCCCACCCAACTGTGAGACTTTCTTGTAGAGGATAACTTAAAAAAAACAACTAGGCTCTGATACCACATGTTAGGGTTTAACCACAGACATAAATAATAATTATATGCAAATATAAATAATATCAAAAAATAATAGATCACATAGAAAATAACACAAGACACAAAGATTTAACATTGCTCACCTAATCCCTAGCCTATGTCCACCAAATGACAAGTATAATATTATTATGATCCAATTATTACAACCTAATTACAATCCATAGTCCCTTATAGCTCAATACTACCATAAGAACCAATTTTTGCATCACACCTATTAAAAAATCCCTAACCCTAAGCCCTTTTATATAGGTATTTTTGCCACTTTAGGGTTAAAATTAGTTACAACATGTCGGCCATAAAATGCTAATAAAATAGCCCCTCACTACAATCTAATAGTCTTGGTCCAAGGTAATAATCAAGGTGGAAGAATAGTGCAAGCTGAGTTAGAGACATCTACTGAGTGATCAGTGTGAACCATGCACCCAATATCTACTGAGTGTTAGAGCTAGCCAAGGAGATATTGGTGACTGAGTGTTTGTAGTATTGCCCAAGTAAGACATTGATCTGAGTTACAACACTGAGCTGACTTGGTGATTATTTTTGGAACTATTCATGTTGTAGTCAACCTATGAAGGAATTTATTTGGATGGATAGAAGTATAACATATTTTTTTTATCCAAAGAAAATATGTGTGTTCATCGTATCATTATTCAAGCATTAGCAAATATGGAAGGATGGATTTTTTAGAAGGCTACAAGCATCACAAGGAAAGGAAGAGACTCATCTATCATAGTCAAGTGATTAGTTTACTTCAAGGCTCTTCATCAATAATCAAAGTTTCATTTCAGAGATCAATCCACTGATTCATCCTAATAGGTGCATTAGTCCCAAATCCTTTAACAGGGTCGACCTAACAGTCCTTTGAAAAAACTCCTAATAGAGTACATAATTGTATTGTGTAAATCCTTTCACAAGGTGGAACTAATAGTCCTTATTGCTCTTAACTAAGTAAGATCATTAGAAGTGATCATTTGTATGCCTTAACAAGCCAACTTTATTACTACAGTAGTGAATCATTGTGGGTGTCATGCCCACCCTAATTTTACCTTCTACTTGGAGGATTTTTGGGTTACAAAATATTGTGTTATGTTGTTTTTGTTTTAATACTTTATGTTTCAAACATGCAAGAAGATTAGACAACTTAACAAAATGGTTTAAGTGGTTCCTAATTCACCCCCCTCTTGTTGTCTAGTGTGGATTCTAATTAGTCCCCAAGTGAGAGATTGTTAGTTTGTGGTGACTGATCAGGGAAGTATTGTACATCATAAATTCTTTGAAATGTTTTTTGGCTATTATTTTCCAATTGGCTATTATTTATTCACCAATTTATAGCCCACATGTTCTAACTAATTTTAACCCTAAAGTGGCAAAAATACTTGCATAAAAGGGCTTAGGGTTAGGGATTTTTCATAAGGTGTGATGCAAAAATTTCTTCGTGGCAATATTGAGTTGTAAGGGATTACGGATTATAATAAGGTTGTAATCACTAGATCACAATAATATTGGACTTTTTGTTTGGTGGACATAGCCTAGGGATTAGGTGAACCACATTAAATCTTAGTGTCTTGTGTTCTCTTCTATGTGTTCTATTATTTTCTGATATTGTTTATGTTTGCATGTAATTGTTATTTCTATCTAAGGTTTAATCCTAACACCTCTTAGTCACCTATCTTGCATTACATTTTCAACATTTGGTATCAAAGAAATGTTCTCTTAATAGCTTGAGAGAAAAGATGAGACACAATGGAGGTTTATAAGTTAGAGAAGACTATTAAGAATGAAAAGTTGGATGTACATGTAGCCATGGAACAAATCAAGAAACTAAAGGAGAAACTCTCTCAAACCCTAAAAAGAAGAAAAAAATTTGCAGAAAAGAGGAATGACAATCTCTACATAGAAGAAAGAATTAAATATATTTGCACAGAGAGAAGTTTAGATGAAGCAGATGTAGCTATAGAAGATCTACTTGGAGGGAACCTTATTCTTCAAGAAGAACTTATAAAATTGAAAAGAGAATGAGAAATTCATTCAATCAGAATATGTGAAGTCATGGAACAAAAGAATCAAGTTGAAAATGACAAAAATATGGCAGAAGAAGATAGAAGATTACTCAACACTAGGTTAGAAGAAAAATAAAAAGAAATCCACTAGCTCTCACTAAATCAACAAACTTGGTATATTAGTTGAATAATTCAAATCAAGATGCCATCCATATGAGGACATAAAATGAAAGACACATGAATGATCTTAGATAAAAAAAAGAAACCAATGAAAGAATGATGAATTCACAAGAAAGCATGGACCAATTAGCTGAGATATCCTAGAAAAGACAAAAAGGTAAAGCAGGATTGGGCTATACTAAACAAGGAGATTCATCACAACAAGGAGCTCAAAAAAATAAAAGACCTACATGTAATCATTATGGAGAAATAGGGCATGCTTCAAAAAAGTGTTGGAGAAATGGAAAGTCAAAGTTTGATGGAAAACGTTACAATTGTAACAAGCATGGGCATAAAGCAAGTGAATGGATAAAGAAGACTAAATTTGAAGGAAAATGTTTCTCATGCAACAAACAGGGTCGTAAATCAATAGAGTGTAGAACAAAGAATTGGAATCCTACTGAACAACTTGCTAAAGCTATTTTTGGTTGGGATGAAAACACTTGGTGCAGATGTTACTTATGTGGAGAACTTGGGCACATTGGACCAAACTACATGAAGACTCACCTTAGAAAAATAGATCCTACCAAAAGATGGTATGTATGAAAATAACTTATTCATATAGAAAAGAATTACATGAATAGAGAAAAATTTGAAGATGAAAAGAAAGCAAAGGATGATACAATCAGAAGTCAAATGAAGCAATAATGGGTAAAGAAGTCTCCAAAGAATTCAAGTGCAATCAATGAGGTCATTAACATCCAAGACAATGTATTGAGTGATTCAATCATCTCTACATAAATATGCAATGATACCATTGGAGCTATGATAAAATTCTTATCCTACATTAGTTCTAGTCATCCAAGCAAGATATTCTAGACTAGCATATCAAATGCACTTGGATAGACCAAGCTGTTAGTTCCAATTGAGTCACTACTTAGAGCTAATTGAGCTATTAGACCCAATCGAGTTACCTCTTAGAACTAACCAAGAATGGGAAGACTTGATTGAGTCACCAACTCAACCAAGCATGGAAAGACTGTACTAACTATGCTTCAAGACCAAGCTAAGTATCTTTTACCTACCTAGGTACAAAGCATTAAAGGGAGCCCTAAATTCAGAAACTTGATAAAAGGTAAAGATTGAAGCTTTTTTTTCACTGTGATTTCAAAATTCTCTTTGAGCTCAACATTTCCTAAGGCCCCTAGAGCAATTTTAGTGCAATCTGTCATAGGTAATTCTTAGGCAAAGTCATCATTGTGAAATTTTTCTTCAACTGAATAGTATGACAACATCTTCTATTCAAAGGTCAAGAAAGGTTCAAAAATATTGGTAAAGAGTTTGGATTACATTCCTCCAAAATTCCAGCTATATCCAATAATTGTAGAAGAAAAGGATCCTCAAGGTGATCACTCTTCCATTCCTCCAAAGGTACTACTCATCCAGAATATCAGATTGTTTTATCATTATTCTATCCAAGAGCCAGGAAATCTCAAGCTAGATCAATCCTATGTAGCTTTATGTGAAAATGATGTATTGAAGTGAGATTAAAAGCACTTGGAGGTCAAGGGGTTGACCCAAATCATCTATATTCCTAGGAACTTTTAAATCAAGTGGATCAAGCTTATACGAAGCCAAGTTCACAATATGTCATTTTGGTTGGAATAGACCTACCATATCACTAAGAAGATAATTTAAAGGATAAAAGAGTATCCTATGATAGAGAAAGAAAAGACTATTAAAAACTTTGGTCAGGAAGAACTGACAAAGTTGACACTCGCTAAATAGAATGACAGAGGCATGAAGATGAATAATATGACCAATGTGGAAATAAAGTTTGGCATCCATGTCATTTCTCATAAAATCTATGGCTCAAGCCATGCCAACAACATGTCATGCAAGCCAATTGACCTGGCATACAAGATTGTAAAGAATAACATATCATTTGACCTTGCCAATCTTCAGTACTCCTAACTAAGCAAGAACATGGAGAGCATTTGTGACTCAAAGAAAAATTCATGTAAGTTTGGTACACTCTTAGTATGTTTGTTCTTTTATGTTCAGAAATTCTTTCCTTCCAAAGGAAATGTTGTTTGGAAGAAAGACACCCCTTTTTTGTACCAAATCAATGAAATCATAAGTGAAATGGGTGAGAATTATGATGAAACCATGGATGCTTACTTTGAAAATTTCAAAGAAAGGATGTAAAGTAGGCTTAGGATCCCTAGGTAGCTTGCGAAAGATTATGAGCAAGATATATGCTTGTTGGTTGACTGTGACAGAGTTCACATTCAGGAAGTCATACCTAGGATAAAATGGGTTAAACCTCTATCATATGAGGTGAATATTGATGAAACAAAGGACATTGATAAGCCTATCATCATTGAGCCAATGAACCCTAAGGCCACTTATTTTGGGACTTATGAAGAAGCCAAGAAAATAATCTTACTTGAGATTTAGATTCCTCAAATTATGAAGAGAGGGAAGAAGAGGGTGGAAACTACTGGAAAGTAACTTTCCACATCAGACACATCTCCCATGATCACAGAAGGCAAGGGTAATGATGTAGAAGAGGAAGATGAAGAGGCAGAGGAAAGTGATGAAGAATAGGAAGAAGGGGAACCTCCCAAGAAGAAATCAAAGACCCCATCCAAGCCACTCAAGAGATCAACAAGATCAATTCCTATAATTACATATACTAAGCCAAGGAAAGCAAGAAAGAGACTAAAGCTTCAGGATGAAGATGAAGATGAAGAAGATGAAGATGAAGACAACACCCCAATTTTATCTTTGAAGAAGGCACCCCTACCTTTGAAAAACATAAGGCAAGGAAGGGGAATGGCCATATTTAAATACTTCAAGTATGACTCTAGAAGAAAAGAGGAGTAGAAATAGATTGAGGAGACATTAGTTGAAAAGATGGACATATGGAAATATGATCCTTCTGAACTAAAAGGTCATGATCCTAAAAATATATTGATAGGTGTTTCATATAATTGGGATAATGTAGCAAAAAGAGAGAAAGACATTGGAGAACAAACCTTAAGAAATCTCATGCCTAATCTCTCAGACAAAGAAATCAAGGAGGAAATGTCTAATCATGAAGATAAACAAAATCCAAGATTTAAAAATTTTCAAATTTTGTCAAATAAAATAGAAGAGCTTATGTAGTCCAAAATAAAGACATGGAAAAACATCTTTAATATCAAGGATGAAGGAGCTATTCCAAAGATTTAGACAATTAAGGATTCTGATGCTGAGAAAATTGCAGTAAAAGTCATGGCATCACTTCCCTCCACTTCACCAAAGGCATTAATTGTTCAACAATCAATTGAGTTGAACCCAGTTCAACCTAGCAGTGAAGTGAATAATTTCACACCTTTACTGAGTTCTATCACAAAGGAAACCAAGCAATAGGTCCCCATTAGCTTCAACCAAGAAAAAGACTTCCCCAGTCTCGACCAAGCATCAGACTCTCTTAGTCTTGACTAAGCAACAACATCCAGAACAACATAAGGACTTAGTTGACAAGGGAAAAGCTATAATTCCTTCTTCAATAGCCAAAAGAAAAGTGAAAAAGAACATAGTTGATGACATTGATCTTGATGAGGAGATTATAATCTTGAATTGGGACCAATTGAACCGCCTCACAATAAGTGTTATATAGTCATGCGCTAGGCCTGGCTTAGCAATAATCTATTCAAGATAAGGACTACTTTTCCCCTACCATGAGGTGCATTTAGATTGTCAACCCAAGGATGTATACTTGAAATGGTCATCACAGTATGTGCACTAGGTACCTTAATGAGTCATTATGCTTGTGCTGCAGGAAAGTAAAAATGCAAAGGAAGGAAACTACACTACTGTTGTGGAAAGGAAAATACTAAATCTATGAATGTTGAAAACATAATGACAAGATAACAAAGATTCCATCTTGACTCATCCACTAGTTTTTTTTCACAGATGTTGCAGGAACGTTCACGAAGTGTGATGCTACAGGAAGGAATTAACTAACTACATCTTACTTAAAATACTGCTAATGCTAGTAAAATAAATCTATTCTATCCTAATCCAATCCACCTCCCAAGTGGGCCCACTTGGTTGGCTTCTCTAATCTACCAACGTAAGATAGAAACTAAAGAGAACTAATTCATTTCATTAATCAGTCATTACATGATTCAGAATTGTAAAACACAACAACAAAAAACTGTGAATCAGTGTTTTTTTCTTACTCGACAAAACTTATCAAAAACCAAAACTAAAAACTTCACACATAGGAGTCGATCCCGACATATATAGGAAATCTAATCTTTATTACATAACAAAAAAGTAACGTCCTAAATTAAGTCCGCAGGAGAGAATATAGGAGAACAACTGAAAGTGAAAAGGAAGGATAACAGAATTGAGGAGGGAGGAATGAAGTCTCAGCATCCGCTTGTTACAACGTAAATGTAGAGAAGACATGGCTCATAAAAGCTCCTCCTTATTCGTTGCCATGTTTCCTGGAGTGGTTATAACTTCCTTTTCATGGTTGTTTCTTCATGCTCGTTTATGTAATCACCTAAAAATGGTCATCTAGACTATTAGCCCCCTTTTCAACATTTTGGCTAAATTAATTTAATCATTTACCTAGACCAAATTGCTAATAATCAATTTATTTGATTATAACCTATAGTTTGACTATGTTATCCTAAGTTCATTATTTGATTAAAAGAACATGTCCCCTTTTAAGTAAATAAAACACCCAATTCTTTTAACCCACTTAAAGTGCACACATAAAGTCCTTTTTCTATTTTACAATTAAAAGAAAAGGCTTGTGAGACTTTTGTCTTATATGAGAAGTCAACTTATATTCTATTGGCTGACTTGTGTGTGTACATGGATCACACCTATTTTTGAATTCCACCATTGATCATCCACCATCTTCATCTTGATCTCTACCATTCGTACGACTTTAAAAGGGAGAGAGCTTTCCCGCTTAAAGGATCCATCCATATTTTGAATATTGTTATGCTGCAAGTTTTCTAACAGGTTTCTTTGGAGCTTTGTTAGTTTAAATAATGGTATTATAACACTCTCATTCACATTCTAGGATAGCTACATTTTTCATTATCATCTTAGCTTAGTTTACATACTTGCATTGCATTCTTGAGGGATTCCTTGAAGATATTTGCACTCTTTCTCTTGTCTCAAAGAACCTCCCGTTGCATGGTTTACTAGCAAGAAGTACATTTCTAAGGCTTGGCTGAGAGCCTTCATGCTTGAATACTAACTTCTTGCACTCCGTGGATAGGGAGCTCTAAGCCGACATCCAAGAATTCCAACTCATGGAATCGTTTGGATAGAATGGTTTAGAGTGTGACACACTTTCGAGTGTACATTTTTGGCACCCACCGTGGGGCATGAATCAAGTTTCTAGCTCCATTTTCTTTCATTTCTTATCTTTGGTTTTTATATAGTAGCATATTGGATCTAATCAAGTGCTTTTGTAGAATTATCACTTTGGTTTTAAGGCCAACCCATAAGTAAATTGGTTTGAAGGCCAAAAATCTAGTTGGTTTAAAGACTTGATCATATTTTTTAAACCACTTGGATTTTGGTTCTGAATTTTTTTTTGCAAGTTGGGTATGTGTTCAAAATATCTTAGTCTGATTTTCAGAGCATTTTGACATGATTTTCAGGAGTTATGAGTTTTTCTTTGTTTTTCATAAAAAGTCATTTTTGATCTCATTACAGTGCATTTTTCAAAAAAACTTACATTTTTAGAAAGATTTCTGAATTCTAAGAGGGGTACTCTGTTTGTGTTTTGTCTTTTGAGATCGTATTAGGGATCAAAAAATCGATTTGATAAATCTGGCCTGTTTTGAAAAAATCAATCTCTAGGGAGCAAATGAAGAATTTTTTTTGAATTTCTTGCATTTTTGGAAAGCTCTTTGATTTTTAGAAGGGGTCTCTTCTTTTCATTTCTATTTTTGAATCTGAAATAATAGCAAAAAAGTGTAATCTTGTTGATTAGATCAAAAGCAAAGAGTAAAAATGAGAGCATTTGTGATTAGTTTGCCCTTTCTTTGCATACACTTGATTGGAAGATAACTTGGATATTTGAGGCAACTAACCACTTTTTATTGCATTATTTTATGTTATTTCACACTTACTTGTGGTGCTAACAAGTTGTGAGTGTAGGTTGCCATCCTTGTGAAAAAAAATTGAAACATTGCATAAAAGGAACGCATGTCAAAGCTTCAAATGCACAAGGGCTACTAATGATTGTTTGCAAGGCTGCCCAATGCATAAAAACCCAAATTTTCTTGTTCTTTACTTTTACATGTGTGGCACATACTAGTTGTTTATTTTTAGGCACATTAAAACTTACAATTGGGATCTTTTGGTGATAGGAGAGTATGCTCTTCACCCTTGTGGTGAATCAAAAATCTTGACTTACCATTTGATTTCAAGAGTAAGAGGCAACTAAATCTTCTTGGCATGTTTTGGAGAAAATAATTGGAATAGGAGAGTATGCTCTTCACCCTTGTGGTGAATCAAAAATCTTGACTTCCAAAAGTTGATCCACTCTTTGTGTAGTTTAGAATCCTTTAGAGGGCCTGCTCTTGGACAATCTGAGAGGAACAACCCAAGTGGGGACAAGCAGATTACCCGGCTCTTCCAACCCACTATAAACTCAAGGCTATCAAGGACACAAAACCTTGGTAGACATAGTGTTCTTCTTTGCTTAGTGTGATCACTTATGGGATTTTGACCATAGGGAGATCACTAGAAAAGAATACTTAAGGTACTCTTGTGATCGCGAGATCGGTTACTCATTGCAAGGTGAGGTGTCCTGTAATTGGGATAAAGAGGAGCACTATGAATGAAAGCCCTATCTAAACACCCTAAGTTAGTAACTACCCTTTTTAGCTGCTCAACTTCTTGGTGCAAGGATTGATCCTAGTGGATTACCCGGATCACCCCAAGATTTACACTCACCATATGTGTTCCCTTGGTTGTGCTTATGGCACTTCCATGACAAAGCCAATATCTCTTGTGGGAAACCACTTGGTGAGAGGCAAAGGAGCATCAAAAGTGGGCCAAGTTGTTGAGTAATGAACCATGACATTTAGGTAGATATTGCTTGATGTGTTCTTGAATGTGCTAGACTTGTGAAAATATTTGGAACATACACATGATGATAATTCTAGGGATTTATTTTAAGACCTCACATATGCTTGTATCATGCAAGGTTTCTTTGTCCCTTGCTTGATTGTTTGAAGAATACTCCATGTGTCACTATCTTGCTTGGAAATAAATTGCTTTTGAACATCAAACTTGCTATGCTATCAATTATTGTCAAACTTTGTCAACCAAGTCAAAACATCAAGTGCACAAATTTTCTTGTGTTGCTTCCTAAGGGGAGTCTCATCATTTGACTTTGATTTTCTATGTCTCTAGTTCTTGAACATGCTTAAATTGACTCTTTGGTCTTAGTGCTCTTGGTCTTTTTGTCTTCATGGTCTATGTTTGCTTGCTAGTTATCCTTTTGCTGAAATGGTTACCTTGATTTCTTGACTACACTCTTGGGTTGGAGAGTTGTTCACTTGTCACCCTACTTGCTCTATCTATTTTGCTATTTGGGCATCTTGCCTAGCCATTGACTTGAGTCATTCATGTCGTAGGTTTCTTGGACATATTGTTTGACAAGTCACTTTAATATCTCTCTGCTATCTTGGCACATGAACACTCTACCTCCTATAGTTTCAACATCAAGTTATCTTCTAGGCTCTTTTATCCTTGGCTTTGCATCTAAAACTATGGGATCTAAACCTTGTGCTACCAAAATTCAACCAAATCTAGATGATCATGATATCCTCCATGTCACTAAAGAGTTTCAAGATCTATATGCACAATACAAAGAACTAGAAGAGACAAATGATCTTTCTTACCTTCATCTCTCTAAGTGCATGATGAAAATGAAGTCTAAACTTGAGAAAAGGTTAGAGGAGAAGATTAAATTGTGACATGAATCTTCCTTAAGGTCTTTACATGCATGTGAGTCACCTTCTTTGAGGTCATCCTCTTCTTCTAGGTCTACATGCTCTACTTCAAGACATGTCTTCATTTTCTAGATCTAAAGACCTCTTTAGAGAACAGGCAAGTGATACCTCCTTTGAGCCTATGCTGAAATTTCATGATAAACCTATCTTTGAACAAAAAAATGATGAAGACATGAATACATTCTATTCACTTGAGAAACAACAAAAGGAATCTAGAAATACTTCACTTTTGCTCCCTTGGAAGATTCTTATGATGACACTTTGCAAAAAATTCTTGGCAATAATATCATCATGTTACCTAAGTCTAGCTCATATGGAAACCCATTCTTGGATATGTATTGCACTTATCATCAACATAATGAGCATAGTACTTCGGATTGCATTGAGCTAAAACATAAAATCCAAGATCTTATTGATAATGGAATTATTGATACCTCTAATGATTCATGTGATGAGGATACTTTTCTTGAGCAAGATCATATTAATGAGCCTATGTCTAGTGATGGTTTCCTTGATACCTCCACTTCTTCCAACACTCATGCATCTCCCAAAACTTCAAAGCTTTCCAACATGCCTCCATCAAATAAAGAACCTAATGCTTTCCACATTGACTACACATATCCTCAAGGGCTACCTCTAAAAGAAACTCAAGCTAACCTTCACTTGGCTGCAAACCTTTTCCATGCTACTAATCCTAAACATCCTCAACCTTCATGCACTACTATGCCTAATCCAAGCACTAATCCATTCATTCTTCATTCTCTCTTGTCCTTAGAAGTGGCTCCATGTCAAGAGGACTCTCAAAAAGAAAAAGCTATAAATGTCAAGAAAGATCAAGATCAAGCACCCTTTCATCTCTTTCAAGATTTTTCCCCTCCATATCCTATATCTTTTCCACCTCCTAAGTATGATGAAGATACCACTTCCATTATCTCCCTTGAGCTTACTAAAAATTATGAGAAAAGTTCTCTTCATATGCTATCCAAAGCTACTTGTCAAGATCAAAGCATCCCCTCATGTTCTACTTCTCCACATCCACTTCAAAATTGTGCTCAAGCTTCAAGTGCTTCTATTAAAATTTTTGTTCCTATGAAAGGTACTCATGAATCTATTGATGGTTTTGATCATGTTGCTCACTCTAAAGATGATATACCTTCCCACTATCCATTTGCATCTTCTAAATCTATCCTTGGTCCTTATCCATCTAAGCTAAAGCATTCAAACCTTCCATCCATATTGGGGCCTTATGTTCCTCCATCTCCTACATTCACTCCTAGCTCATTCCCTAGCTCTCCTATAATACCTAAAGATCAAAAAAGACACTCATCCTTGATGACTTTTCACCCATCTATACATCTAAACCAGTCATATCATCCTTATTCATCCACAAATCCCAAGTCCTTTGGAAGTGAGAATAAACATAAGAATCCATTGAAAAATGAAGATCAATATGTCCCATCTAAGTGACATGTGAATGTTAAGAAGGAGAATGCACAAAAGAGACCGCAAAGGTCTAGTATTAAAAAAGCTAAATCAAAGAAAATATGGGTTCCTAAACCCATTATTGAAGAAATGTGTTTTGAAGTATCGAAAGGAAAATCTAAAGCTATATGGATTCCCAAGTCTCTTTTAGAAGACTTGAATATTGAAAATACTTCAAAGTTGACATTCAAGCTTCCAAAGGCTTCTATTCCATCTGCTTCCAAAAATCTTCCTAAAAATATTCCAAAGCCTTCCACTCCACTTTTTTCCAAATCTTTTCTACCACCTCATACATCTAAATCTCAAGCTATTTCATCCATGATTCCTCCATAGTTCCAATACCCTTCGAGGTGTGTGTCAATGTTGATCTTGTCCAATATTTTAGCTACCCACATGAAATCCTCTAAAGCTTACACCTCCTTTCTATACATGAACTCTTATCCTCCATATATTCTTCCTACTACCATTTCCCTTTCATCACCCTATCAACATCTTTGAGCATACCTTTCTATGGTCTTGGCTTATCATGGCTTATCTTTCCTATAGGAGCACTATCTAAATTCAAAAAGCTTGAGCTCTTTCTAAAAATTCAAAAAAAGAAAAGAAAAGAAAAAAGAAAATAAAAATAAAAATGAAAATGTGCCTTGGTGAAAACTACTTCTTGTGGCACCTTGGTAGCAAAAGTAAAGAGAAATAAATGCGTCCTATGGTGAAAACTACATCTTGTGGTACCTTGGATAACTTGGCAAACAGGCGTCATGTGTAATTCTTCCACCATCCATCTATCCCCTCTTCTCTCTTTGATCTTGACAATGTTGAGCTATCTTTGCATATTGGCTATCTTATCCATGAGAGTTTCTATTGTGCTCTCCCATTCACTCATAACCTCTATCTTGAGCTTTATTCTTATTGCTCTATCCCATTGCTATACTATCTAGTTGACCCCTTGGTCTTGATCACAATAAATAAAAATGGTTCTTAGGTCTCTTGACATGTCTACTCTTTTGGACTACATGCTTCATGCTATCTCACTTGTTGGCTTCACTGCTTATTCTACATGCTATCTTTCTCATTACTTCCATTGCTTATCCAAAAAATGCTTCATATGACCATTTCACCTCTTTCCCTAGCTTGGGTACTCTTGAGGAGTGCATCCTTGAGGATCACTTTCACTTGCTTCATACTCTTTTCTTATCCATCTTTGTCTATCCACCAAATTTATGCTCCATCATGTCCTACACCTTGCTAGACATTGGGGGAAAACGATGTGATCTTTCTTGAGAACTAGTGATTTTTAAATTATTCTAAAAAATCTAAAAAATCATATATGATCCTGAAAAAAATCCTAAAAATCAAAAAATGTCCTGAAAAAATGATCATCTTAGTGAAAACCTAGCAATAGGTGCTTTGATGTATCACCAGAAAAGTTAAAAAAAATACAAAAATACAAAAAAATTGAAAAAAGTCCTAAAAAAATTTGTCAAGTGGTGAAAACCTAGAAATAGACACTACTTAAAACCCTTGCACCTATGTCTATCAGCCTTAATCACTCACTTCACTACACATTTCCTAACTTGAAATTGTTTTTTGTCCTCGTCACGGGGGCATAGCTGCTTAGCCTTTTGAGGTATTCTTGTGCATTAGGGTTTCTTTGACAACTCACAAAATAGTGTTTCTCAACACTTCCCCCACCTTGACATCTAGTGTTTTTCAACACTTTTCAGATAGTTTACCTACGGTCATCGATGTCGCGATATTTCTCACTATCAAAATCAAGTCTTGAAGAAATGGCCAAGTGACTTACACACACACACACTTTAACACTTAAATGACTAAGCTATGCTGATATTTAACTACTTTGTGTGCTGTCTATGATGATTTCTTTGCCATGTGTTCCCTCCCTAATAGTCTTTCAAGGATGTCGTTGACTAGAAGACTGGGGGCATGGGACATACTTTCTTGATTTCTGCTTGTGGGTATACTTTGTTTGTCTATAGTGTTGTAAGCATTTATGCTTGTCCTATCCAACATGTTGACTTACAAATGTATCATCCTTGACTGTTTCGCAAGATTGCACTTGGGGTTTATCCTGGTGCTTATGCCTTGATACATGTGTAATCTTGCTAAATTAAACTTAGGGATTCTAATCATGTAGTTATCTTGACTTACATGTCTCTCATGCTTAGATTGGATTTCCACATACCTATCTGATATCAATCATATTCATATCCTCATAGTTATACTAGTGATGGTTGTATGATCTCATGATGTCCCTAATAAATGCTCAATGATGAAATTAAGTGTCCAAATGTTATGCACTTCTCGCTGGTAAACCACTTTGTATATTAGCTTGCATTTTAGGTTCATTTTCTAGATTAGTCTTGCATTCTTGCATATGGGGAGAGCTCTCTCTTCATCTTTTTTGTGGACATATCAGCTAACTCCTTTCATATATTTCTTTACTTTCTTCTTGTTCATGTCTTTTCACCTTCTTAATCTTTCACTTCATCTCTTTTCTATCTTATCATTACATTATATAAAGTTTTGACCTCTTAAATAATTTCAACATCCTAGATTCATTTTTGGGATTGAAATCCAAATTCGAGTTCATCTTGATGGTCAAAATTGTCTTTCAAAATTATACTTTCTTCTGAGCAGTTAGTTGACCTTTTGAGGACTAATCTTTGAATCATCACTGGGGCATCTTCATTTCTTCATGTCTTCATAATTTCCATACTTCATATATACTTCAATTCACTATTTCATGTCTAAAATCACCTTTCTACTTGTTTTGACCTAATTTTTATTCTATATCCTTCAAGGTCAACTCTAGTCAAACTAGGGCATTTTATCAGTTTTTTTATAGTCATTCTTGGGTTCTAATCATCTATCTATCATCTTGGACATTGCTATATTCTAATTTTCTCATGTCTAGCTAGTTTTTGCATCTCCTTACCTCATTTCAATTTCTATCCCGAGGGGGCATAAATACTCTATCACTTATTGCTACAACTATCTATTTCTTAGGAGCATTTGTTTGATCTTCTCACTTGTTCTCGATCTATCTACTTTGCTAAGTGTTAGCATTCTTCTTGAATTCTTACATCATCTTTTCCTAGTGTTTAGTACTACCTCTACCAGGCTATACATTTAGGACTTGCTATCTTTTTCTACATTTCGTTCTTCAAAATTAGATATCTATATCTATCACCACCTACTTGGCTTTCTATTTTCTTTGACATAATGTGTTCTTAGATTGATCACACAGTAGTCAAAGAGGGGCAAATGTAATCACCTAAAAATGGTCATCTAGACTATTAGCCCCCTTTTCAACATTTTGGCTAAATTAATTTAATCATTTACCTAGACCAAATTGCTAATAATCAATTTATTTGATTGTAACCTATAGTTTGACTATGCTATCCTAAGTTCATTATTTGATTAAAAGAACATGTCCCCTTTTAATTAAATAAAACACCCCATTCTTCTAACCCACTTAAAGTGCACACATAAAGTCCTTTTTCTATTTTACAATTAAAAGAAAAGGCTTGTGAGACTTTTGTCTTATATGATAAGTCAACTTATATTCTATTGGTTGACTTGTGTGTGCACATGGATCACACCTATTTTCGAATTCCACCGTTGATCATCCACCATCTTCATCTTGATCTCTACCGTCTGTACGACTTTAAAAGGGAGAGAGCTTTCCCACTTAAAGGATCCATCCATCTTTTGAATATTGTTATGCTGCAGGTTTTCTAACAGGTTTCTTTGGAGCTTTGTTAGTTTAAATAATGGTATTGTAACACTCTCATTCACATTCTAGCATAGCTGCATTTTGCATTATCATCTTAGCTTAGTTTCCATACTTGCATTGCATTCTTGAGGGATTCCTTGAAGATATTTGCACTCTTGCTCTTGTCTCAAAGAACCTCACGTTGCATGGTTTACTAGCAAGACGTACATTTCTAAGGCTTGGCTGAGAGCCTTCATGCTTGAATACTAACTTCTTGCACTCCATGGATAGGGAGCTCTAAGCTAACATCCAAGCATTCAAACTCATGGAATCATTTGGATAGAATGGCTTAGAGTGTGACACACTTTTGAGTGTATAGTTTCTCCTTGAATGCTTTCAACAACCAACTTCTGGATTCCTCCACTCATCCTTTAATCCTTATCATCAAGTTCGTTATGATATAAAACATATTCACAAATAAACATCCATCAAACTAAATTCAAGCATAAGAACATACATTTGGATATTTATATGAAATACTACATATTAGATATAATTTAGGCAAAAGATGACATAGTTTTTCTACCCCATAAATCATCAAAGGTTTATAAAACATAGGCTTATAAGTGTTAAAACAAGGATAAATAGAGTATCACAAAGTATTATAAACATAACAAAATAAAGGCATTTTTGAGACTCATCATCTGCCCCCTGCTAAACTAATGCTTGTCCTCAAGCATTACACTTCTTTGTCAAAGATCTGAGCTCCCCTACTTTTGTCTTTCCCTTTCTGCTACTCTTGAAGGTGTAATAGAATTCTCTGGTCATTTCCCATACTTCTCGCCTGTGGTCTTCTTGTAACTTGTCAAGTTTGTCATCATTAATATCATATAGGGGCCATAAAAGCATTGGAAGTTGCATGGTCAAAGGACACCATAGCTCTGGCCTTAGTTGTTTTCCTAGTTCTAAATATTTTAAAACTCTATTTAGTGTTGCTTCCAAATTAATAGGATTGTGCGGCTATGATTTCTTGAGAGAATCAGGTAACCATGCCCATCTACTTCTTTCTCTGGCCATAGCTCTCTGGAATGCAAAGTAGGGAAAGTTTTCATATTCGGCATACACTTTGGCTCTAGCAGTAAATACCTTCTTTCTAACTTTTGGATTAATCTTCCCATAGGTTAATGTAAACCAGTCTCGAAGCATTTCTTCTAGTTGTTTACTTTGTGCCCTCAAGGGTAAAGGTTTTGTTTCTCCTCATCTCTGTAGTTAGCCAGTTGTCTGTCATAATTTGCCTCATAAACATCCATGGCATTAAAGCTTTCAAATGCACATCTCCTATATAGAGCAAAGGATTCCACTCAGTTTCTGTAGGAATGACAAAATTATGAATATACAACTCGAATAATAGATTTTGCTTCCATGGTGGTAAGGTTTCATACAGCCCATAAAACTCTTGTGCAGTTTTGAATTTTGCATTTACATTTTTGAGGGTTAACATCAACTAAAGTAAAAGATATTGTTCTTCCAAACAAAAAGCATATACTCGAGGAGGTGGTCTGCAAGCAAGAGCTTGATCGGCTAATTTAAGTGCATGTTCCATGTCCTATTTCTGTCTTTCTAACTATTCTTTCAATTCTTCAATCTCCTCATTTTGTGATGTTATGATCTTGCTCATTCTTTTCTTCTCCTCTTTCCATAGTGCTTCAGCAAATAAATGCTGTCCATATAATTGGAAAAGGAGTTTTTGCAAGGTGATGACACTGTTATCCTCTTCATAATCCTTTTTCTTTTTCTGTTCCCGCCATAGATGTTCCGCCAAACTATTGATCCATGTTGACTTATATGGGACTAGGGCAAGTTTCGAATCATGACATTCAGGAACTACTTCATTTTTATGGCTTGAAACACCTGGTAAATCCATTAAGGTTTCATTAATTTCTTGCTCACTTGCTGTAGGAGGATTACCAAAAGCTTCTGTCATCTCAATGTGAAGGGGAGAATGGTCAGAAATTATCTGCACAGAAGACTCTGGAGCAGATGCTTTAGACAATATAGGATCTTTAAAAATCTGCCCTCTCATTCTAGGGCTTCTCTGCAAAGGAATTTCTTCTTGTACTACTGTCTTTTGCCTACTTTTCTATTTTAGTGTCACTACTGCAGGATTAGTTGCTACAGGAACCGTCTTTGTTTTCTTTTGTTGCTGAATTGCAAGAGTAGGTTTTTGTTGAGCAGCAATTTCTTCTGGTGACTTCTGTTTCCTTTTAGCTTTACTAGTAGTGGTTTTAGGGATGTCTTGTTTAGGTGGAGGCACATTCTCTTGAACGGAAGCAAATTTTGGTTCAATCCCTTGTGTGTTTTCTGTTTTAGCTCCCTCAATATTTTGTTTTGCAGGCTCACTACTGGAAAGTACGTTTTCCTCACCTTGCCATTCACTAGGGTCAACTTGGGGTTGTAAGGTTTTAAATTTCACAAAGTCATCCCATGTCAAAGGGGATACATCCCTAAGAGACTTTTCTATTAACAACTTAATCAAGGCATGGTGAGTGACAAAACTATCTTTTCCTTTTTGAGTCTCTTCCACACTAATATAGAGCATATTATACAAAAAATTTGGAAGATTCATGCCAATATTGTGCCTTATACAACTAAGAAACTTAAAATGGTGTGCATGTAAATGAGAAAATCTGCCTTCACAAGTAAAATACTTGATGACATGCATTGCTAGGTCAAGGTACGGAGGCGGCAAAGACAATCTCTTGCACCCCTGCTTTGTAACATCCAATTGAGGGTCATGTGGGGTAGTGAACTGGGCCCTTGCTGACCTAGCATCATGTGAGCTTGGATAATGCTCTCCAATAGAAGGTAACCCTGTTACTTCTACAATTTGTTCTTCTGTTGCAATTACTGTCAAACCCCACATAGAAGCTTTACCTTCATCAAATGTCCTGGTGAATTCTATAGCTGCTTCTTCATCATATGCTGTTAAATTCAAACAATAACCTAACCACCCGCATGCATTGAATCTTCTTACTACTTTTACGTTAGAGAGAAACAAAATGTGCTCAACCAGCTCTCTTCTCTGTAAACCTCCTCCCATTTCTTGATACTTCTTCTACTACTCTGTTTCTTTCTCCCTTTCTGAATGCAACTTCAAGACTCTGCGCTATTTCTCAGATGCTTCACCACTTCATTAATTGCCATAACCAATTTTTATGTGCCATAATTAGACTTTAGGTAAAAGTAAATCATGAATTTGCATGGAAATCATCCAAAAACATGATTCAAATGCCAAAATTTTAAAAATAGGTCACATCATGGCTTAGCACAAAAAATTTGGCACGAACAAGGAAAAAAAAAACAAAATTCATTCAGAAAGTGGAAGTACAACACTTGACATGGGATACTTATGGCAAAAAGTTCTCATTAATAAGGGGTAATGCCAATGATTTTAGAAAATCATCACAGTTAATCAAGCATTTCATTGGATAGTACAACACTCCCCTACCCCCTATTAATTTTATGACAAGTGTTCTCACTTGTCAGACTAGTATGGGTGAGGGACTGGAATACACCATAATTATAAAGACTATGCAGTATTATATATAATTAACAAAATCTGCAAACTTATAAATAAATAATAGTTTGAAAACATTTATACCTGCTAAGTGGGTTGTCACATGCTCCAAAAAAAAAGGTGGAAGAAATAATGTAAACAACAACATCCATCAGCATGTGCAGATTTTATTGAAAATACAAAAACTTAATTATGTAGAAAATGAGTGGATGGAAGATTAAGAAATGGAGTGGATTGGGTGGATGAAAGATTAAGATATGAATGGAAAGAAATATCATGAAAAGAAAATGGACTTTATGTGAACATAAATTTATTATTATGGACATGCAAATTAGAATTAATGTTGAAGAGGAGCAGGTGGAAGGTTTTCACCTTCTGTTGTAGGAAGAGATACTTGAGTTGTTGTTGGATCCGATTATTCAAACTATTTCATGAATTCGGCTTTTGTTTGAGGCTGTTTGTAAAGCTTAAGTCGATGACCATTGATCAACATTTTGAAACGCACATCATCAATTGTGGTTAGTTGAACTGTTCTATTGTCAAAGACATGGATGATTTGAGATGGTCCTAACCATCATGTCTGCAGCTTCCTTGGCATATCCTTAAAGTGAGAATCATACAATAATGCCCAGTCACCAGCTTTGAACTATTTGTTGAGGATATGAGAATCATGCTAGTGTTTTCTTTATTTTTACACCAGTTCAGTGTGTTCTAAAGCGGTCTTGTGCATTTCATCCAAAGAATTAAGATGCAGGAGCATTCTCTTTGTGCTGCAAGAAGATCAATATCTAAGGTCAAGGCTATTCTTAAAGTCTTGTGTTCAAATTCAATTGGAAGCATTTCCACTTTCCCATACGAAAGCTCAAATGGTGTGAATCCAGTAGTGGTTTTCCAAGTTGTTCTATAAGCCCAAACAGGTTCTTGTAACTTGCTAGTCCAATCCCGATGATGCAAATGGACTATTTTAGTTAGAATATTTTTTAGCTCACGGTTGGTAACTTCTACTTGTCCATTGGCTTGTGGATGATAAGGACTGGATCTATGATGCCTGATATTATACTATTTCATCAATTCTAAAATCAGGTTGGAAGTAAACTGTGTGCCTTGATCAGTAACCAATTCTTTAGGAACTCCATAGCATGTAAAAATATCTTCATACATGAATTCAACAACTTTTTCATCATGGGCATGCTTCATAGCCTTAACCTCAACCCATTTGGTTAGGTAGTCAGTACAAACCAAAATATAAGATTTCCCATTGGATGGAGGATCAATAGGACCGATGAAGTCCATTCCCCATTTGTCAAATGGTGTTCACCACTTGAGGATTCAAAGGCATTTCATCTATTTTGGTTGGGCGACCCATTCTTTGGCATTGGTCACACTTCCTTCTATAATTGATTACATCTTTATGAAGGGTAGGCCAATAGTAACCAATGGCTAATATTTTGAAAGCTGTTCTTTTGGTTGCAAAATGTTCTTCATAGGGCTCATTATGACATGCATGCAAAATGTCATGTCTCATCTTCTCTTACACATCTATGCATAACTTGATTAGGTACAATATAGAATAGAAAATTGTCTATCCATGAGAAACAGAAGCTTTTCTGTATGAGCAACTTTCTCTCCTTATAAGAAAAATGCACTGGTATCTTATTTGCTGCAATGTAGTTAGCAATATTGGCATACCATGGAACTTTAACAGCAATATGAAATAATTGTTCATTTGGAAATGCATCGTCTACCAGATCAGTATCAATATCATGATGATTGATTCTTGACAAATAATCAGCTACGACATTTATTTTTCTAGGCTTATCCACTATGGTTATGTCAAATTCTTGTAGCAATAGTAACCATCTTGATAACCTACCAGTTATAGCAGGTTTGTTCATGAGATATTTGATTACTGCATGATCAGTATGAACATAGATAGGATAACCTATGATATGATGCTGAAATTTATTTAGATCATAGACTACTGCTAACAATTCTTTTTTAGTCACTATGTAATTCAATTCTAGGCCATGAAGACTCTTACTGATATAATAAATTGCATTTTCAAGATTTGAGTGTTTCTATGCTAAAACTGCACCTATGGCATAATCAAAAGCATTTGTATATATGTAAAAAGGTAGGTTCCAATCAAGACCTTGTAAAATTGGGGCTGTGGTCAAAAGTTGCTTAAGCTATAGGGAAGCTTTATCACACTCAGGCATCCAATTGAATTCAGCTTCTTTGGTGAGCAATTTGTACAAGGGACTGGCTATTTTACTGAAGTCTTTTATAAAAAGCCTGTAATATCCAGCATGTCCAAGAAAAGATCTGATATCTTTTAATTTAGTGGGTATGGGTAATGTTTCAATTACCTCTATTTTTGCTGGGTCTACTTGTATACCTGCAGTAGATATAAAATGATCGAGTACCACACCCTCTTGCATGAGCATGAAACACTTTTCACTATTTAGTGCCAAATTATGTTCTTGACATCTTACCAAAACTTTTTCAAGATTTAACATTGCTTCTTCAAAAGTAACTCCAAATGTTGTAAAGTCATCCATATAGATTTTCATACAATCATGTGATATGTCAGCAAAAACACTAATTACAGCCCGTTGAAACGTTGTAGGAGCGTTACAAAGATCAAATGGTAAAACAGAGTATGCAAAAGTACCCCATGGACAAGTAAATGTAGTTTTGTCTTGGTCTTCAGGAGCAATACTAATTTGATTATAACCACTGTATCCATCTAAAAAGGAGAAGTACTTCTTTCCAGCTAGTGTATCCAAAACTTGATCTATGAAGAGTAAAGGAAAATGATCCTTTTTAGTAGCCTTATTCAACTCCCTATAATCTACACAAATTCTCCATTTTCCTCCTTTCTTAGGTACTATATCCAGTGGTGATACCCATTTACTATTAGATATAGGATAGATAAAGCTAGCATCAAGCAGTTTCTGAAATTCTATTTTGACTATTTCTCTGAGGCTTGGATTTATCCTCCGCTGAGGTTGATGAAGTGGTAGACAACCTTCATTAATGTATATCCTATGGGTACAAAGTGTAGGGCTTAATCCTTTCATATCACCATAATCCCAAGAAAAAGTCTTCTCATGCTTCTGAAGAAATTATTTTAATTGTTCCATCTGTACAGATGTCAATTTGGGGTTAATATGCAGTTTATGGCCTTTACTCAGTTCAACAGGAATAGTGGATTCTACCATAGCAACTTTAGAGATTGGGCTTCCTTCTAATTCATAGGGAAGTAGTGAACAAATATTTTTAGGTTCCTTAAGTAAAGTACAACTTGTATCACACTCCTCATATGTAATCAATTCTAATATAGAGCTTTCAGACACATCTTTTCCTACCACACAAGTGTTGGTAAGGATGCTCTAGATTACTAAATCTTCTTCTTGCAATTTTAGAAAAGATTTCCTATGTAACATCATAAGTTGTACTATGGAATTTATCTCTTCTTCTTCATCTCCTAAATTTGGCCAAAAAGATGTACTCAAATCTGGTAATGGTTGTGCAAGAGGATATAGATCAAATTGCTTGGTTGCTTGGCCATTTGATATGGTCATATTCCCTGATCTGCAATTTATTTTTGCATCAGCTGTGGCCAACCATGGTCTACCTAGAATGACAGGATAGCTAGATAGGTTTACTTTAGGGGACAAAATCATGAAGTCCACAAGATATTCTAGGGAATCTAAGGTCACAACAATATTTTTTATCATTCCATCAGGAATGATAGTGAAACTATCTGCAAGCTGCAGAATAGTTGGTGTGGGCCTTAATCCTTCTATTTGTAACTTCTTCATGGTTTCTTTGGTCATCACGTTTATAGAAGCTCCCAAATCTACTAAGGCATTTTTAAAAAATTGACCATTTATGCTGACACTTACTACTGGACTCCCTGGGTTAGAATATTTTGGTGAAATCACTCTTCCTAACATAATATTAGCTAAGTGTCCAACAACATGAATTGTGGTAGGATCCTTCTTCTTCCTTCCAGGTTTCTTTAGAAAAGCTTTCCTTATAGCTTTTCCATAAGTAGGAATGTCATTAATATCTTGAAACAAAGGTATTTGAACATGCATATTCTTCAACTGATTAACAATGTCAAAGGGTTGTTCCTTGCTTTGTTCAGGTTTCTTTTGTATTAGTTGGTCTGGAAAAGGAGGCTCTACTGCTAGTTGAACTAGTATTGGTATGGTAACATTAGTTGGGTCAACAGGTTCATCAACCAAAGGTTCTGATGCTACAGGAGATTTTGATACTTTAGTTATAAGAGGTGGCTTTGGTGCTAGTAAGGTCGTTCCAGATCTCAAATGTATATCTATGACATCTAGGGCATAAGTGGGGTACTGCTAGGTATCAGCACTATACATGGGCTGCTTTGGTTGGCTATTTGGATTTGGTTGAGGCTGTGCAGGTAGCTGTGTTTTCTTTTGAGGTCCACTATTTGAAGGTGGTGGCATTAAAGCAGGTAATTGTAGAGCTGGAGGGGGTAATTGTGGAGCACCAGTATTTTGATTAGGCCATTTTTGAGATCCCTTCCATTGGTTCTGCTGATTCTGGGGCCATTGGTTATTCTCTTGGTTAGGCCAAGGTTGTTGGAAATTTTGAAACCATTGAGACTGTTGTGGGTTATTTTGCCCAGCATTATTCCAATTGGGTTGGTTTTGTGGAGGACCTTGGGTATTGTGGTTTTTCCATTGATTACCATATAAATTTGAATTTTGCAAAGGGTCTTGAGGCATACCTTGACATTGAGCCCATGGTCGGCATTGAGCAACAAAGAATACTTGCTCATCATCCCCATCTATCTTGACATATTCAATTGGAAGATGCTGGTTCTCCATGCTTGCAACTAATTTACAGTGGCAACCCTTCTTTTCCTTTCGTCAATGAGGACAATACTCAACTAGTTGTAACTCAGCCTCTACTTGCTTCTTCTTTGTAGTCATTGTATCCAACTATGTAGTGACATCATTAATGATGTCATGTTTGAAATTTGATAACAAATTGGATATTTCAAGTTTTGAAATGCCTTGACTAATTCCTTTTGTAACCGTAGAACGGGGTCCTCGACCTTTCTTCATGGTTTACCTTGAGTAGTTCTAACATATCTTTTTGAGGTCATCCCATTGAGCTTGATATACATATCCACTAGCCATCAGGTCCAATGCTTCCAAATAGTCTTCATTCACTCTTAGAAAGACTAGTTTTTGGGAATCTTCAGACAATGTATGCTGAGGTTTCTTTTGTAGTGTATATAAAAATCGAAAAACATAGTCTTCTAATGTCTCTTCCTCCTTCTATGATATCTTAAAGATATTATCTCCTCTTATGCTAGATACTTTCCAATATTCTTTATATTTTTCCAAAAACAAGGCTTGCATTTCATCCCAATTTGTAGCTGCATTGGCTCCTAAGCACATGAACCATCGTAAAGCTGATTCTTTCAATGTGGCTAGAAATAATTTAAGCTTATGTGCATTAGTGTTGTAGTCAAAACTATGACAAAGGATGTCAAACTGAAACAAGAAGGTATCAGGGTCTTCAATTGCAAGGCCATAGAACTTTGGAAGAGTAGTGGGAGGTATATTCTTGAGATTGGCATTAGTTATGAGACTTGGAAGTGGAAATGGAAAAGTGGGTTGTGCCATGAGTGATGGGACTGGATTATGAGGTTGCTGCTGAAAAGGAATGTTAGGCACTAGATGATTAGCAACTGGTGGATTCAAGGTAGTGTTATCAAGAAGGCTGGTCAATATTTCAGTGAAAGGTTGGAGACCAGATATATCTAGGGATTTAGCTCTTGATGATGATACTGTGGGAAAAACAGGACTTGCATCTTCAAAGGACAATTGAACTTCTTCATTCAAATTAATAGATCTTTGTGGAAGAAATCTGCCATATTCATCTTGTCGTCTTCCTCTTCGATGCATGCAACTAAAATTTTCACACTGGTAAAAAGAACTTAATCTAAAAACTATGACTCAAAAATGCTCCTAGCTTGACACCATCCTCGGCAACGGTGCCAAGAATGAACCACCTCATAATAAGTGTTCTATAGTCATGTGCTAGGCCTGGCTTAGGAATAATCTATTCAAGCTAAGGACTACTTTTTCTCTACCATGAGGTTCATTTAGATTGTCAACCCAAGGACGTATACTTGAAATGGCCGGCACAGTATGTGCAATAGGTACCTTAATGAGTCATTATGCTTGTGCTGTAGGAAAGTAAAAATGCAAAGGAAGGAAACTAGACTACTATTGTGGAAAGGAAAATACTGAATCTATGAATGTTGAAAACACAATGAAAAGATAATAGAGATTCCATCTTGACTCATCCACTAGTTTGTTCTCACAGATGCTGCAGGAACGTTCATGAAGTGTGATCCTACAGGAAGGAATTAACTAACTACGTCTTACTTAAAATAATGCTAATGCTAATAAAATAAATCTATTCTATCCTAATCTAATCCACCTCCAAAGTGGGCCCCCTTGATTGGCTTCTCTAATCTACCAACACAGGATAGAAACTAAAGAGAACTAATTCATTTCATTAATCAGTCATTACATGATTCAGAATTGTAAAACACTACTACAACAAACTGTGAATCCGTGTTTTTTTCTTACTTGACAAAAATTATCAAAAACCAAAACTAAAAACTTCACACATAGGAGTTGATCCCAACATATATAGGGAATCTACTCTTTATTACATAACAGAAAAGTAACGTCCTAAATTAAGTCCGCAGGAGAGAATATAGGAGAACAACTGAAAGCAGAAAGGAAGGATAACGGAATTGAGGAGGGAGCAATGAGTCTCAACATCCACTTGTTACAACATAAATGCAGAGAAGGCATGGCTCATAAAAGTTCCTCCTTATTCGCTGCCATGTTTCCTGGAGTGGTTATAACTTCCTTTTCATGGTTGTTCCTTGATGCTCATTTCTCCTTGAATGCTGTCGGAAACCAACTTCTGGATTCCTCCACTCATCCTTTAATCCTTATCATCAGGTTAGTTATGATATAAGACATATTCGCAAATAAATATTCATCAAACTAAATTCAAGCATAAGAACACACATTTTGTTATTTATATGAAATACTGCATATTAGATATAATTTAGGCAAAAGATAACATAGTTTTTCTACCCCATAAATCATCAAAGGTTTATCAAACATAGGCTTATAAGTGTTAAAACAAGGATAAACGGAGTATCACAAAGTATCATAAACATAACAAAATAAAGGTATTTTTTAGACTCATCACCAATCAAATCTAGTAGCTAAGGAGATTGATATCCTAGGAGAGCTATGGAAGAAAAGGGAAAATCAAAGAATGCTAAGATTTAAGAGAGATAGGAGCCAAGTCTTGGAAGACATCAAAGAAACAATTATAGATGCTCTATAGAAGTAAATGAAAAGGTACCCTTCAGTGATCAATTAATTATTATTGTGCACAAGTTCAATGAGGATACTAATGGGAAAGACAAACTTCTCATGAAAACTAAGAGAACGTTTGAGAATAAAGTGCTAGAAAATATAGCACAAAAGATAGAAATTGATTAATTAGAACTATCTACTTTGATATCTTTGTTAGAAACTGTTGTAAATAATGTTGTGTCTTTATTTGTAAAGTTGAGTGGTCCCACCAACTTTACCAAGGAAATAAAAGAAAAAGTGGCCAAAATTGACATGGGCTTGAAGGATAGTGCAAATCAATTGGTACTTCATCCAAGCTCCTGTTCCAATCATTTTGCCAAATCTAAAATTTTGACAAATCTTTAGGAAAAATTGCTAAGGGAAGAGGCTAGAATAAGGGAAAAATTGGTTGATATTCAAGGTAGGTTACTTCCTCACATGGACATTAAGCAGAAAAGGATGGATCATGCAAGGACATTAGTCAAGGACACAAATCTGTCAATTGTAGATCATATGTATGAGTTATCAACAGAGATTCAGATTGATCTACATATTTTGACAATACTATAAGATAATTGGGATAAGACCTTGTCCATAATTTTGAAGGTACACCATGATTTTGTTTTTCATTTTGGCTTAAACTTGTAAATATTTTGACATTTGTAACAAAAACAAGGGGGAGAGAAAGTGTACAAAGGGGGAAAGTATATAGAGGAAGCATATGTACATATACATGTAAAAGGAAATATGTATAGTAGAAAATATATGTAAAAAGAAGATAATAAAGAAAAAAAAACAAAAAATAAAGTTTTCAATTTTGACCAAGTTGCAAAATCTTTAGTGAAGACCGAGCTACCAGATTAGGCATATTCCAAGGAGGAGTTTGATTGAAGAATTTTTTTAGATCTTGTGTATGATAAGTGTTTTTGTCACTAATGCCAAAGGGGGAGATTGTTGATCACATGACAAGATATATTTTCAGTTAGTGTCAAAACACTTAGTCATAACGATAATATAGTTACAAATGAGTTACTAGTATGTAGTGGCAACCATGTTGAAAGTTCATGCCAGGTTGTAGTGTCATCCAAGTTGACTGTGTCTACCAAGCTCCAATGTGAATTAAGTTAGCATAGCACTTTTGTTCCAAGGTAATAATCAAGATGGCAGAACAATGCAAGCCAAGTCAAAAGCATCTACTAAGTGATCAGTGTCAACTGTGCATCCAGTATTTACCGAGTGCCACAGCTAGCAAAGGAGACAATTCTGATCAAGTGTTTCTAGTATCACCCAAGTAAGGTATTGACTCGAGTTAGAAAACTAAGATGACTTGGTGATTATTTTTGGAACTATTTATGTTGTAGCCAACCTATGAAGGAATTTATTTGAATGGATAGAAGTATAAGGTATTTTGTTTATCCAAAGAAAATATGTATGTTTATTGTATCATCATTCAAGCATTAGCAAACATGGAAGGATGGATTTTTTAGAAGGCTACAAACATCACAAGGAAATGAAGAGATTCATCTATCATAGTTAGGTGATTAGTTTACTTCAAGGATCTTCATCAACAATAAAAGTTACTTTTTAGAGATCAATCCATTGATTCATCCTAAAAGGTGCATCAGTCCCAAATCCTTTAGCAAGGTGGACCTAATAGTCCTTTGTAGAAACTCCTAATAGAGTACATACATAATTATATTGTATAAATTCTTTCACAAGGTGGACCTAATAGTCCTTGTTGCTCTTTTGAGTAAGATCATCAGAAGTGATCATTTGTAAGATTTAACATGCCAAGTTTATTACTACAGTAGTGAAACATTGTGGATGTCATGCCCACCCCTATTTTACCTTCTACTTGGAGGGTTTCTAGGTTACCAAATAGTGTGTTATGTTATTGTTATTTTAATACTTTATGTTTCATACATGCAAGTAGATTTGAAAACTTAAAAAAGTGGTTTAAGTGATTTAAGTTTAAGTGGTTTCTGATTCACCCCTCCTCTCAAACACCTAGCTTGCATTACATTTCCAACACAAGTTTGAAGATTTTTCTATGTCAAATTTTGATCATGATAAGTGTTTTTTCTACTAATGATAAAGGGGGAGATTGTTGACCCTAAAGGTGATCTTACTATTGTCTATTTGTGTAATATAATAGTCATTTGTAAGGCATAGTTGGTTGGTCAACACTATGACTGAGCCACAATGAAGGCCAAGATATAAAGAGAAGAAGTGTAAACGTTCAATATATGCCAAATGATGTATAGTTGCCAAGAATTCTAGGATTATCGAGCTATCCAAAAGGAAAAACATCATTTAAGATGAGACCTATATAAGACAAGTATTTTAGAGAGACAAATATTTTAAGTCAAGCATAGTTTATGTTGAGGATCAATAGGAAGAACCTTGCATGATTGAGCATTAGAGGTAATATGTGCTGAGTTATACAATTTGAGTATATGAGTTTGGAATGACACAAAATCATATGTAAACCATTGTTTTGAGCATGAAACATGTTTCTACGATCAAGGTGAAGAAAAAGGAGGCAATTATGCTTGTAATTATGCATTATTAATCCTTATGCAGTATGAAGAGCCAATCAAAAAATTGAAAATCTTAAGTGGCAAAAAGGATGAATGAGAATCATTGATTCTGATCTAGAAGTTTCCTAAGATGGCTATTTAAGAAAATTTTATAGGTTGAATATGTTGTTGTGAGTTAGAGGTATTCATGTATGCAAAGCTAAAGGAGAATTAGTGAGTTGTAAAGGCAACCAAGTAGTGTAGTGAGGATTTATTACAATTTAGTCATAATGAGGTGATAAAATATTGGATAGAGAGGAATTGTTATCAGAAAAGCAGTGCAAACCCAAGGATCAATATACTATTACATTATAATAAGTGTATCAAGTGAATCTCCTAATAGAGTGGTCCTCATATAAGTGTTGTAAATCTCCTAATAGAGTGCTCACTTAATTGTGAAGTTCAAATGATTTTGTAAAGGTAGACTTAATAGTCTTATATGTTTTTATCAAAGAAGGGCCCTTAAAGGGTAGATCATCAAAAGTAATCAAGTTATAGCCCTACTATGTACTTTGTTACTCCTATAGTTTTATTTTAAACTTGGAGGGTTTCTGCATTACCAAATCTTGTGTCAAAAGTTGATGTACTTGTTTATGTGTTATGTTCATGCTAGCAGATGTTAGATCTGATATTACATGTTATTACATGATGTTTTTGATAAGACAAATAGGTTTTAAGGGATCCTGAAACCCATAAGTTTTACAAAAACAAAGCTGATAATAGGCCAAAGAGGCCCAGCCAAAACAAAGGTCCAATAGCTGAAAATAAGCCCAGAGGACCAGCCTAAAACAAAGGCTCACAGAAAGGCCAGAACACAAAAAAACTAGATCAAACTACAGAAAGCCTGTCGAAAAGCCAAAAGCTAGGAAGACAAAAAGACAAAAGACAAGAAAACTAGTCTTTAGTTATCTTCTCCATTTCCTGCATAGTTTGAGCTACCTCAACTATCTTTTGCTGCTCCTTAGCCATTTGATCCTGGACCATCTCCATGCCCTAATCCATACTGGTGAGAGTGTTGTTTGTGGCCTTGTCATCATCCAACCTGGCCTTTTCCTTGTTTTGTCCTCCCTCCTCCACCAGCAAGCCCCTATCCTTAAGTTTTCTAGCAAGGGATTGGATGTTGTCATTAATCAAACTCAGGAGAGAAATCATCTAACTTTCCAGGTTGTGGTTGTAGTTTTGAAGATTTCTTAATCTCCTTTCATTTAAGATTTCTCTGTTATCCTAGTCCTCTTGGTTGTCATTACCTATCTTATTCTTTATGCTTTCCATCTAGGATACCCTTTCTCTAACTTCCTCCAGCTCATGGAAGAGCCATTTGATTGATCTAAAGTTGTCTATCATACTACTGCAGGCATTATTTAGAAAGTTCATTCTAGTCTCCCTTGCATTGTCTGAGATGGCTAGGATAGCTGGGTCTATGAGCTCATTGAGCCTAGGCTGCTCCAGGTTGTCCACCAGGATCTGAGGGTTCATAGGTTCCCTAAAAATCCCCATAGTAGTAGTCCTCACATTGAATTTTTTCCAGGCCTTTATCCTATTTCTGACCTGCACTTCCCCCTCATTCTCACCAGTGATGACATTCACTTTTTCCTCTGAAGGAGGCTGAGATTGGATATGGGAGAGGGGAAGAGGAATAGCATCCGCCCTCTAATTTCTAGTCTCCTCAACTCTCACAACCTCCCTCTTCCATTTTTTCCTAGGTTTCTCCTCTTCCAAATCCTCCTCTAACACTTTGTCAGAATCTTTCATACCCATTTCCTCCTCCTCCTCATCATGACCCTCTTTTCCTTGAGCTTGGCCATGATCCCTAGGGATTTTCCTATTGGGAATTGTAGCAGTTGACAGTTTCCTGGATTGACCTTTTTTCTTCTTTCCTGAGGAAACATTCTCCTCCTCTGAGCTAATGCTCTCAATGTCATCAGATTTAGAGGAAAAGATGGAGCTGCCTTCTTCAACATCCTCAACTTGAGGAGGGTTCTTGCATATAGACTGAGCTTTGAAATGCTCATGGATGAGGAGCAATAAGCCCTCATGCAAAGCAGGGTTAGCAGTGGCTTTCTTCTTGAGACTAGAAATTTCCTTGTTCATAGAAGTGAGAAGGTAAAAGGGAATGAAAATTCTTTTCTTATGGAAAAAATGATTTAAAATCACAAAATGGTGAGTTCTGACTTGATCAAACCTTGGGTCTAGGGTAACATAATCAATGAGTGCATATAAAACATACCTCCAGAACTTATTTATAGTCTCTGTCACATAGAAGGACTCTTTCTTTTCTAGCTTGTTCATCTCTGCAACATTTTTTATGAACTCCTTGACTGCATTGGACGAGAGTTTCTTGTCCCTGTAGAATTTGAAACCCTCCATAGGGATACCAGTGACCTCTGCAACCACCTCCTCTGTAATTTTGAAAGAAACCCTACTCACCTTGACCTTGCCATTGTTCCACGAGTTCACCATGCTGTTGGTGACCTCAAGGTCAAAACCATGGAGTTTCTTGAATTTTCAAACTTTTCCCATATTCTTCTACTTCTCCACTTCACCCGCCGGCTCCTTTCTGCACCTTTCTCCAGTCATGGCGTCCATTTTTTTTTTCAACAATTCTCATGAGCCCCAATCTCTACAATTTTTTTCCAGTCAAGATTTTGGCTCTATTTTTATTGTTGGGTTCGTGATCATTCATCTCTCTAATGCAATAGTGGGTAAAAATAATGACGATCTTCCAAACATGTCGAAAAGACAGAGAAAATCCCTTGAGATTACGAAAACCAAGAAGCATATTATTACTCGTACCAACCTCCATTCTTTCTTTATTAAACATGATTACAGTTAGATTGACCCATACTTTCATAAATTTTCTCCAGCTCGATTAGTGACTTAGCTTCCATCAAAATATATTTTTCGGAGTGCCAGATCATCTCTTTGTCTGCTCCCACCCCTTTGTTAGAAAACCAGTCAACAATTGGGTTTTCCTCTCTAAACGCATGAGTAACATGGACCTTCTCAAATTTTGTGAGGGCAGCACGTGTCTCATCAATTATATTGGCAATTGACTACGAGGGAGGGGAGATACCATTAATATTGTTAATTATGTTTTTGGAGTCCCCTTCAAGCCAAAGTTTGGAAACTCCAGCTTCAAAAACCAGCTTTACCACACTACACGCGGCTCTGGCTTCAGCCAGATGGTTGGTCTGGGTTCCAAGAAAGAGAGCAAAAGCTGCAATCCCCTCCCCAAAACTATTTCTAATAATTCCACTACTTCCAAAGGGGCTAGGGTTTCCCTTAGAAGCACCATCGAAGTTGGCTTTTGACCATCCTTCCGGGGGTAGAATCCATTTGGCATCCTGTCTTTTGGGATCCCTGTCTTTTTCTTTAACTGTCTTCCTGTCCCCTATATCAACTTCCCCCTCCTTCATCACTTGAAGGTTTCCTTTTATGTTTTTCAAAATCTTCCTTCCCAGAATTGTTGCCGGCTCCTCTCTATCCTTGAAATTTTTTTTGTTCCTTTCCTTCCAGATACTCTAGCAAAAGTGAGGCAAAAATCAGGCATAGTTATCCTGCTGGCTAGCAATTTTACAGAGGCTTTTCCAATGACTAAAAAAGTCGATAAGGTTATCTGGCCAGCACTAGAGAATCTCCATATCCTGATTAGGAGAATTCCACACCTCCCTAGCAAAGTCACATTGAATGAAGATATGATTTCCCAACTCAGACTAATTTTTCTAGAGTGAGCATCTACTAGGCATAACAGGGCCTCTCTTCTTGAGGTTATCTTGCGTTAAGATTTTGTTCTAAAGGGCCAGCCAATGAAATATGTTGATCCTAGGAGTGAGGCCCATGAGCTAGGCATCTGCCCAAGGGGGTTTATCCTTTAAACCCCAAAGAGAGTTGTAGCTAGAAGCAACAGAATAACTTCCATTTGGATTATCCCTCCATACCAGCTCATCCTTATTATTACTACGGATGAAAGCATTAAGCATAGTCATTATTGGTTTCAAGTCCTCAGAAATGAGGGAAAGGTCTCTCCATTCTTGACCAATGCAATAATTGCTTACTTTAGACCCATATAACTCTGTGCAATCTTGCACCCATCTCTCAAAAACTGGGTTGCTAGAAAGTGGGCCTTGACATAACCACCTGTCAGACCAAAACTGAATATCCTCCCCATTGCAAAGTTTCCTAGAGACCCTTGCCTTTTTCCTTCAGGATACCATTCCAAATTGTCGACCCTTTAGGGATGTCCTCATTGAATAAAGTAAAATGAAGAGAGGGTCTTCTGAGGTATTTATTTTCCAGAATGTCTCTCCATTCACCAGTGTTATTGAAGATACGCCAGATTTGTTTCGCAAGAAGCGCCTTATTGAGATGGGTAAGATTTCTGATGCCCAAACCTTCATACCTATTGGAGAGGCAGACCTTCTCCCAAGCAACAAGAGGGTACCTTTTCTTTCCTTCAAGTCTAGTCCATAGAAAGTCTCTTTGGATTTTCTCCATTTTCTCTACAAATTTCACAAGAATTCCAAAAAGGCTCAGAGCATAAATGGGAAGGTTCTAAAGAGTGGATTTGACCAGTAGACATTTCCTAGCCTAGTTGAGAGAGGCACCCTCCATCCAACCATCTTCTTCTTGAATCTGTCCAGAATACCATTCCAGAAAGAGTCAGGGGGAGAAGAGCCCAAGGGGATACCTAGATAGGATGAAGGGAGAGAGCCCACCCCAAAACCAAAGATTCTAGCAATTTTCCTTTGTCTTACTTTTGGGGTGTTAATAAAGAAGGTCAAGATTTTGTTCTAGTTAATCAGCTGACCAGTCCCTCTAGAGTAAGTATCAAGAACCTCTATCAATGTCTTAGCTTCTTTCACAAAAGCTTCCCCCCCATTATATGTCATCCACAAATTGTGGGTGAGTGAAGGGGTCATTTCTCAAAGAAGGCTTAATCCTAATAAGACTTCCATCAGACTTTTTATGTTCAATAAGCCTCCCAATGCAATCAACTAAAATAATGAAGAGGATAGGTGATAGGGGGTCTCCCTGCCTGAGACCTCTAGAAGGTTTAAAGAATTCAGAGGGGGCTCCATTAATCAAAACAACAAGAGAGGAGGTAGAAACCAATTGAGAAATGAGTTTACACACTTTATTGTCAAAACCAAAGGCCTAAAGGACCTTTCCAAGAAAGGACCAGTCCACCTGATCATAGGCTTTTGAAAGATCTAGTTTGAGAAACATAGCTTCCCGCTTGGAAGCTTCTAAAGAATGAATAACCTCATGAACCATCAGCACCAAGTCCAAATTTTTCTCCCAGGAACAAAGCCCGATTGTTGCTGCAAAATGATCAGATGCAGGATTTTAAGTATTCTAGAAGTGAGAACTTTAGAGATGATCTTGTAGAAAGAGTTGCTCAAACTGATGGGCCTGAACTGGTCTAAAGAGTCAACCCCTGGGGATTTAGGGATGAGAACCAAGAAGGTTGAATTAATCTCCTTAAGAATACATCTAGCTCCAAAGAACTCCTAAACTACCTTAACCACATCCCTCATGACCACTGACTAGTACATTTGGAAGAAAAAGGTGGGAAACCCATCCGGACTAGGTGATTTGTCACCAGGTAGGGAGAAAAGGGCCTCTCTAACTTCCAAAGCATTAGGAATAGCATAGAGAAGTTTGTTATGGTGGGATTGAATAATTTGAGGAATACAAGAGATGATATCCTCTTGATCCACCTTGGAAAGTAGGGGGTCCATAGAGAGAAGAGAAGAGAAAAAGGATATCGCTTCAACTGAGATAACTGGATCTTTAGACAACAACACTTGCCCCTTCCTAATTCTAGAGATCCTGTTGTTAGCCCTATGTTTTAGGGTGGAGAGATGAAAGAACTTCGTGTTTCAGTCTCCATCCTTAAGCCAAGAGATTCAAGATTTTTGCCTCTAGAACTTTTCCTCCCTATTGATGATGTTATAAAGATCAGATAGGATTAGTACCTCAGCCTCCCTATTACTCTCATTATATCCTTCCTTCTGTATACAATCTTGGATGACAGTTAGATTGTCTGACAACTCCTCCTTGTCATGGAAAATATGGCCAAAATTAGACTTGTTCCAATTTTTTACCATCCTCTTCACATTTCTGAGCTTTCTGGTAACTCTGAACATGGTTGAGCCATCAACACCAATCCCCCACCATCTTTTGACATTATCCAATAGGTTGGGGTGAGTGGTCCATATTTTCTTGAACCTAAAAGGGCAATTTCTCCTGGGCTCAAGAGGGGAAACCAAAAGAGAAATGGGAGAGTGGTCAGAACCAACTCTAGGAAGTAGAGATAATCTATAGCTAAAAGAGTGTAACCAATCCGGGGAGATTAAAGCTCTGTCTAATCTAACCTGAATGCAATCCCGACCCACTCTCTTATTAGACCAGGTAAAGGTACCCCTCGAGAGCTCCAAATCCATTAGGGCCAGGTCATTGATGAAATTGAAAAGATCCTGCTTGCTTTCCCAATCTGGGGGCAATCCTCCCATCTTCTCCTTGTCCTCCAGCGAAGAGTTGAAGTCTCCCAAGATAATGCCTTTTTTAATGTTACTGGCTTGCACCAACTTTCCAACTTTGACCCAGTAATTTTTTCTATCTCTCTTATTGTTGGGAGCATAAATGTTCACTAAGAACCAGCATTCATTAGTTTGCAAATGTTGTACACTACAAAAAATGATGTTATCCTCATCATACCCGAGCACAATATTGAAATGTCTATTATTGAATAATAGCAGTAGGCCTCCAGATGCTCCTTCTGAGTTTGAGGCAATTCCATTCATGTTGCTATTGAATCTAATTTTTTCCAGATTTTCTTTCTTCATTTTCATTTCCTGAATGAGAAATATATCGGGTCTATGATCCCTTGTCATATTCCTTACAACTTCTTGCTTGTGGATTCCATTGAGTCCATGAATATTCCATGAGAGGGTCTTCATGCTTTAATTGATGAGTAGGCTTCCTGGATGGTGCGCTGTATTCCATCCATGATGTTTCTTCTTGCTTCCTCCTTCCTAATTTCATTCTTATTTTTCCTTCCCACCGAGTTGGTTTTATGACCAAGATCTGCCTTGGCCTTGCTTCTTGTTGAAGCAGGAGAGGTAGGAGAGGGGTCCCGGCTATTCTTCTTCTTTCTTCTTTTGACTTCTGTCCAGGGTGGCTCTTCTTCTTCTTTACATAAATCAAACAAAGCATCTAGCCTGGCCAGTTGTTCTGATGTTGAAGTAGACAGCCATTCTAAGATTCTATTCACTATTACAGGGGGTTCCCTACTAACCGAGTTTGTGGAGTTTTGAGACAATGGTTCCCCTTCCTTTTGTTCCTCCATAGAGTCTGAGACAGAGGAAAGGTTCAGATCAACCTCCTCAGAACTCTCAGGGATTTGAGATTCCAAAATACTTGGCTCTTCAAGATTATCCTTCAATACCTTCATTTGGGAAGGGTAGGAATTGTCCTCAGTTGTCTCATTCCCTTCTCCTTCCAGTGCTTCCACTACAACCTGGAGGTCCCGGGGTTCAGCTTGGAGGCCAGGAACAAAATCATTAGCTTTTTCTTCAACCTCTCCATTTTTCTTGACTTGAGTTTCTTTCTTCTTCCAAGTCTTTTTGGGAACATGAGCAACTTTCTTCCCACCATGAGGGCGGGCCTTTCCCCTCATTCCCTTTCCTTTGAAAAGAGGGCAGAATCTAGCCTTTTGGTCTGCCTTCTTACAATGGAAGCACGCAAAAGGCACACTTTCATAGTCAATCTTTTGGATTCTGCTTCCCAATCGAGATTGAAATTCAATAACTTGAGGCATATCCTATCCTTCGGTCACTCCTACACATATCCTTGCATAGGTAAGTCTCTTCTTTGCTACCATAACAGGATCTATGGAAAGAAGCTCTCCAAAAGACCTGGCAATGCCATCAAAGAAATCCTCATGCTAGTATTCCATGGGCAATTTTGGGAGTCTAATCCATACTGGAGCCTAGGATAGGAAATCATTATTCAAGTCTAGATTGGAAGACCATTTCTGCAAGATTAAAGTAGATCTCCCCAGAGACCAGTTCCCTGCGCACAGGATTCTGGAAAAGTCTTCCAAGCAAGAAAACTCAAAAGTCATGAAACCTTTTGCCATTGCTGTCACCTCTACATGCCCCTTTAAAACCCATTTGTTTCTGGTCAAAATCCTCACAACATTAATGTTGGGCCTTGGCCCTACAAATTTTCCCAACAAGGTATTCGCCATACTGAGGATATTGTGGTCTATAATTTCTCGAGGAACTTCCAGAGCAAAGATACCCTTCTCCTTGTCTGATTTATCAATCACTTTCAAGAATGTTGACTTACCTAATGGTTTGACTCCAAAAAGGTTCGACCAGCGTCCCCAGGCCCTAGGTGGCCCACCACCCGAGTGAAGGGGAGGAATCTTCTCACCTGGGTGAGGCAGCAACTCTCGTGGGTCCCCATCCTTTGAGGCATCCACATCATTCACCTTCGATTCCTGCCATGCACTTGCAGATTGCTCCCGAATGCCCATGTTCTCCCAATTCTTGCCTTGCTACTGATTCAAAATCCCATTCTCGCCTTGCTGCTAAAATAAAATCCAATTCTTGCTTGCTCCGCATGCTCCAGTCATTCTTCCCCAATGCAGATGCATGTGTTATTGTGTAAGAATAAGTTATATGTTGTTACATGATGTTGCATGATTAAGGTTAATGAAGTATATGGTGAATTATGTTAAGTATGGATTATGTTTGAATTGGTAATTTTTTTGATATCCTGATTCACCCTTGCTCTCAGCATCTCTCTTTCACTTTAGATTTCTAAGAGTTACTTTTCACCCTATTTAGTAGAATAATGATATCTTTTATCTCTGAGATCATGTCTTCTCTGGTTAGGAGACATGGTAAGAAGAAACCTTTCTTTTAAGGCTTTAAAATCCAATTGTTTGCAATTGTGCTATTGAAGTCTTGGGTGTTAGTAGTGAATTAGAAATAGGATATGTTTATGGTTCATTATAGAGTCTCACCTTGGAATACTCAGTAGGAAAGGAATCACTTAGCTAAGTTCACATCAAGGGGTTCGTGCACCTTCAGGATCAATTATAAACTTCCTCAAATTGTTAACCAACTAACTTTACTTCATATCAATTCATAAAAAAATAGAGTAGTGGAAAAATCAAAGTAAACATATATGATTTCTACAAATATATAGTAACATGGTTTTGTTTGAAAATGTGCAGATATGCAGTAGGAACTAATTCAACTTCCTGTAGCAATATTGACTTTCCTGCACATATTTAACTTAAACCAACTAGATTCTTCCTTATAGAAATTTAAATACATGGACAACATAAACCATCTTTGAATGTGAAGTGGGAACATGAACCATAGAGAGTATAACAAAAAATAGAGATTGAAATAACATAGAACTCTAAAGTTTATTGAAGATAAAAAAAACTACAACTATCACCATGACTGTCGACAGCCAGAGGGTGGGATGAATTTCACATTTTTGCTCTTCCCTCTATTCTATATTTTTTTTTGAACTACTCATGCCATTTTATGATTGTATCTTGGAAAGTTATAATGACTCTTGGGGTTCCCTTTCAGTTACAAAATATTTTCCATTACATTTGGCACATCCATCATGTAGATTTGTCTCTTAAATAAACATTATATAAAATTCTGCATTTTAATAATATTGTAGGTTGTTTTCCTATCACCACCATACTTTCTATTGCTAACATGCTTCTATACCATACAACCAAATTTGAAAAGTTTTCATGTCCCATGGAAATGTGCTTGACTAAAACTTGCAAAAAAACATGAAACTTTGTCTCTTTTTCTTCACTTTCTTTGTTGTCTCTACTAAACCATTTCTAGTTCAAACTAAGATTCTTATCATTAAAATTTGTAATGGTTGCCTACAAAAGTCCACTTCTCCAATGCTACATCTCTCACATACAAACAACTGCAATGACTCACCTAGGAGTTTCTTCCATGCCTCTCTCCCAAAGACTTTTGGCAAAGAAATTGGACCTCCTTCTAAGGCCCTCATGGTAGGCCTCCATGTCCACCTCTTGTAGCAAGTGAAAAAAACATCTGCAACCAATAAAAGCTCCACTACCAAAACATCAAATCAGAAAACTCTTCTACTTCCCAAATCTTTTACTCATTGCGTGGTAATTGTGTCTTCACACATATCCCCTCAACTAAAGAAAATTGACCATACTTTAATCATGACAAAACAAATTGTCCAACTTGATGCTACTAATTTTAGAATTGGGAATTTATTTCTTGAAAACTCTTTAAAAAATTTGTCAACACAAGTTGATGTTATTCTTTTTGATAGACTATCATTCGGTCACTTATAACTTTTGGACCTGACAATATTTCAAAGATCACTCCAATGAAGTTTTGTGTAATTTTATTTCCTCCAACATATTCAAATTCCACCAAGATCCAACAATTGGTTGGAAAGATATGACCCGCACAACATGACTTCATCACAAAGAAACTAATCTTGTTAACACCAACAAAAACTTTCCAACTTGGCACTCACAAAACCATAGCTTAGACTAAAAATTATTTGCATGGATTGAATTTTCCATAGAATGAATGGTTTTCTAGCTGAGCTTAACAAAATATCACTCTAAATTCCAAATGAAATTTAAACCAAGACAATGCCCAAATGAGGGAACTTTCAATACTTTACACATAAATCAGAGAAAGTGGCTCAAATTTAGACCCAAAAATTGATGTAAAGGGATCAACACTAGAACTCTCCTTAAGGAATTAAACACTCAAGGGACTCAACTATGGATCTATTCTACATCTTAATATAATTCATAATGAGCTCTTTAACTAAATCTACAAACTCCAATTACTTTACTATCAAAATGTAGATAGAAAGAGGCAACTCTATATTGTTCCTGTGGCTAAAGTCTTCCAAGGCTTTTCATATAAACATTTTAATTTCTAATCTCTTCAAATAAGCCTTATATCTTATTTCCATGTCTCCCTAAATGAAATCCAAAAAATATTTAAAAGTATAGAAAATCTGCTCATAGTAGAAAAAAATTAGATTTCTCCCCTTCAAATATCCAATTCCAAAAAAACTTCAAAATAGATAAGGGGTTGTTTGTTTGTTGGAATAGGAATAGGAAATGTATTCTCTATTTGGTACCCCAAATCGGAAGAGGGAATAGGCAAACATATTCCAATTTTGCCCCTAAATTGAGCATATGTCCATTCCAAAAAATAGTTGTTATTGGAATGGGCCATTCCTATTCCCAAACTAATTTAAAATAAAATAAAATTTGGTTAATTTTTTTTAATTTTTTAATTTTTTAAATTTTTTCTTAAATTAAAAAAAATAAAAATTTCTTTGATTTTTTTTTTATTGTATCTATTTTTAAAAATACAAAACTTCACCTTATATCTATTCCATTTTTGTACAACCAAACAAGGGAGTAATATATTCCCAATCAAATACTAGGTTAACCAAACAAGAATGGGATTGCTCTTTTCCATTTCCATTCTAATTTTCTATTTCTATGCCGACAATTAAACGGGCCCTAAATGTATTGTAAATTCTAAAATCCACATTAATGTGAATATTGGAATAAAGAAATGATTCCATTAAGAAGATTAAAGTCTTTTAAAATTTTTGCATAAATTGATCGACTAATTATATTTATATAATAATAATAATAATAATAACAATAACAAAGAGCACCCTAAATATCTAATTTCAAATGGGTTTCCTTTTAGCCCCAACTCTATTTCTTGCTGCATGTAATGGAAATATATTTTCCAACTATAAACTTATTTACATTGATACTTGATTCATCCTCTTTTAAATCACATTAATGTTTGGACCATATGATCGTTGATATGTAGAACCAATAACTGATTCATGTTCTGAAATGAGAATTAATTTTTCCTTTAATATCAATTCATAGAATAGATCAAACTATCCTATCAAAATTAAATCAATAGTTTGAGATTGATTTGCTGCAAAACTATTATAAATATGAGATAGCCGACACCAATGATATTGAATTCTATACGGAAGAAAGACTGAAATGCATTTTGAAATTGACTAAGGATGGAAAACAACAAAAGACTTTAAAATCTATTATAGATGAAAAAAAAAATAGAAACTATCACCATGACTATTGATAGCCAGAGGGTGGGATAGATTTTTTACATTTTTTCTCTTCCCTCTATACTATCTTTTTTGTTTGAACTACTCATACCCTTTTATGATTGTATCTTGGGAAGTTATAATGACTCTTGGGATTCCCTTTTAGTTACAAAAGATTTTCCATTACATTTGGCACATCCATTGTGTAGATTTCTCTCTTAAATAAATATTATATAAAATTTTGCATTTTAATAAAATTGTAGGTTGTCTTCTTGTCACCACCATACTTTTTGTCTCTGATGTGCTCCTTCACCACACTTTTCATATACTTCTTTTGGTGGGATTCTTAGGGCACCCATGATAGTAACACAATTCACATAGACCAAAATTTCCCCATTTTTGGCTCTAATGCATCCTTTAGTGGCATCATATTTATCTTTACACACAAGGACAAGCACCATAGACAATGCAACTTCAACAAAACCACCATCTTGTATTAAACCACTCTTAATCACCCTATCTTCCATTGACCTAGGTTGAACATTTTCAAATCTTGTTAAATAAGGTATTGTGAAAAATAATGTTAATAGAGATGTTTAACTTGTAAGAATTTGGTATAACTATGATACCATGAAGAATTTTCCTTAGGGCAAAATGAAGCCAAGATCAAGAAGCACAATACTAGCACAATATTGACCAAATAATGTATGATCAAAATAAAAATATGAGAATGAATATCTGATTATCTTTGGATATTAGACCATTCAATAATAGATAAATTGATGTATTGATTGATGTACAAGTATACTAGAAGTGCATGTATATAAAGGCCATGATAAAGTGGATTATCCTCCATTAAGCATAGGAGTTAGTGTGATGATGAGCGGATAAGCCTACATAGGTGTGTCATGTAAAATTATGTTATAGACACCATGGGATTAATTAGAGTGCGAATAACTGTGTTGTCTACATGACAACTCAGTTAATTATGCAAACTCTAGTGTTGTAGACACCATGTGCTAAATTAGAGTTGCTAACTCTTGTGTTGTCAACATGACAACTTATATGAGTACACATATTCCTAGGTGTCTAACCTAATAAATAATAAAATAATGCATTAAACCTACATAAACTTAAGTAAATTGTAAATAATAATTATTTACACTAACACCCCCCCCCCCCCCTTAAGTGCAACTTAGGGGAATGCACTTAAGCCCACAAAAGCTATGATGAAATGCATAACGAGTCCTAGCTACTAGGTCATGTTAGGTACCCAAGTACAAATGTGAGGCTATACATAAAATGCAATGCAATGAATGAAATCTCTCAAAAAATAGAGAAAGAAGAAAAATCTCATGGGAAAAACCCTCCCCCAAAAAGAGAGATAAATACAATAAAGAAAGATGCATGTATGGATGGAGTAATCAAGACTCCCCCCCCCTCCATTATGATACACATCATGTATATACAATAGATAATCCTTCCATGAAATCCCCCCCTTAGTGAAGGATCTCATAATGATGAGTGCTTGAAGAAAAAAGAAAATCCAATTCTTACAAACAACATTTCTCCCTGTAGGAAGAAGATACACCAAGTATAGGTGCAAATATGCTTTCCACTATGGATAGGAAGATGGAAGAGAGATCCAAATGTAGTATGGTGTGGATTCTACCTTTGAAGTCTACTCATATGTCGATAGGTCCTTGATGAATGTAGATGCCACAAACCAATTTGGTGGATGCCCAAAAGAAGGTGGCAAACAAGGTAACGTGTCAATGTATGAAGTTGAGTCAAACTCAAAAGATGATGAAGCATCCTGATAGAAAGATATGGTAAGAGGAGCAATTTCACCTCCCCTCAATGATGTATGCACACCCATGATAGAAGCTCCTTGATGATTGAAGAAGTTGCACCATGAAAGCTGAATGATGTTCCTCCTTTAGGGAAGAAATCGTGCCATAGGTGTAGTAGAGAATTCTCCCTAATTAGTAGGAAGAATCCTTAGAAGATATGATGTTTGAGGAAACTAGACTACAATCTCCAAAGATAGATATGTCTCTTCTGAAGTGAAAGAGTCCTTCTCCATCTACTGTAAAGAAATGTCCATAATCATGTAAGTCTCAAAAGAAAGCACAAGTGGTTGAGGGTTAGAGTGTTCCCTCGTAACAAGTGAAGAAGAAGTCTCCTCAACAAAGAGAAGATTGATGTCATCAATGATGTCTCCCATATCTTCAGTGTAAGACTCCAAAAATAGCCTTGTAATGTTTGGAAGGAAGTCATCCCATGAAGTTGAAGTAGGAAGACATGGTAATTCCCGCTGTACTGAGTTAGGAGCATCTGTGGCTGGAACTGGATCAATAGAAGCAACAAGAGCATCAGGAGGTGGATCTCATCTAGAGGTGAAGGTATCACAACTAGAGTGACTGGAGGTAGAATGCCATCTAGAAATGGAGGAACTATTGGATCTCCATATGCTTTCCAAAGTCACATCCAAATGTCATAAGGTTCAATTGCCTTTCCAATGAAAGTTAAACCATTAGCATTGAGACTAAAAAAATGATATCTAAAATTATTTTAACATGTGTTAGATCATCAGAGGGTAGTTCTTTGGACATAAATAGGGAAATAATTCCTTATGCTCTCTTCTTAGATGATCAATTATCAAAGCACTCCATTTTTTGATAGTTCTTTTTTATTAACCTCGGTCTAACACCAAACTAACATGTGAAACAAAACTCCATGAGATCAATAAATGTATGTACCCCCCAAAATGCAAAAATAATTAGTCAACCCCTCTAATGTATGATTTTGGCTCTTTATACTTAGTGCAATTACAATAGGCCACTTTGTCAAAATGGACTTAGTGGACTTCTATTTTTTTGTTTACAACCTCCTCTTATAGTTTAAATTTGGAACTTTACAATGTAGCTAAAAAATACAACAATTTTGAAGAAATACAACGAAAAAAAGGACCTATTTATAAAAATGGTATTTTTGTCCACACAAGCCTATACTTTGATTACAGATATGCAAAGTAGACAAAAAAAATTCACATTAAAAAAAACTAGAACTTGATTTGGAGTCTAGATGGGCATGTACGGAGCATTGGAAGTTGCAAAATGTAGGATTAGATAGGTATAGTCTCCAAAAACTAAAATTTCTAACAAATCCATGCACCAAAACTAGAAAATAATAGCACCACTAAAATTTTTAGAAAATATTAGCCAAAATTAAAAAAAATTGCACCTAATTTGGAGTCCAGATGATTAAGATATGGCCTCCCAAAGTCAGACAGTCAAATCAAAATTGAATCTAGAGAGGGGTTTGATTAGAAAATTGTGAGGTTAAATTTGACGTCCAAATTACCTTCATAGTAATGCAATCTAGTCTGCTTGTGAAAATCAAATGATTGTCAAGTTTAATGCCATGAAATGCTTATGTTAGCAAAAAAGGCCCACCCTACTGATGTGGTAGTGAAGTCACTGCTGACGTAAGCTATACGGACGAGTGACTATGCATAACATGTGGTAGATGTACAAAATGAGCTGATGTGGAAAGGTGATGTGTCATGTTAATTGTACTAATGAAATCACTGCAGCTGAGGTGGCTCCATGTGGTGGACAAGTTGGTGTGTTTAGTTGGTTGGGTGTAGGTACACATGGTGTGGTGTAGAGAATGCCATGTGAAGGCTGAAGCAGCTAGAGTTTTGAACAACCAAAAATTTGAGTTAGTGCCAATGAGAGGACACCTCACTAGAAAAGGAAGTGTGCTAGCAAGTGCGGTGGGAAGGATAATCCCACATGCACCTTGCTTAGGCAGTGTAGGGTGTTTAAAAGAAAAATGTCGTAGGAGGTAAAGCGGCTTAAGAGCCGCCCACTAGATTTATAAGTTGTATGCCACTCACCAGAATATGCAAGAATATCATTGGTTTCTAGTATAGCAAAGGCTGCTAAATTAAAATGGAATATTTTGCGTAGGGTTTGGGATTTGACCACCTGGTTTCTGCAAAAAAAATTTCTCTGCAGGCCTGATAGGCCAATTTTTTTTTCCAAAAATATAATCTGAAAAATACAATAATCGTAGAGAAAATAAAATAGACAGATTTGAAACAATCATATCATAGATCTAATAGATCATATCAAATTCTACAAATTGGGCCTTCGGGTGCCAGTTTGCAAAATTTTTTTTCCTCACTTTTGACTATAGCCCAACATAGGCAAATTTATAGTCAAAATTCATCGAATTGACACTCTGGATGCAATGGTGAGGCCTACTTTAGCTCTAGATGCTCCTAATAGTTGCAGATACTCTGAATCTAAATCGATGGTCCTTTGAGAGGTGAAGCAAGAATGGTCCCCAATGGCTATGAAATGATGCTCCTATGGCTCTGATACCATGTAAGAATTTGGTATATCTATGATACCATGAAAAAATTTTCTTAGGGAAAAATGAAGCCAAGATCAAGAAGCACAAGAGTAGCACAATATGGACCAAATAATGTATGATGAGAATAACAATATGAGAATGAATATCTCATTATCTTTGGATATCAGAGCATTCGATAATAGATAAATTGATGTATTGATTGATGTACAAGTACACTAGAAGTGCATGTATTTAAAGGCCATGATAAGCTTCACAACTAAGTACATGTCCACCAAGAGTGGATTATCCTCCATTAAGCATAGAAGTTAGTGTGATGATGAGAGGATAAGCCTACATAGGTGTGTCATGTAAAATTATGTTATAGACACCATGCACTTAATTAGAGTGTGAATAACTGTGTTGTCTATATGACAACTTAGTTAATTATGTAAACTCTAGTGTTGTAGACACCATGTGCTAAATTAGAGTTGCTAACTCTTGTGTTGTCAACATGACAACTCATATGAGTATGTATACTCCTAGGTGTCTAACCTAATAAATAATAAAATAATGCATTAAACCTAAGTAAACTTAAGTAAAGTGTAAATAATAATTATTTACACTAACATAACTACATATCTAATTAAGTATGTTATTCTAAATTGTATGATACAACATACAATTATTTTTCTTTTGATTGTGCCACTCAAGACTATCTTCTTTAACCTTTTTCAACTTAAGTTCACATACACACATGCATACATACATCCACATATATGCATTTTTTTTTTAAAATAAAAAAATGAATATGTGTGCACCATTTCTTTTAGCCATTTAAAAAATGAAAATGTCTAATACATCCTTTCTCTTCCATTTGATGTCTTTGGTCTACCCTTCATAAGAAAGATAAAATACCCTATATCTTACTCCTTTCTAAATATGATGAAACAACTGATATAATACATAATTTTTTTTATGCTTCTTATATTTCACATAATATTCTCTAATGATAGTGTAGCTATACTTTAGTCCTATGTACTTTTATTGCACTTACAATTTTTTGACTGATATTTCTATCTTTTTTTTTTAATGACTAGCAATTGGATTTATATAAGAATGAGTGTTATAAGGAATCTTACTCTTAGTTATTGTTCTTATATTTTGTGTGAAATTAGATATATAATTAAAAAATTATGTGCATAACTAGTATTCTTTCTTTATATATTTTTTTGATTTTTGCTACAATATTTTAATTTCAATTTTTTGTATTTCTTTAATATTTAAAAGTACAAAAACTTCAAACCAATTTTTATATAAATTATATTACATAATATTTAAAAAATTTATCAAATCACCTCCTCTTAAACTGCCCTTTTGCCCAAGATTGTTGGCATTTTGTTCTTAATAAGCTTAATTTCCATATGCCATCACCTAACTTCTCATGGGATTTATTCTAGGCATGGCCAATCTTATATTCTAAATCAATGTTTTCAAATCTTTGGAAGTGCATCCCTGCATATGTAGAATGGGCAACTTGGTGGGAAAGAAATAAGAGAATTTTTAGACAGACATTACCTCCAATCCCTCAATTTCTAAATGGACTAGAGAGATCAATTGTTGTGCTTGTTAATGCTCCAGTAAGTACATATAAGGGTAAACATGTTTTTTCTCCTTGGGATGACTATGGTATTCATCATTGGAAGGGTTTACTTTTTCCATATCTTCCTGCTCCATTGTGTCCATCCAAGATTCCTCTTATCCAAGCATAAACCAAGTGGATTGATTGAGGCCTTGGCCTTTCCTTTTGGTTTGGAACTTGCAAAATCACTATCTATATCTATGTTACATGTTGAAGGGGATTTAACCATTATTATTAGTGCATATATTAAACATCATGTATATAATTGATCCATGCAATATATATTACATCAAGTATGGTCTCTTCTTGATTCAATCTTAGAATGTTACATCGTGCACACTTATAAAGAAGACAATCTTTTAGCTGATTGTCTAGCTAATTTGGGTACCGCTGGGGTTTATATTAATTATTTATTTCCCCCACTTAAGCTCCTTGATTTTCCCAACTTAGTTAATATTATGAAACAATAATATATTTAGAATAATTTGTTGAACCTTTCTCATATATTATTTGATAGTAAAGCATGGGTTCTCTGCAATCTCACGTGTTTTTACTTTTATGGATCTCACTAGTTCTTTTGAGATATTGTATGCAGTTTAGGGTCTTGGATTGCACTTGCATCAGATGACTTTCTAATATCATGGTCTCAAATGGAGTTTTAAATGAAGATCAATCATTTAAACTTTTATTTGTCTCAAACACCGAACAATGAATTGTATTCATATGAGTTTTGGGCTCTTTGTAATCACAATATTCTTGACTTGGGAATCACAAGGACAATATTCATTAGTGTTGATAGATACTCTCCCCTGATGCAATCTTTCTTCTTTTGCATCCTCCTTTTTGTATCAGACAATGACTGAAGTTTTTCTTTTAAGATTCTTTTATCTGAGAGCTATTTTTGAACCAGTTATTATTAATATAAATATAATGTTTCGCCAAAAAAAATTATTTAAAAAAGTCAAAAATTTTAATTTTTAAATTAAAACAAATTTTTTAGTTCATCACTTCTAATGCTACCTTGAATTGATCAACAATTGGTTTTATAAAATGGTCTCAGAATCTTTTTGATAAAAGTTTGTTCACCTTACTTTTAAATCAAGATCCACTAAATTTTGGCCATTAATTTATTTTTTTTGTATCTAAGTATACCAGTAAGAGTGTTCATAGAAATTTGATTACAATTTTTTTTGAGATTCATTCTCCAACATCGTAGAAAAGTATACAAACACTAACATGAATTTAAAGAGGTGGAAGATGTATTACCAGTCAAAGTGTCATTAAACAAATGATAATCTGAAGTTGTATTTGAATAATAAAATCCCACTCCAATTGGGCTCTCTACATAGAGCATGTTTGTCTCTTCCATCAACAACTTTGACGCATAAACAAGGAGCACATAATTTGACTGATAGAAAGATAAAGAGGGATTATGCATACACAAGTGTCTCTACCTGTATTCCAAGAAAACTTGTTTTCTTCCAAAACTTTTCCATTCAATTTGAAAGGGCCATTCTCCTCAAATGCCCCATATCCAAGTGATGAGCATCCAGGTCCTACAATGATTGATCAAAATGGGTATATTATATTAGAATAAAAATTAAGTGTTGTGTTCTTTATGTCAAATAAATCTTCAACTATTTTTTATTAATGCTAATGGGGACATATCAAGATTTAACTGTGCTGTTTTGAAGATAAATTTATTAATCTATATTTCATTGAAAGGCTTTAAACATCATACTAAAGCTTAATTCTGATACTAAAAATGTTAAATAGTCAAAGTTGATTTATTTTTCCAAACTTAAATTTTCTATTGGTGTGTTGTTTAAGATTGAATATATTTCAGAAGTATTGTTCACAAGAATCCATCTCTCATTAGAATGAATGAAATACTTAGTACTTATTGCAGCTAAATGATTTTTATTAATTCATAAAGAAATACATTATTCAGAAAAATAAAGTAAAATGACAATAGAATTACTTCTCAAGAATCAAATAAACAGATCCACATAATAAAAAAAACAAACAAAAGCTACCCAAGCTACTGGAACATTAGCTACAGATAAAAAAGGTGGATCTCTATCAATTTCATATTGAGTATGCATATAATAGCTTCTAAAATAAAGAAAACTTGTAATAAATTATGAAAGAAAAGTGCAATATGACCTCTTTTTTTTTTTTTTCTTCATTGTATCTATATTCAAAAAGAGAGTCAATCCAACACCAAATGGGCAAGCATGATATTTCATGATTACAGTGCAAAAATAAAAAAAGTTATACTATAGAAAAGGCAGTAAATCGAAAGGAATCATGATAACAAATTTATCAAATTAACAAGCAAAGTGAATTTTTACCTCCATTGAGCCATAAGGCCAGAGGCCTAGATGTAGCATTGGTTTGGGCCTCTACAAAGTAATAATACAATGCTCTACCATGTTCTTCATCAATTGTAATGTACCCACCATACTACTTGAAAGGAACTTTCTCTTTTTGGCCTAGCAACTTCTCTATAAGATTAGATTCAGGGGCAGCAATAGCATTACGAAGCATAAACACTGTAAATGCAATACCCAATTCTACTAACTTAATGAAACCCATGATTGCACAGAATGAAAGCTATGATTTTGTTATGGTGGCACTGCATTTTATGGACACCAAAAGAGAGCAATTATTATTAAAGTGCCAATGAGTCACTCATAGCAGAACACAAGAATCATAAAATAAAGTATTAATTTCCTAAAACAATATTTGATTGTAGAATATGAACCATAATTCAAGATAGTCAATGAATTTCAATAATGAATGTGATCATGTTTAAAGTGCCAATGAGTCATTCATCGCAGAACACAAGCATATTAGAATAAAGTATTCATTTTCTAAAACAATATTTGATGGTAGAATTCGAACCATAATTCAGGACTATTTATGAATTTTGGACTAACTAAAAGAGGGGTAAATTTTTTATTAAATATCAAAGAGAGCTGAACAACACAAGAAACAAAGAGAACTACAAAGAGGACTATTTATGAATTTTAATAATGAATCTTTGTCATGTTCAATCGTAGAACTGGTCAAAATTCATTTTTTTAATCATAATTTAATGTATGATTTATGGATTTCTCAAATAAAGAAATCTATGAAGAGATGTTCTCAACATACATGAAATATGGCAGGGATGGCCATTAATCATTATAGGAAACGATGACAATAAAAGACAAACAATAATTGAAAGAAAGAGAGAGGATAAAAGATAACACACTGCCGCTCAACTTTGTTTGCTTCCCTGTCTGCACATGACTAAAGAAAAAATCGGTCTATAACACTGAAGTATTCATTAAAAACATTAAACTTTAAATTGGATCAGGATTCCACATAAGGATGAGTTATTTTATTAGAAAAAGATTCTGTATGATGGTGAAATTTGTGATCTCCATATCAATTCTCATTAAGTTAGATGTTATTTTGATAGAATGAAGTACTAGAAAAGTTTGAATATTTGTCTCTTTCTACACTCAATTATTAGAGTGGATTATAGGAAATTTAATAGTTTTAGGTTCAAGATCTGTTATACCTACCCCCACATGAGATTGAGGGTAGTCTTGACTGTTGATAACATTAGCTCTAAAATACTTTGACTCTTCTTTGCCACGATCTTATATAGTATGATTTGCATAATAAAGTAGATATGAATTAAATCAATCTCTATAGCTAGCCATATTATTGATGTATGAATTCACTCTAAATTCTTTGGCCTTAAACTCATGATAGTTATGGATAGAGCTATCCTCCATTCTTGGTCTTTCTTTCTGATTTTAGAGAAAATTAGAAAAATAAAATAGAATTTCTAAGCATTGATAGAACTATGATAATTACCAATTGATGAATTTATTATTATTAGAAGAAATGACAGTTCTTAGTGTCTATATGTATAAGGCTTAATGCATCGATGATTGTCTAATCCCATCCCTTTCGATAAATTAGAGTGCTTGCTATAAAATTTAAACTCCCCCATTAGCTAGTCAAATTAGCTCTATCTAAGTGGGGCAAGTAACAACCATATATTGTGGTTTCCTTGTCAACATAAAGAGTAACTATGGTAGGAGTTCAAGATAGAGTGCACTTATGGATAAAAGTTGAGACAAATATTTTCTCGCAATATCACGATGGTGCTAACTATACCTCTAAGTGACAATGAAAATATAGAGAAAATAATACTGAGCAACTTTGAGTAAAAAATTAAGCAACATGGAAAATGTGTAGAAGTAAAATTTGTAGTAATTGAATTCTCTCTCTCTTACACACGCACGTGCACACAGATAGATATGGTGAAGTTTTTAATTTTTAATGATGTACTACTGCAATTTAAAAATAAGTTATCTATCATTCAAATTGTTAGTGTAAGATTTTGTTTTCCTTATGTTGGTGGGGAATACACATTTTCCCACAAATATTATTAAGCTTTCTTAGGTTATATTAGAATGGTTAGGAGATGACACATGGCATAATCCTACAATTACGAGTGTTATTTAGACCCACCTTTGGGCAGTTGAATGCATTATCCTCTTTTGGACTTTTTCAGGTAAGCTTATTCTTATTTTGGGTTATTAGGAGTTATTATTCCTCTTGGAATTATATGCCTTCTTTTTCTATATAAGAAGCCCTCACCTCTCTATATGCTAAGGTAATTTAGCTCATTTATTCACGAATGCTAGTTTATTGCTAGGAAAGTGTTGAGTTTTGTTCATCTCTTGCCTTAGCCTTGTTTTCCTTTAGCCATTTTGATCTTGGGTGGTTTCATAGCTAATCTAACATGGTATCAGAGCTAGTTGTGATAAGCATTCCTATTAAGATATTGGTTTTTTTTGTTCTTGAAAGAAAGTATGATCTTCTCTCACATTCAATGATGAGATTGAAGATTAAAAAAACTTGATAGGTATCTTACTATTTGTAGGGGTTCTTATCTCTTTCCTTTCAATGAAAACATATTGGAGGACTTCTGTAGAAAATTAAACCTCACCATTGAGTTTAAAGTAGCCAAAAAAGTCATAATCACCCTTTGTTTCTTATGGAATCCAAGATCACAAGAGTAAGAAATAATGGGAATACACAAATACACTTAGAACAAACCACATATTATGAAATAATATCAATGAATGATCATCAATTTAGCCTACTAAGAGAAACTCCATTATATAATTATAAAAGTGTGACCAATATCATCAAGCTTATAAACAAACTGCAGCTCCAAGATTCATTCTCTACAAGAAATCTTAGAATGCGACCATCTTATTCCTAATGGATATCTATCACTTTTTTCACAAGACTAGTGCTACAACCTTGCACTTTCAGGCTCTACATTTCCTTGTAGTACCAACTAGCCTCCCTGTACTACTAAAACTAAAACCCCTACCCTACTTATATACAAGATCGCCAATGATAATTTGGCTTATCTAATCAACAATCTCCAATATAAAGGAAACTTATTATAAACATATAGTTCAAGAACCAAATCATAAGAATAACCCCCATATGAATACATGATGTAGGAATATCCTAGGTGTAAGGGCAATCTTGCATCACCAAAAAATATTGTCCAATTTGTCAATAAGGGTTATCTTAGTGTAGAGTTGTTATTTATGGAAACTTACTATTTTTGGTAAGATGGATATTAGAGCTCAAAATGTTCTAATTTCCTCTTTAGAGGTTCACTTTTGATATATCAACATGCTAGTAAATTTTCATTGTAAGATTAGGTTTGATTTTGAAGATATAATTTTTTTCTCAATATTGATAGTATAGTACATTTTTTTTGAACTTATTATTGAAGGATTTAGATGCTACAAAAGGGGTCTAACCTTGGATAATAGGAACTTGTACAAAATATGTGTTATAGGTCGTGTCATGTCATTTCTAAAATAGGGTAATAATAATCAATCAGGTCAACTGGTGATGAGTTATGGTCTCCAAAAGTTGCACTAACTAAAATAGAAAAAATGAAAATCTTTCAAAGTTTTATTTGAGTTCCAAAATATTTTTTGGGAATATTATAATGTAATAAAATGTGACTAATAATATCTTAGGTATAATCGACCTCAATGTTTAGGGTTGAAATTTTTAGAACCTGCTTGGGTAGTTAAAAATTTCTTATATAATGAAGTCATGTAGGGTTATCCAAGATAGTTCTAGGGATGTATATGGTAGCCTTGGCTTTAAGAATATTGTAAGGAAAATGACCACTGGGCCTTGCATGTCATATTTTAGAATATTTTAATTCCATTTCATTTGAGATATAGAAAGCAAGTTTCCCATTCTTGCAATTTGTTGTTATCTCTCTATTTTGTTGTATGTGTATGTCTTGATAAGGTGAGTATCCTTCACCAATACTTCATGCCTTTCAAAGATACAAGAGGTTCAATGAAATGTGTTATAACATATAACACTACTGAAAGGTGAATTTTTTGAGTTATCAATCTCCATTGCAAGCCAAATCTCACCAACCTAGCTGTTAGAACATGAAAACTAGAATAAGACCAAACCAATTTTAGGATAACTTTGTTTGGAAACACCAGATCATGATATAAGCCTAGAAATAGGAACTCCATGATTCTTGGATAATACTATTAGAATTGCATAAGGAAATGAGTGATTTCAATTAGTAGAGAGCTAAAATGGTAGGAAATTGTTCTTATGAACAATGAAATAGATAGATAGATAGATAGATAGATAGAAAATATTTTTCAGTGGTGTAAGATTTCCAATGACCCAAGGATGCTCCTACATTAGACAAACTAGGTGAATAGAAGATCATCCATAAAATGAATTTATGAAAATATGACAAGTTTCAAAATATAGATGCCATGAAAATTTGTAAGAATTTATCTTAGGAAAAATTCGCCCAAGATCAAAGAACTCAAACACAAGTACAACAGTAGAGCAGAAAGAGTATGATCAAAATGATGGTATATTCATTAAATATTTCCTTGATAGTACACTTGGGGTGCCCATATATAAAGGCCTCTGGAAAGCTTCTAGAATGCATAGAAGTCAGCAACATGATAAGTCATACAACTAGGCACATGTCCACTAGATATGGGTTATCCTCCATTAAGCACGAGAGTAATTTTGATGATGAGAGGATAAGCCTACAATGGTTTAGCATGCAAAATTATGTTGTAGAAAACATGTGCTGAAATAGGAGTGCGAATAATCTTATTATCTACATGACAACTTAGTGAATGATGCAAACTCCAGTGTTGTCAACATGATAACTGATGAGAGTACGCAAACTCCTAACTGTCTCACCTAAATAAATAATAAAATAATGCAATTTAATAAAATAATGCATTAACCTAAACAAACTTAAGTAAAGTATAAATAGTAAATACTTATTTACACCAGCCCACCCTTAAGTGTAACTTAGGGGAATGCACTTAAGCTTACGAAAGCTAGTATTAAATGCATGCCGGGTCCTGGCTATTAGGCCATGTTCGGTACCCATGTACATAATGAAATGAAATCTCTCATAAAGTGGAGAAAGAGGAAAAACCCCATGGGAAAAACCCTTCCCCAAAAAGAGAGATGAAAAAACTACATGCAAGAATGGATGGAGTAATAGAGACCCCCCATTACGACATACATCAAGTATATACAATAGAGAAATGTGAGAAGAATAGTATCCCAAAAGAGGAAAAGGTCCCCCCCACAAGAGAGAAGAAGAAGAGAGACAAGGTAGTCTCCCCCCCAAATGAATAGTGTCAATCAATGATAGTTACTCTAATGTAGAAGTTGATCCAAGACTACAGAATAGTGTTCCTCCCCTTTGGAAGAGACAATGCCATAGGTACAAGTGAGATGCTTCTGTTGTGTGTGGAAAGAATCTTGATGATCACTGATGCCTCTAAAACCTACTCAACTATCCTTGTGAAGGATGAATGTAGAATCTATCCCAAAGAACATACTATCTCCTCAACTAATAAAGAGATCTCCTGCAATTGTTGTACATAAGTATCCACAACAACATCAACCTGTGCAGGTCGATTATGTAGAGAATGGACATGATGGTTAGAGTGAGCCCTTACAACAATTGAAGAAGGATCTTCTCCATCAAAGAGAAGATGTACATCATCAATAATGTCCCCCAAATCCGCTATGTGTGACTCCACAAATAAACCTAAAATATCTGCTATGTAGTCATCATCTGTTGCTTAGCTAGAAGATTAGGTGTACCTTGATGTGCTAGACCTATCACTGTGGTGATATATACATGTGGACTATACTGATGTCGTGACCTCTCATTGCAACTATCGATAGAACCCCATGTGTCTAAATCTATTGAAGCACTATCACTGGTGTCACTATTAGTTTCCACAATGTATGATGTGTGGAGAGGATTAGAGGATAACATGGGTGAACTTTCCTCAAAATGTACATCCTTCTCCACAAAGATGTCATGTGTCTCAGGATCCATAAGTCTGTATGCCTTCACACTGTCTTTATATCTAATGAAAGTACAAGGCCTAGGTGGTGGTGCCTCACATCCTTTGAAAGATATGTTTTCCCATCAAAGACTTTGAAGTGTGTCACAATTGGTTTTTTGCAACACCATACCTCAAAAGGTGTCTTTCTATCTAAGGTAGAATGAGGAGACCCATTAAGTACGTAATTGGCACTATTGATTGCTTCGAATTTAGGTGATGGATCTAGAGTCTTGGCTTGTATCATGCAACTTGCCATAGATTTAAGAGTTCTAATCCTCAATGCTACAACATATTTCTTGTGTGGACTGAATGCTGGTGGATTTTGAAGATCAATTCCCTCAAGTTTGCAAAAGTCATTAAGTCTCTTGTTCACATATCTACTCTCATTGTCCATTCGAAGAACTTTGATGGCTTTCCTTGATTTCTATTCAACATGAGTCTTGAAGGCTAGAAACTTGTCCAACACTTCATTCTTATGATGAAGAAAGTAGACCCAAGTATACCTTGAAAATTCATCAATGAAAGTAAGTATGTAGTAACCCTAGCTGACTAATGTCACTGCAAAAGGACCTACTAAAACCATGTGAACTAACTGAAGAAAATTTGGTGCTCTTGAAGACTTTCCTTTATGTAACTTATCCTCTAGATGTATATCCATTGTACCTGTTGAACATTCACTATGGGAAAAGTTAATTGAAGGTAGACCTTTGACCATTTTGTTTGAGAAAAGTTGCTAAAGATAGCAGAATGCAAGATGACCAAATCGCTCATGCCATAATTCGATTGAGTCAACAAGGCTTGTGAAGGAGATTTGGGCACAAAGTGGGAGAAAGAATACAACCTTTTGTCATGATTAACTTTCCCCACTGCAACCATTGAATCATCTTTTAGACTACATACCTTTACTGAGTCAGGAAGAAACTCAACTTTATGACCATCTCCAAGGTAAGTGATTTGGTAAATTGAGAGGAAATTAGAACTTAGGTTTGGAACATAGAGAAAATCTTTGAACTCTCCATTTTCCATCTCCTTGTTTCCTTTTCCTTCAACTTCCACTTTTGTATCATCTCCCACAAAGATGTGTAGTACCTTAGATTTCTTCAATGAAGAAAAATCTTCTTTTGAAGAACCCATATGATATGAGGCACCTGAGTCAAGAATCCATTCTATTGAAGAATTTGTGTTTGCCATGAGTGCTTGCCCTTTCCAGTTTGAATTTGAAGAAGATCCTTTCTCCTTATAAGCATTAGGCAGTGGAACATTATGTTTCTTCATGATTTTAGTCAACTCATCAATCTTTTTATGATAACACTCATGTTCTTCATGATCCAATTTCTTGCAATAAGCACACTTTTTCTTGTCCTTATTATTGTCCCCCTTCTTGTTTGAATTTGAGGAAGACTTGCCTTGTTGATTTGATTGTGGTGTTGTCTTTTCTACATCCTCTAATTTATTGCTCTTCCATTTTTTATTCTTGCCCTTTCCTTTATTTGAAGATAAACCAGCTAAATTTTGAGAACACTCATTATTGGCCACCAATGCCTTGAACTTTGGCTAATTGAGAATCCCCATTAATTTCAACTTCTTTTCTTCTCTATCCAACATATCAGCATAATCATCAAAAGAGACTTTCTGATAGGCGTCCTAATGTAGTCTATGATGTGTTATAAGTAGAAAAAAATGTGGAGTACTCAGATGACACCTTGTTATGAATGAGATAGATCAATCTATTATCTTTAATAGGACTCCCATAATCATTAAGCTTTGTCCTTAGTTCATTCACCTTAATGATGAAATCCTGTATAGAATCAAATGACTTAGGATCTAAGGAGACAAACTCATCTTCAATTTTGAAAACATCCTCTTTAGACACTTTATCATATAGATTTTTGAGGGTATCCCAAGCTTCCTTGGATGTATTAGACTTCTAAATCTAATATATGATCTTGTCTTCAACCCCCCAAAAAATATCACCTAGGGCTTTCCTATCCATTGCTTGCCATTCAGTGATTTCACTGGCAGATACTTGATCACCTATTAGTTTAGGAAGGGTACCATCTACATATTGAGAAACTCCTTTATGCATTAAATGACACCACATTTTAATGGACCATGTAGCATAGTTATGTGGAGTTAATTTTGGAAATTAAAAATTTCTCATGATGTAGAAAATGAAAGAAAATTGTAGAAAAAAAGAAACACAACACTAAGAACACCCCCCCTTTCCACTAAATCAAGAAACTCCCCAAAAAAATATGCTTTGGGCACTTTATATGTAGTGCATTTACAATGGATACTTGCCAATTTTGGCCTTAGTGGACTTTTGATTTTTCCTTTTACAACCTCCTTATGGAGTTCAAAACTGGAACATTATAATGTATCTCAGATATACAACAATTTTGAAGATATATCGAAGTATTACAATGTAGAAAATGACCTAATTATGAGAGTGGCACTTTTTTCCACACAACCCTATAATCTAATTATAGATTTCCAAAGTAGACAAAAAATAATGCACTTTCAAAAAAAATGGAACCTATTTTCATGTCCAGATGAGCTTGTACAAAGCATTTGAAGTTGCAAAATGCAAGATTGGATAGGTACAGTCACCAAAACATGCAACTTTTGACAAATCCATGCACCAAAACAAGAAAAAAGCTACACCACTAAAAGTTTAGGAAATTCTACCCAATTTCAAAAGAAATCACACCTGATTTGGAGTCTGAATGACTGAGATATGGCCTCCCAAAGTTGGATTGCAAAATTAAAAAAAATCTAGAGAGGGGTTGTGTCAACAAAAGATGAGGTTAAATTTGATGTTCATACGACCGTCATAGTAGTTCAAATTTGCCCTGGGATGATGGTCAGACGATCGTCAAAATTAGGGTCATACAATTCTAGATGTCAACCTTGTGCTAATGTTAGCATGATGTCATGATGACATCACCTTATACGAACGATGTTGACTATGTAGAGTATGGATGCCATGTGTTTGGATGACAGGGCATACGGATGTTGATAGGGTTGATGACATGTTCGACAACTAGCGTACTATGTAGGGAGCTAATGTGCTTGATTACATGGTAGGTTTTACTGTCTGGGCTAATTAAATGGCACCATGTGGCATAGGGAGGACCATTAGAGGCTAGAGCAATAGTAGCTAGTTTAAATTTTCAGTGCCAATGAACTATTCACTACTACCAGTGCTTTTGGTTGCTGCTAGGACTGTTAAATTGCCATAGATAACTTTGTGGTCATAGGAGTTCTTTATAAAATCCCACATTCATGGGATTTATGCTTTGCATATTGTTTAAAATATATAGCACAAGGCATGTAAATAACAGATCCATGTGGGCTTGGAATGGGATCTACCTATGTGCTGGGTGGTGCCTTTACTAGAAATTATGAATTAGTTGCCAGATTTAACTACTGACACTCAGTGGAATATGCAGCTCCACAATAATGAACTTGTCGCTGAATTAAATATTCCTTGAAATAACATAATATTCCTCCCAAATTGTAGGGCTAGGGTGTCATTGCCCAATTTTGCAAAAAAAAATTCTCTGCTAGGCCAATTGGGCAAAAAAAATTCAAAAAAGTTGAGAATTATTAGATCTAAAAAAATAATTAAATAGATTTGAAAATGACCATACCCAATTCACAAATCAGTGCCTTCGGGTTTCAATTTGCAATTTTTTTGCCTCAAGATCAACTTTAGCCCAGCATAGGTGAATGTATACTCGATCTTCACCGAATCGACATTTTAGATGCAATGGTGAGGTCTGATTTGGCTCTAGATGCTCTGAATTTTTATAGATTCTTCAGATTTAGGTTGAGGTGCTGAAGCATGAATGGTCTCGAATATCTATGTGTAGAGAATTTGCTCAAGCTCTGATACCATCTAAGAATTTGTCTTAGGAAAAATTCACCCAAGATCAAGGAACTCAAACACAAGCACAATAGTAGATCATAAAGAGTATGATCAGAATGACAATATATTCATTCAATATTGCCTTGAGAGTACACTAGGAGTGCCTGTATATAAAGGCCTCTAGGAAGCTTTTAAAATGCATAGAAGTCAGCAAGATGATAAGTCATGCAACTAGGCACATGTCCACTAGATATGTGTTATCCTCCATTAAGCATGAGAGTAAGTGCAATGATGAGAGGATAAGCCTACAATGGTGTAGCACACAAAATTATGTTGTAGACAACATGTGCTAAAATGAGAGTGTGAATAACTATGTTGTCTACATGAAAGCTTAGTGAATGATGCAAACTCCAGTGTTGTAGACACCATGTGTTGAATTAGAGTTGCTTACTCAAGTGTTGTCAACATGACAATTGATGAGAGTACACAAACTCCTAAGTGTGTCACCTAAATAAATATTAAAATAACTCATTAACCTAAGTAAACTTAAGTAAAATGTAAATATTAAATACTTATTTACACCAACAAAATTATTCATCGACTAGTCTTCCTCATCCAAATAATCAATATTATTTCAATTCTACACAGAATTATTCTTGCAAGAGCTCATTAATTCTCCACAAGAATAGCCTCATCTATATGGTATCCCACTATTTTCTTGTTACAACCATCCCTACTATGATAAGTCTTATCGATCCATTAACCTCCTCAATTAGGTATCCCACCATTTTTGGTGCTACAACCATCCCTAGTTTGATTAATCTTACCAATCCATTTGTCTTTCCCTATTTCATCACTTGAATTATCAACCAATTCTAGCTTCATCTTCTGATGTTTAGCTCATAAATTATGAAACATCTCCAACTTTAATAAATTGATAGGATTTTACTAGTTATTTAATAACAATTTTCATTTGGTACTATTTTGTAACATCACCACCAGTTCTTAGTTCAACAAGTTCAAGACTTCTGACCAATTCCTTCAATAACTATTCAATCTTAGCCTACCATCTTAAAATGGAAAGAATTTCATTTGAGACATTTTATCACTCCATATTGTGGTTTTGATGTAGGAGCATCATGGGGTAGTAGAAAAATTTATAGGTGGGAGTGAATTTTGACCTTAGAGTTGGTGGAGTTGGTTGAAAAAAGGTGATATTTGATCACTATTGGGGTAGTTCTAGGTTCTAGTTTTTTCTGAGGGGCTTGGTGATTCAAGGAAGTTGGAAATGCCTATGGTACTTGATGATTATTTTCTTTGGAACTCATGATCAGTGATCTTTGTATAGTTTAGTGGATGTTCAACTTGTTTGACAATGTTCTTAGTGAATGTTTGAGTGGCTTGATGGTAATTGGAGACACTTGGTTATTTTTTTTGTTTCTTGGTGTAGTACAATCTTATTGTAAATGGGTGGCCAAACTATCAATTTAATGTCTGTGATGGTGACATGGACTGATTGTGGGATGTGTGAGGACCTATTTGGGGTCTTGATTCTTTATCCTATGTGCATTTAATGATTTTTATAAGCCAAAAAAAGGAATATTAATTTTATTTAGGTTCTAGATGATTCTATTTGTAATAGACTGACTTGTGGTTGTGCAAGTATAAAGGGAGGCTTTGGGTAGTGTGGTAGGCATGCATTAAGAAGTAGAGATTTAGTTAATAATCTAGAGTTGCAAATTTGTGAGTAAGACTAGTAGCTAGGTGTGGTCTTAGGAAACAACAAGGTTTCTTGGTGGCTGGCGAGAACAAGTTTAGATCTTTCTTGGTATTCTACTAGATTTTTTTGGTTCTACAAATCTAGGTTAGCTAGGGTTTTCTTGGATCTTATAAGGTCTTGTAGAGCTATTATTGTAGTTTCTTTATATGTAGTCATAACTAAGAAGACCTTATAGCTTGACATATTGCATGTAATTATTTTTTTATACATAAAGAGTTGTGTTTTCTATCATATCTTATTTATTGTGTTATGTTTCTATTATGTGGTTATTTTTTGGGGGCTTGGCCACCTCCTTTGGGGGTTCACTTAGCATTGTATTACATTAGGTGCTGTTAGAGTGAAGGTTGATCTAGTGAGTTTTTTATAGAGGGTTTTTGAAGATATTGGAAGATGCCTTTGAGAAGATTAGATTGTAGAGTGATTGCAAATCTCTATGATGCGATGGAGATTAAACTTTCTGATAAGGTTAGATTAGATTTCTAATCTAGGATGGAGTTAATGAAGAATGACATGGTTTTTGAGATCATTAGATCTATAGCTTGTGTACCAAGGAATATGGGTATTGAAGATGGTAATGAGGAAGATCTTCTAAAGACTTTGATGGATCTAGTGGTGAAGTTAGGACCAATGGGATGGAGAGATCTATAGAAGAAGAAAATGGCTCGTTAGATATATTTGAAGCTTTTTTTGAAGATGAAGCATAAGATGGATGTTTCTAATTTCTAAGGTACTTTGAATCCTAAAGAATAGATTGGTTGGATTGGTGAGTTGGGAGACTACTTTGAGTTAGTGGATATTGGAGATCCACTTAGAGTCAGGCTAGCAAAGACTAAGTTGATGATCCGATGGATATTTTCAATGAAAATTGGAGTGTCTTATTTCTCTCCAAAATTTGCACCATCAAAAAGATCTCCATGTCTTGATTCCAATGCAACTTGAACAGACAAAAATGGAGTTCGGATGGATAAGTTACGCTCAGTCAAACTTTTGGTCAATAGGCAAACTAGAGGGCTAGATAAGGGGCAAAATTAGACCATCTCAAAAGTGTCAACAATGGGTTTTAAAATGAATATCTCATCACAAGTTTTCCAATGACGTTCATTTCATCAAAAATGGACTTCATATGTGAAAGTTATGCTTGTTTGAAGATGGAGGCAAAAATTTTAAAATGGTGACATCATCATGATGTCATCATTTGACATGTGGCATTTACACAAGCAGATTGAAGACTTGGATTGGCGAGGGTCGAATCCCCAACCACCCTTTTGCCAAAATAAGGCATGGCCGTTGAGTCACATGGAGTGTTTATGATGTAGTTGTCAAATATTCTATTTAAACTATGAATGCCGCCAGAGCCATTTGAAAAGATGCATAGGTGGGAGTTGAACCCTAGACCTAGCTGCCCCTAAAATAGGTACGTGCCAATACACCACTGACGTGGCTTGTTAAATGCATGGTAGATGTGTTATTTAACCTGTATCAAACAACGGAGCCCCCTTAAAATAGATTTATTTGTTATTTTTAACAACATTAACCCCTAAAATTATATAAATGCCAAAATGTAAAAATGGCAAAGAGGGTTATTCGAAGGGGATGTTTTGTTTTATACCCTTAATTGGTTTTGAGCCAATTTAAGCAAATTATTTTGTATTAAAAGGGGGGTAGGATGTCATTTGGGGGAAACTAAGGGAGACTTGAGAGAAATAGCTCTTGGTGAAGTTTTTTAAAAAGGAATAGGGAGATTTTTCTAGGAGATTTTTTGGAGCCATTTTCGTACTTCAAAGTATTGTTATGCTATCGAAGTGCTAGAAGAAATGGTCTTCTTTGGTGCATATTTGTAATTGATTTTTGGAGATTAATCGGATTGGTCGTACTCTATTGGAGTCGACCTGGAGACGTAGTCACATTTGTGGCGAACTCTAAAATCAAACTTTGTTTGCACTTTCTATCTTCTTCTCTCTCTCAATTCTATTTATTTCACCTCAAGCTTTTGAGTTTGTGATGCTTAATTTCATTTAAGTTAAATGTATTAAGACTTTCGCTAATTTGAATTTATTTAAGCATTCGATACTGCAATTAGTCTAGATCTATCCATCAAATCAGTTGAAAGGACATGTTGCTTTATGGTGGAAATAATTATAGTGAGATAGAGAAGAGGAAGGTGAATTGAAGATCACTAGGTGGGGATTGATGATGAAAAGATTAGAAACCAATATTGAGGATGAGATTGGTATGCTAAAGATTGATTTGGTTGGAAATTCTTATCAATATGCTCTCAAGGTAGAAGAAAAGTGAAAGAGAAGACATCAAGGTAATTATGGTGGGAAGGAGAAGCAAGATCACTCGGTGAAGGATAATTTTTTTTATTGAAGATGAACCAAAACCTATTGAATAGAGAAGAACAGGTAGAGGTATGTTTAAAGGTACTTACCTCAAATGTGGTGAACAAGGAAATAGATCTTTTGAACATCCCAATGATGATAAAAAGGTCAATTATAGAAAAGTTGATGTGGTAAATGAAAGTGAGGACTTAGCAAATGACCCTAAGGTGGAAGATAACTTGCTAGTTTGGTGAGTATTAGTGGTAAGAAGATATTGGAACCTTGTCAGATATGGAATTTGTTAAGGACTCAATGTAACTCTAGGGGTAATTGTTGGAATGTAACTATGGATAGTGGCAGTACTAACAACCTTATTGCTAAGGAGATGGTTTAGAAACTTGGTTCAAGGAAAAAGATGCATCTGTGTCCTTATAGGATCAATTTATTATAAGATGAACATGCTTTGGAAGTGAGGGAGTAGTGTCTTATTAATTTTAAAATTGGGCACTATAAGGGTCACGTATTGTGTGATACTGTGGCCATGCATAGCTATTAAATAATACTTGGTAGACCTTGGAAGTATGATTTCAAGGAAATGCATCATTGTGTCAAGAATGTGTTTACTATTGAAAAGGGTTGATGCAAGTTTTTACTGATTTGTTTGTAGAATGAAGAACCTAGTAAGAGGAACCTAAGTGTTGATAGGAAAGTTGAGTTGAAGGAGTCTTAAGGGGTTAAAAATTGTTATAAATGCTTTAGAATAACTGAGAGTAGGGGAGTGAATAAGTTATTCCAGGTCTAAATGTCCTATTCAAACTTTTCATTAAGTATAGTGAGCCCATTCAACCATTCATTCATCCAAGCTTTAACTTTTCTAATTAGCAAGTTATTGTAAATCAAAATGCAAGCATAACACTCAAGAAATCAACCCATAACACAACGATTTACGTGGAAACCCAGTTTGGGAAGAACCACCAATAACATGCTACTCAATTCTCACTCTTTTGAAGTGACGTCCTGTTAAAGGATTACAACACACTATTAAATGTGACCTTGTTAGAGGATTTAATGACCCTATTAGAAATGGGCCTGGTTAGAGGACTTTAAAACATTCACTTCGAATGCCACCCTATTAAAGGATTTGCAAATGGGTATTAAATCAACCTAAGTCCATAGGATTTTCATAACTAATAAGATTGCTAGAGAGTATTAGAAAATCTTGACTTGACTACAACATACAACTTAACTTGTAGATCTCAAATCACTTATCAGCTCATACCATTGCCTAGCCTTCAATCTATGCAACTCTCAATAGCTTGCCCTCCTTTCAAGCCCAATCTCCTTGAGTCTCCATGCTCAATGTACCAGTGCAATCATCTCTTCATGACCACTCATAGAAGTAGAGCCTCTATGCTCTTCCTTCTCCTATATGTCTTCTCCTTAACACCCTTCTAAGCACTTCGCAATTTGGCACTTCAACAGTAATAGCATTAGTAGCATTTTCTTCTTGGTCTATGGCTATTTAAATGGATGTCTTGGAGTTCCTTTTCTCGCTTGATTCTTCCATTCTTTAATTTCAATTTTTATGGATTAGGTAGGATTCATTGCATCTAGCCCATATTTTATTTCCTCTAGAAACTTCTTGAATAATCCTCTTGAATTCACCTAAAAATGGTTTACATAGAATTTTGTACCACTAGCTCCTCATCCTTATCTTCCAACTCATTCACAAAAATCAAGGTAACCACTTTTTCGGCTCATATTTGGTGAATCTTTGTCATTTAAAATAATGCAACAGCTCAACACTATTGAAATATTGATGCTTGGCACATACTATGTTACTCGGTATCAACTGTGTTTTTCCTGATGCTCAGTACCAACTAAGATTTTCTAATGCTCAACACCTGGAGATCACTCGACACATGCTAGAATTTCTATTACTCGGCTCCAACTGAGAGTTTTCTTAGCTTCAACTAACTTGCTCAGCACCCACTAATGATCTTAGTTTAAGCTTTGTAACCAACCTTGTTACAAGTTCTTCCTCTAATGTTTCTAAGTGTGACCAACCTCTGTATCCTTGAATATGTTATTAGTACATCATTTAACCATTGTCTTAAATGATCCTTGTACTTCATTACATCATCATAACTCAACCTTTCCCTTAGGTGCTCTTGTTACATCTTGTTGATCAAATCCTCTTCATCAATCAACTAAGTGATAGTACTTGGATCTCATAAGCAAATGTCATTTCTAAAAATAGTAGGTTTGACATCAATGACAAAACAATGATTGAAAATAATAATCTTCTTTCTTTGCAACAATCTCCCTCTTTGATCTTCATAAATGAGCTTTTCAATCAAATTTCCAATAATCTCCCTATTTGGCATTGATGGAAAACCAAACTAATCAACCATCAAACTAAACTATTTAACCACAAGTTAATTAGGTTAGAATAGTAAGTTAAATGCCAAAAAGTAATTGTAACTTCACATCCCCCTTTACTATTCTAATTTCTTCATTTCTGCTTCTCTTTATTAGTTGTTGTATCCTTGTTCTTTATCTTTCTTCCTCTGTATTGTTCATCTTCTCCCATTTTGATCAACTTTTGATTATTTCTATCAACTTCTCCCTCTATCTTCTTTTCATAAGTATCTCACTCATACTTCTGATTACTAGATCATTAGCATGTGATCAGTTTCTCACAACTTCTCTCATTGATTAGTTTCTCACAACTTCTCCCTCTTTGACAACAATGCCAAAGACATATTAGTCTTCTTAGTATGCAAGTGTAACTTTTGCAAGTTCATTCAATTTCTCCATCTTTCACCTTTCTTGTGACTGATTTGGGACTTTAGCACATCTACTACTTTAGGAATGAATCCTAAAGTAAACATCTTCTACATCAATGTGTTACTTAGTGATACTTAATTGCAATATTTTTGGTTATAGCATGCATTACAAGATTCTTTAATATGTGATAGTACTTGTATTATCACAATAGAGTATCATAGACTCAGTTACCTCTTCCTTCATACCTTGCAACAAATGTTTCATCCATACAATATTGGTGTAATTTATAGTAGCTGCAACATATTTAGCTTTAGTAGTGGATTGTGATTTACAACTTTGCTTTTTGTTGGTCCACGTAATCAACCTCATTCCCAAGAAAAGTGCTCCTCCACTGGTGCTTTTTCTATCATCAATGTTACCTCCATAGTCTGCATCAATGTAGGCTTTCAGTTCAAATTTTTCACTTCTCTTGTAGTACAAACCAAAGTCATCAATTCCTTTTAGGTATCTCAGTATTCTCTTTATTTCCATTAAGTTATTTTGTCTTGGATTTGTAGAAAATCTTGCCACTATTCCAACAGCTAATGCAATGTCTAGCCTACTATGTACAAACATATTGTAGTTTTCCAATCATTGATCTATACAATGTCTGATTCACTTTAGTAAACTCATCATTCTTGGATAGCTTATGTCTTGTTGCCATTGGTGTGCTAGCTGGTTTTGACTCTTCAAATCCAAATGTTTTAAGTATCTCCTTGATTTATTTGGATTGGGTCACAAATATGCCATATTTTAATTGATGTACTTGTAGTCCAACAAAGAATTTTATTTCTCCAAATATTGACATCTCAAATTCATATTTCATTTGATCAACAAAATCTTTACAAAGAACATCTTTTCCTTCAAATATTATATCATCAACAAAGAATTTTGATATCAAAATGTCTTTACCTTTTTCTAATTTAATGTACAAGTTGTTATTGTCATTTTTTCTTTCAAATCCTATTTTCACAATATATTTGTGCAATCTCTAATACCATGCTCTAGGTGCTTGCTTCAATCCATAAAGTGCTTTGTGCAGTTTATAGACCATGTCCTTGTTCTTGTCATCTATAAATCCCTCTGGTTGTTCTATGTAGACTTTCTCTTCCAGTATACCATTCAAAAAAATAGACTTCACATCCATTTGGTACACTTTGAAACCTTTGTATGCAACATATGCAAGTAATTTTCTTACTCCTTCCATTCTTGCAAAAGGGGCAAATGTCTCCCCATAATCTAGTCCTTCTTCTTGTGCATAACCTTTGCAAAATAGTTAGGCTTTATTTCTTGTTATCTCACCATTCTCATCAAGTTTCTTTCTATACACCCATTTGGTACCAATCACATTCTTATCAACTAGTCTAGGAACTAGGGTCCATGTTTTATTCTTCTCAATATGATCTATCTCCTCTTCCATGGATTTATACCAGTCATCATCTTGTAGTGAATCTTTCACTATTTTAGGTTCAACCTTGCTCAGTAGACATGATTCATTCCTAAGTCTATTTCTTATCATTGGTCTAGCATCCTTGTTACCAATGATTTGTTTTGCAGGGTGATGTCTTCTCACATACTTGGCTAACCTTGGTTCTATCCTTCTTTCCATATTTGATCCTTCAGCTTTAGAGTCATTTTATTTTTCTTCATCTAGGACTTCATCACTCCTCTCATGTATACTATTTTCAGAATCAGAATGTGCATTTTCTACATTCTGTAGCTCAGCTTCTAAATGCAGTTCGGCATTCACTGGCTGAGACTTGGTAAATACAAAAGTTTGTTGCTGATTCCCAACTTGATTTGTAGCATTGTCTTCAAAATTCATTCCTTCATAAAAGTATACAAAGTATTTATAATCTTCTAATTGCTTGGACTCATCAACTTGAACTTCTACATGCTCATCAAAATTTACATTTGCACTCTCCACAATCTTGTTAGTGCTAGTATTCAAACACTTATATGCTTTGCTTCTAGTGGAGTATCCAAAGAATATGCTTTCATCACTTTTTGAATCAAACTTTCCATTTCTAGTATCTTTATGAATATAGCATTTACAACCAAATATTTTGAAATATTTAACATTAGGTGAGTGACCATACCATAATTCAAAAGGTGTTGCATTTGTACCTTTCTTGACTTGAACTCTATTTAGTGTGTAGACTATAATACTTATAGCTTCTCTCCAGTATTTTAGTGCAACATTTTTCTCCATCATCAAGCTTCTAGCACAATCAATCACTAACCTATTCCTCTTTTCAGCAATACCATTCTATGGTGGAGTTCTTAGTGCTGATGTTTTCCTTTTGATGCCTTTGTCATTGCAAAATATCTCAAACTCTTTTGATGTGAACTACCCTCCTCTGTCTGACCTTAAACTTTTTAGGTTCTTTCCTATTTCCTTCTCAACTCTAGCCAAATACTACTTAAACATTTGGAATGCATCAGATTTTTTCTTTAAAAACATAGCAGTTATCATTCTAGAATAATCCTCTACAAATAGCATTATGTATCTGTCTCCTATGTAGTTTTGCACTTCTATTGGGCCACATAAGTCTATATGGACTAACTCTAGTACTTCTTTGGAAGTGTATGTTTTTCTTTTGAAACTAGACTTAGTCATCTTCCCTAGTTGACATTGTTTGCAGATTGTGTTTTCAGGTTTCTTTAGTTTTGGCAACCCTCTAACCTTCTTCTTCTTGCTAACGTTGATTAGATTATCAAATTTAACATGACACAATCTTTTATGCCACAACCACACATCATCAAGTCTAACAACAACACAACCACACATCATCAAGTCTAACAACTATACATGTTTCATCTTCCATATCTAGGTAAAATAGATTACTCCTAGTTTGTTCACCTTTTCCTATCAAATTTCCATCAATGTCATAGATCTTAGCAGTTTTGTTTCCAAATTCAACTTTGCAACCTACATTGCCTAACTATGATACACTCAACAAGTTGTAGTTCAATCCTTCAACATAGTATGCATTATCATATGAAATTTTCTTTATGAGTTTAATAGAGCCTTTTCCTTTGATTTGACATGGAACATCATTACCAAATCTAGCACTATTTCCATCATATTGGATAAAGGTAATGAACTTACTTGTATCTCTTTTCATGTGATGTGAGCATCCACTATCTATGATCCACTTGTCATTATTATTCACATAGGTAACCAATGTTGTTGCTTCATCTTCATCTTTATCTGATTCATCCTTCATGGCCACATAGGCTACTTGATGCAGGAACATCCAGAGGTATAAGGACAATCTTGTGTCACCCAAAAAAAATGTACTTAGACTTAGTTTCTATTTCATGTCTTTACATTTTTGGATACCCATTTGGCCCAAATAAAGGTTCCAACTCTCATAGTTCAACTATCAGCGCATTTGAAAATCTTGAAAAAATAGGAGCATGTATTTGGGCCATCATTTCGGTAAACTAGAAGGTGTGAATTGGCCAGATGAATGTAATTATGATTTAGAGCATTCCAAAAAAAGAATCAGGTCAATAGGCCCCACGGTTTGAAAGTTATTGCAATTTTTTGGGTTTTTGAGACCTCCTAAGAATGCTTCAAAGTCAGGTTTTGGGCATTAAATGACCTCAAAAAGGGTCAAAAAATGGGGGACAAGCAATGCTTGTCCATAGGGCTATAGAGCGCTTCAAGAGCTTTTCGAAAATGTAAACGGTTTGTCAATCAGAGCTACGGTTCAAAAGTTATGCCTCCCAGAAGTTCAATTACTGTTTCTGGATTCTTCTAGATTTGCACTGACTTCTAACGCAGCTTCCGAAACCTTCTATTTTGTCGGTGGATGCCTACTAGCACTTTCTAGAATGAACTCCTAGTCCTTAAATCTCCAAGGTCTATTTAAGAAGATTTCTGGCATTGTAAAAGGCAGTTCGGAGTGGAGTTTGAGAGGAGGTGCTAAAAGGAGAAATATTCTCTAGATTTATGCTATTGTAAGCCCTTAGGGCATGTTCTGAAGTTTATTTTCTCTATACTATTTGTACTAGCTTATTTTCTCAGTTAATATAATTTCCCTTTTCTGTTGTGTCCATTCTGTTCTTGGGTTGTGTCCCCATCACTACTTGATCATCATTCTCATTAGAATCTTCTTCAACAATGTAGCATTTCTTGTCTTTTTCCTTGTAGTCTTTTCTATCATCTTCCCTCTTTTTCCTATACTTGTTTCCTTCTTTATAGTTTTTCTTTTGTGTACATCTTGCAGCAATATGACCTACTTCATTGCAATGTAAACATATGATAGGGAGCTTACCTTTGAAATTACCTTTGCCTCTATGGAATCTCCTAGCTAGTAGTGCTTCTAACTGTTCCACATCTTCCTCATCTCCACTGCTATCATTGGATGCATGTTTTCCCTTTCTTCTCTTCTTTTTTGATGTCTCTTCCTTAGTGTATTTTATTGTCATCTTGGCCTTGAAGGTGGATTCAAGGTTCTCAGGTCTGTAGTTATTAAAATTGGACAATTCAAATGTAGTAAGTCTTCTCACTATTCCTTCAAAGGTTAGTGTGTTCCCTTGCACACATCTTAGCTCTTGGATGGCTGAAACTCTAATAGCATAGATAGGGAGAAGAGTTCTTAGGTATTTGTTGATGATAGTTTCTTCTTCTAGTTGACCACCTAGACTTCTTATTGCACTTACCATTTCTTACATTCTTGCAGCATATTGAGCAACATTTTCACCTTCCTCCATTTTCATGTCATAAAACTTTCCTCTTAGGCTTTCTCTCTATGCTCTTTGGACATTCTGATCTCATCCATCAATATCTGATAAGGTTTTCCACATCTTGAATGTAGTGTCACAATATTTGATGTCATCATATTCTGCATAAGTACATGTAGAGGCAATATCCAACATTGCTTAATTGTGCTCCTTCTTTTTATTCAAATCATCTGCAGTAAGAGGTCCTACTAGATTTACATGTTTTGTTCCAATTAAGGTTTGTGTATACTCACCTATTGATCCAAGGTGCAATTTCATCAGACTTTTCCATGCAAAAAAGTTGTTTTTGTTAAGCTTGGGAACTTCTCTTTTGGACATCTTGATCTTCCTACTTCTAGTACCTTGAAACTAAACCAGTAGATGGCTCTGATACCAATTGTTATAAATGCTTTAGAATAAATGAGAGGGGGAGGGTGAATTAGTTATTTAAGTTTCAAATGTCCTATTCAAACTTTTCACTAAGTATAGTGAGCCCATTGAACCATTCATTCATCCAAGCTTTAACTTTTCTAATCAACAAGTTACTATAAATCAACATGCAAGCATAACACTCAATAAATCAACACATAACATAGTGATTTATGTGGAAATCCAACTTGGGAAGAACCACCAGTAACATGCTACTCAATTCTCACTCTTCTGAAGTGATGCCCTATGAAAGGCCTGCCCTGTTAAAGGCTTACAACACACTATTAAATGTGACCTTGTTAGAGGATTTAACTACCCTGTTAGAAGTGGGCCTGGTTAGAGGACTTTAGAACATTCACTTGGAATGCAACCCTATTAAAGGATTTACAAATGGTTATTAAACCAACCTAAGTCCATAGGATTTTCATATCTAATAAAAATGGTACAGAGTATTAGAAAATCTTGACTTGACTATAACATACAACTTAACTTGTAGATCCCTGATCACTTCTTAGCTCATACCATTACCTAGCCTTCAATCTCTACAACTCTTCACAACTTGCCCTCCTTTCAAACTCAGTCTCCTTGAGTTTTCGTGCTAAATGTACCAGTGCAATCATCCCTTCATGACCACTCGTAGAAGTAGAGCCTCTGTGCTCTTCCTTCTCCTAGATGTCTTCTCCTTGACACCCTTCTAGGCACTTCGCAATTTGGCATTTCAACAGTAATAGCATCATCAACATTTTCTTCTTGGTCTATGGCTCTTTAAATGGAAGTCTTGGAGTTCCTTTTCCCACTTGATTCTTCCATTCTTTAATTTCAATTCATATGGATTAGGTAGGATTCATTACATCTAACCCATATTTTGTTTCCTCTAGAAACTTCTTGAATAATCCTCTTGAATTTTCTTTAAAATGGTTTACATAGAATTTTGTGCCACTAGCTCATCATCCTTATCTTTCAACTTGTTCAAAAAATTCAAGGTAACCACTTTGTTAGCTTAGATTTGGTGAATCTTCATCATTTTAAATAATGCAGTAGCTTGACACTATTGAAATACTGGTGCTCAACACATACTGTGTTACTCAGCATCAACTATATTTTTCTTGATGCTCAACACCTAAAGATCACTTGGCACACACTAGAATTTTTGTTACTTAGCCCCAACTAAGAGTTTTCTTAGCTTCAACTAACTTTCTCAGCACCAACTAATGATCTTAGTTTAGGCTTTGTAGTCAACCTTGTTACAACTTCTTCCTCTAATGTTTCTAAGTGTGACCAACCTTTGTATCCTTGAATATGTTATCAATACATCATTTAACCATTGTCTTAACTGATCCTTGTACTTCATTACAACATCATAACTCAACCTTTCCTTTAGGTGCTTTTGTTACATCTTGTTGATCAAATCCTCTTCATCAATCAACTAAGTGATAGTACTTGGATCTTATAAGCAAATGTCATTCTTACAAATAGTAGGTTTGACATCAATGACAAAACAATGATTGAAAACAATAATCTTATTTCTTTGCAACAATCTCCCTCTTTGATCTTCATAAATGAGCTTTTCAATCAAATTTCCAACAATGTGGAAAATAGACTTGTGGTACACCAAGGAAAGATGTGAAACATAGTAAATAGTTGTCTGTTGTAGGAAAGGATTTGTAGAAGTGGATCAAAGGATAAATTTTACAATTGCATGACTTGGAAGACATGTATGTGAAGAACTAACTTGGGGTTTATGTCTTGAATCCCAAAATATATTCTTCAAGTTATAAATAACATCCTTTTGCACCTAAGGTGTCTAATCTATGAGCATCCTAGGGTAGTTTCCAATCCTATACATGTGGGTGTGGATTTTGAGCTGAGGTTTTGTGGACTCAATTGAAAGGAGTTGATGCTTAGTCTTTACCAAGGTAGCTATGGGTTGTAGGTTTTTGTGAGGAGCTTGGTGACTAGGGGAACTTGGTAATGCTTATTGTTCTTGGTGATGCCTGCCTTTGGAACTCACACTAGATGATCTTTATACAACTTGGTGGAAGTTCATCTAAATCAGCACTATTCTCAATGAATGTTTGAGTGACTCAATAATTTTTGGAGATGTCAGTTGTTGTTGTTGCTTCTCAATGGAGTGCATTCTTATTGAATCTAGTTGGTTGACCTATGCATTTAATGTGTTTGATCATGATATGGATTGATCATGGGATGTGTGAGGGTATATTTTTGTGGAATTCTCTTAGAATAACTAAGAAGGGGGGTGAATCAGTCATTCAAGGTCCATATGTTCAAATAAAACCTTTCACAATTTAATGAACCCATAAATCATTCTTAACTATGCATGTATTCATTGTGTGTTACCTAAAACTGATATATTACTATTAAATCAACATGTAGACATGTAAAACATAAAACATAGCATATCCATCAACATACTTGACACAATGATTTAACATGGAAACCCAATTTAGAAAAAACTACCAATAACATGCTACTCCTTTTTCACTCTTCTAAAGTGATGCCCATTAAAGGCGAACCCTATTAAAGGTTACAACACACACTATTAAATGTGACCTAGTTAAGGGATTTCAATCACCCTATTAAAAGTGAGCCTTGTTAGAGGACTTTAGGCCATTCACTTGGAATGCCACCCTATTAAAAGATTTTCCAGTGACTATTAAGTCAACCTTACTCCAAAGGATTTACCCTATGCTGATATAATTGTTAGAAAGTAACAATAGAGCTTTCATTTGATATAACTTACAACCATACTTACAAATTACAGATCACTATTCAATCCTTAATTCTTCTTGGCTTCCAATCTTTGTAGCTCTAACAACTTGTTCACCCTTCAAGCATTCATCCACTTTAGGCCTTCTTGCTCAGTTCACCATTGCAAACTTCTTACTTGGATCATTTGATGAAGTAAACCCCCTTCCTTCTCCTTGTCAGATTTTTGCATCAAAACTCTCTAACTTCTTTGCTTCATGACCTGACATCTACATATAGGAAATTAGAACTATTTTCCTACTCATTATTCATTACCAAAATGAGGGTTTTCTATGGATTAAGTAGGATACAATATATCTACCCCATATCTTGTCTTTTCTAGAAACTTCTCCTAGAATTCATTTGAATTCACCTCCAAAATGGTTTACATAAGATTCTATGCCACTAGCTCATCAATCTTATCTTCCTCCTAATTCAAAAGTTCCAAGAAAACAAACTTGTTGGCTTTTATTTGGAAAATCTTCAATTATTTTCATAATGCAGTAGCTCAACATTATCAATTTGTTGATGCTCAACACATACTGTGTTACTCAACATGTATTGTAAAATCACTTGGCATCTACTAGATTTTATTGTGCTCAACATCAATTGAAAATTACTCAGCATCAACTAACTTGCTCGACACCTACTAATTTTCTCGGCATCCACTATAATTTTCTTTCACTCAGCTCCAACTAACTTTTTTCTTGACTTGCACTAACTTTTCTTGGCACCTACTATCAACTTGGTCAAGCTTGGAAAATGAACTTTGTTTTACCTTATTCTTCTAAACTTTCAAGGTGTAGTGAATCATTTTGTAACCTCAAGTAGATTATCAATACATTATGTTATCACTTTCTTAACTAATTCTTGCACTACCATACATAATCATAACTCAACCTTTCCTCTAGGTACTTTTGTTACATCTAGTTGATCAAATCCCCCTCATCAATCAACTACGTGATAGTGCTTGAAACATATAAGCAATTGTCTTAGCAACATGTAGCAGGTTTGACATTAGTGACAAAACAATGATTGAAACACACAATCTTCTTTAATAGTCTTTCCACTCAAATGATGTTTTCAATCATATATCAAAAATCTCCCTCTTTGGAATTGATGGCAAACCAAACTGATCAACTAGTCAAACAAATGATGAACATCTTGTTCCATCAAACTAACTAGGTTAAAATAGTAAGGCGATACAAAAAAGAAAGCTTGTGATTTGAACTTTCTCCCTCTATCAGTAGCTCCTTTTTATTTGGTCCTCTTTTTGTTTTGATTCTTCCTCTAATTGATTTCTTCTTTCTCCCTCTGTCTTTCTTACCAAACCACTTAGTAATGTACTTTCTCCCTTGATCAGTTTACTAATTATCTCTTGATCATTTTAATGTACTTTCTCCCTATTTGACAACAATGCCAAAGATGTATACTCAACACTTGGCATCTTTGTTCTATGCTAACATAGGATTTTGTAGGCTCTTCAATTTTCTCTCTCTGTTACCTTGCTTGTGATTGATTTTCAATTTCACTTCGATGATTACTTTTAGGTAATCCCTAAAGTAAGATCCTTTGCATCAATTTGTATGAAATGAACGTCAGCTTGTTTAATGCAGGGTACTCCCTCAATCTTTTACATAGCCTTTGATAGGGGTATCGCCCCTATTTTACCTCTTAGATACTCATAAGAATCCTTAGGTAATTCTTTGGCGAAGATATCAACAATTTTTCCTTTTGTGTTGAAGTATTCCATCTTCACCTCTTTGTCTTGAACCAATTCCCTTACATAATGATACTTTCTTGCAATGTGCTTTGTCTTTGTATGCATTATAGGATTGTCACCGGTTCAGTGATCTCTTCCTTCATTCCCTTAGGTAGCTATTTGATCCATACAATGTTCATGCAATTGATAGCAACATCAACATACTCTGCTTCAGTAGTAGATTGGGAAGTACAACTTTGCTTCTTGCTAATCCATGTAACAAGTCTTCTACCTAAGAAGAATGCTCCTCCACTAGTGCTCTTTCTATCTTCAATATTTCTAGCCCAATTAGCATCAGTGTAGGCTTTCAGCTCAAAGTTTTCATTCTTTTTATAGTATAAGCCATACCCTTATGTTCCTTTCAATTATCTCATTATTCTTTTCATAGCCATCAAGTGATTCTCTCTAAGGTTAGTAGAGAATCTTTCAACTATCCCCATACCTAATGCAATATCAAGTTTTTTGTGTAATACATATTGCAATTTGCTAATCATGGATTTGTATAATGTTTGATTGACCTCAGTTGAATCATCATTCTTTGATAGCTTAAGTGTTGTCACCATAGGTGTACTTAATTGGTTTTGAATCCTCTAGTCCAAATGTCTTCAATATCTCTTTGACATATTTTGACTAAGTGATATATACACCATATTTCATCTAATAAACTTGTAATCCCACAAAGAATTTGATCTCACCACACATTGACATTTTAAACTCTTGCTTCATCTGATTTGCAAAATCTTTACACAAAGTAGCTTGTCCTCCAAATATGATGTCATCCACAAATATTTCAAATAATAGTATACCTTTTTCTTTATTTTTCTTCATGTACAAATTGTTGTTATCATTTTTCCTTTCAAATCCAATCTTAACACTTGATAAATATGAAGTCTCTCAAACCATGCTCTTGGTTCTTGTTTCAATCCATATAGGGCTTTGTGCAGTATACATACAATGTTCTTATTATTTTTGTCAACAAAACCTTTTGACTATTCTGTGTAGACTTCTTCTTCTAATATGCCATTCATAAATGTAGACTTAATATCCATTTGATAAACTTTGAAACCTTTGTATGTAGCATAAGCAAGTAGAATTCTCACTCCTTCCATTCTTGTAATAGGGGCAAATGTTTCACCATAGTCAATTTCTTCTTCTTGTGCATACCCTTTGCAAACTAGTCTTGCTTTGTTTCTTGTCACTTTTCCATTCTCATCTAACTTGTTTCTGAATACCCATTTTGTGCCAATCACATTCTTGTCTTCTAGTCTAGGAACTAGACTCCAAGTCTTGTTCTTTTCTATTTGCTAAATTTCTTCTTCCATAGCTTTGTATCAGTCATCATCTTCCAATGCATCTCTCACTATCTTAGGTTTCTTCATTCTTAACAAACATGATTCACCTCTAAACCTATTTCTTTTCATTGGCCTTGCATCTTTGTCTCCAATAATTTGATCTATAGGATGGTGTCTTTTGACATATTTGGATAGTCTAGGCTCAATTCTTGTGGCTACATTTTGTCTCTCAACTTCAATATCATTGTGTGCATCTTTTTTAGGTATTTTAGGATCCCTTTTATGTGTGCTAATCTCAGAGTCAGATTGTGCATTTTCCTCATTTTGCAACTCAGCATCTGAATGCAACTCCAGATTCATAGGACGTGACTCAACAGTTGTTGAGACTTGCTATTGGCTTGCTACATGATTTGTAGCATCTTCTTTAGCATACATTCCTTCATATACTATACAAATGATGTGTATGTTTCTAGTTCTTTTGTAGATTCAACCTCATGTGCTTCTATAAACTCGTCAAAATTCACATTTTCACTTTCCATAATTTTGTTAGTGTTAGTAATTAAACACTTATAAGCTTTAATTCTTGTGGAGTAACCAAGGAATATACCTTCTTTTCTCTTTGCATCAAACTTTCCACTCCTAACATCTTTATGAATATAATATTTTCTTCCAAATACGTTAAAGTATTTCACATTAGGTGGATGATCATACCATAGTTCAAAAGGTGTTGAGTGAGTACCTTTCTTAACTTGCATACAGTTCAAGGTGTATACATCAGTGCTTACAGTTTCTCTCTAGTATTTTAGAGCAACATTTTTCTCCATCATCAGTGTTCTGGCACAGTCCATTATTGACCTATTTCTTCTTTTAGTAATTCTATTTTGTGGAGGGGTCCTAGGTGCAGATGTTTGTCTCTTGATTTCTCTATCATTATAGAACATCTCAAACTCATGTGAAGTGAATTCACCTCCTCTATTTAATCTCAAGCATTTTAGACTCTTACCTATTTCTTTTTCCACTCTTGCCAAGTACCATTTAAACATTTGAAAAGCATTTGATTTCTATTTTAGAAACATGATTGTCATCATTCTAGAGTAATCATCAACAAGCATCACTATATACTTATCTCCTTTGTAGCTTTGCACTTCAATGGTTCCACACAAGTCAATATGAACAATTTCAAGTATTTCCTTATATGTATAAGCTTTAATTTTAAAGCTTGATTTTGTCATCTTTCCTAGCTAACATTGTTTGCACATTATATTTTCTAGTTTCTTCAACTTAGGAAAACCTCTAACTCTTTTCATGTTGCTAATACTAATCAGATTATCAAAGTTAACATGACATAATCTCTTGTTCCAAAGCCATAAATCATCATGTTTTGCAATAAGAAAAGTAGCATCTTCTACATCCAAATAGAACAAATTACTTCTATTTTGGTCACCTTTTTCAATCAAGTTTCCATTTGTATCATATATCTTGGCTGATTTATTTTGAAACTCAACTTTGCACCCCAATTATCCAATTGTGACACACTTAACAAGTTATAATTCAATCCTTCAACATAATAAGCATTGTCACATGAAATATTAACTATGAGTTTGATAGACCCTTTTCCTTTAATCGAACATGGTGCATCATTACCAAATCTTACACTATTTCCATCATAATAGGTTAAGGAAATGAACTTACTTTTGTCTCCATTCATGTGATGTGAGCATCCACTATCAATGATCCATTTTTCATTCTTGTTCACACAAGTCATAAGTGCAGTTGCCTTATCCTCATTTGATTCATCCTTGATTGCAACATAGACCACTTCATCATCATTTTCATCATAGTCTTGTTCATCAGAAATGTAGCATGACTTCTTGTCTTTTTCTTTGTAATATCTTCTATCATCTTCTCTTCTATTTTTGTGCTTGTTCCCTTCTCTAAAGTTCTTCTTTGTACATCTTGCTACAAAATGACCAACTTCATTGCAATTAAAACAAATGATAGGCATCTCAACTTTGAATTTACCTTTTCCTTTGTGAAATCTTCTTGCTAGAAATGCTTCAAATTTTTCAATGTCCTCCTCATCTGTGTTACTATCACTAGATGCATACTTTACCTTTCTTTTCTTCTTCTTTTGATTTAAAAGCTTATTCAATACTCTTTGGTCTGTAGTTGTCAAAATTTGATAGCTCAAAATCAATGAGTCTTCGTACCAGACCTTCAAGGGTTAGATCATTTCTTGGCATACATTTTAACACTTGAATTCTAGATACTCTAATAGCTACATAGGAAACAATGTTCTCAAGACTTTACTTAGCACAATATCATCATCTATTTTACCAGAACAATCTTTTATTGCACTAACAATTTCTTTTATTCTAGAAACATATTGAGCAATATTTTTGCCTTCTTCCATTCTCATGTAATTAAACTTACCTTTGAGGCTATTTGACTTGGTTCTTTGAATATTTTTCTCTCCTCCATAGATGGTGTCTAGGGCATTCCACATCTGCTCTGCACTTTTAAGGTTTTCAATATCATCAAACTCGGCATAGCTTAGGGTAGATGCAATCTCCAACATCACCTGATTACGTTCTTTCTTTTTCTTCAAATCTTTAGTAGTTAGGGCTCCTACTGGATCAACATGTTCTACTAGAATGCAAGATTGAGCATAATCTCCAAATCCTCCAAGGTGTAGCTTCATCAAACTTTTCCATGCAAAAAAGTTATCTCTATTGAGCTTAGGTATCTCTCTTTTTGACATCTTGATCTTTGTGCTTGTAGTACCTTAAAGCTAATCCTCTTAAGCATATGGCTCTGACACCAATTGTTGGAATTCTTTTAGAATAATTGAGAGTAGGGGGTGAATCAGTTATTCAAGGTCTAGATGGACAAATAAAACTTTTCACAATTCAATGAACCCATAAAACATTCTTAACTATGCATGTATTCATTGTTTGTTACCTAAAATTGATATGTTACTGTTAAATCAACATGTAGACATGTAAAATATAAAACACAACACATCCATCAACACACTTGACACAATGATTTAACATGGAAACCCAATTTGAGAAAAACCACTAGTAACATGCTACTCCTTTTTCACTCTTCTAAAGTGATGCCCTATTAAAGGCTAACTCTACTAAAGGTTACAACACACACTATTAAATGTGACCTGGTTAAGAGATTTCAATCACCCTATTAAAAGTGAACCTTGTTAGAGGACTTTAGACCATTCACTTGGATTGCCACCCTGTTAAAGGATTTTCCAATGACTATTAAGTCAACCTTACTCCAAATGATTTACCGTATGTTGATACAATTGTTAGAAAGTAACAATAAAGCTTTGATCTAATACAACTTACAACATTACTTGTGGATTACATATCACTATTTGGTCCACAATTCTGCTTGGCTTCCAATCTTTGTAGCTCTGATAGCTTGTTCACCCTTCAAGCATTCATCTACTTTAAACCTTCTTTCTTAGTTCACCATTGCAAACTTCTTGCTTGGGTCACTTGATGAAGAAAACCCCCTTCCTTCTCCTTGTTAGATTTTCACATAAAAACTCTCTAACTTCTTTGCTTCATGACTTGACATCCCTACATATAGGAAATTAGAACTCTTTTCTCACTCATTATCCATCAATAAAACTAGAGTTTTTGATGGATTAGGTAGGATACTATGTATCTACCCCATATCTTGTCTTTTCTAGAAACTTCTCCTAGAATCTATTTGAATTTGCCTCCAAAATGGTTTACATAAGATTCTGTGCCACTAGCTCATCAATCTTATCTTCCTCCTAATTCAAAAGTTCTAAGAAAACAAACATATTGACTTTTATTTGGCAAATCCTTGATCTTTTTCATAATGCAGTAGCTCGACATTATCAATTTACTTATGCTCAATACATACTATGTTACTCGGCATCTATTGTAAAATCACTTAGCATCAAATGGATTTTACTGGTTCTTGACATCAACTAAAAATTACTCAGCATCAACTAACTTGCTCAGTTGTTGGAATATTCAAATAGGAATAATGCTTCTGAGAGGGGGGGTGAATCAGAAGTATTGTACTTTGATCTTTAAAAATATTTAACTGAAAATAGATTGCATGCATATAAACATATCAAACATCCATGGAAAAACAAACATGTACCACCACATAACACTTAAGATTTTGGTAACCCAAAAACCCTCCACAAATAAGAAGGTAAAATTGGGGTGGGGATGATACCCACAAAATTACTGCAGCAATAATGTTTGACCACTTCTGATGATCTACCATGTTAAAGGCTTTACACTGTACCAATAGTGACCTAGTTAAAGAATTTACTAACACTTTACATGAAGTGTTGCCCTGTTAAAAGATTTAATCACCTATTTAAAGGATCTACAAAATAGTTGTTAAGCTAACCTATCATCATAGGGTTTCCTTTTTAATACAATTGCTAGAGAGTATTACATATAATAAACCCAATAACTTACAATCCTTCAATTGCTGAATATAGGTACTTGATCTGCTTTCTCTAATCTTGATCCTCTGAGATATGACACTCTTCACTCTGAAATAGTTTCCCTTACACACCCTCGTCCATTCACATATACAACTAGATTTAGTCTTCCTTATAAAGACATTCGAAGACTTAGGGTTAGATGTGGATCTACGATCCATATTGAATCTCTGTTTCCCACTCATTCCTTGCACTTTTATTATTGGTTGCATGCCTTCTCCATTTTTCTTATTGGCTGCATGTAGATTGCATAGGAAATACAAAAGATTTGATCTTATCATTTTAATCCTTCGAGATTCATCATATGTCAGCCATGAAAATGGTTTGCATCTGAATTAGTGAAGTTACAAACTCATATGTGTATTCTATGTTACTTGGCACTTACTAATTCCAGATGCTTGACACTTATAACAAATTGGCTTACTCGACTCTTGTTGTATTTTTGTATTGCTCAACATTGTCTGTGACTCAGCACTCAAATATCACTCGGTACTTGTATAATGCTCAGCACCTAAAGTCATTCAACACTTGATTCTTACTTGGTACCTAATCTTCACTCAGCACCTGAAGGCTGCTCGACACTTGAAGATCACTCAACACCTGTTGAATTTCCTAACTCGGCTCATGTTGTGGCTCAACATACATAGTGTGCTCAGCTCCAATGTAGAAAATGGTTAAATGTGTTGGCACTCAAATATCAAAACTATTTTGAGACTAACAATCTCCCTCTTTGACATGAGTGACAAAAACACTTAACTGAACTTATGAGTACATTCACTAATCTACTCGGTATACATACAGAGGTTTTAAAACCTTGATCAAAATTTTTTAACTTACAATATAAACCTCAAAATTATTGTAACTCCCCCTGAGTTGATTTTGCCATTATTTGCACTATCTTGGTAACCAAAATTTTATGTTGTATATCATGCTCCCCTTTTATCTTGTCTCCCCCTATTAACTTGTCTCTTTGTCTCCCTCATTCATGCTATATATCATGCTCCCCTTTTATCTTGTCTCCCCCTTTTTGACACTTATGTCAAAGGGTTTTAAGGGTTAAGACCATATTTTGCCAAAAATGTGTTGTTTACCTCCATAATCATCCTGAGAGTTGCATCCCAATTATGCAAATAAATTTTCAATGACATGTGTTGGATGGCAGTCTCTGTAGCAAGGTGAATAAGTCCATTTGAAGTAGAAAGATTAGGATCTTTCTTGAGAACAATTTCTGCATAGACTTGTTCTTTATGGAGTACTTCCAAATGTGGGGTAATGGAGGATTGGAGCTATAAAAAATTTTCCTTGATGGTGGCCTCTTCTATTGTTAATATAGCTATTTCTTTCTGAGTGTGAAGCATTTGAGAAAAATGCTTCTCACTTTGAGTTAGATCTTTTGGTAGCTGCATGCTTGAAATATTCAAATTTCTCTTCAGGCTCATTATCTTTTGGCTTGTCTCATGTGTGAAGTATGAAAAGTCACACAATTTTTTGTACAATGAGAATATATTCTCAAGTACCTTTTTCACTTTGTCAAGCATTTTTGCCAATTCAACCTGTGAAAGTGCAATTTCACTAGATATTTTCTCATTTACTTTCCCTTGAAATTTCCTTTCAGACCATTCCATAAGTTTTGCATTTGTTTCTTGGTCTTCATTTGTCACCTGGTCAACAATATTTGATAATTTCTCCATGATATGCTTTGACTCATTTGGTGACTGCAAACTGAAGACATCCATAAAGATGTCTTTAATCTTATGCAGTGTTTGCTTTTGTTTATACTCCTTCCTGAGTATCTCTTGCCTCTTTCTTCTATTCAATGCTTCCTGTACCTCATTGATTTGATTAATGCTTATTTTTTTTGAGTCATAACTTGGTATGATTATCTCCTCATCTAATTCAGGGTCTCCATAGTGAAGTACCCTTGCAAATTTTGTGGAACTTGATCCTGGTGTTGATATTTGCAATGGCTATTGTGAAGGAGTTCTCGAGGTAGGAAAATTTATCAATGTTTGTATTACCTCCTCCTCTTTAGGGGTTTCCTCTATTTTTTCATCCTTCTATCTACTACCTTGATCAATTATAGTAATTTTAGGAAGTGCACCTTGTGTTTGTGCTATAGGATTAGATGTAATAGTTTGTCTTGTTTGTTTTGTTTCTTTTTCTCCTACTGTACTCAACTTCTGTACTGTGGTGTCAACTGTGCCTAATGAAACAACTGTTGGCATTTGAAGTTGACCATTAGTAGCTGTAGAGATGATCAAAGGTGGTTCTTGTGGATTCACCTTATCTCTAACTATTTTTCCTACTAATTTTTGTAATTCATCCACACTGACCAATACTGGATCTGTACATAATTTTGCTTGTTGTGTGGATTGGTCAAGGATTCTTTTGAGATCCTCTACAGTTAAAGGATTGATGTTCTGAGAAAAAGTGTTAGGAACATCCTGTATAGTTATAGTTTTTTCAGGTGTGATGGGTACATGAGGAGGGCTAGAAGGTGGCAATTGTGTATCTTGCACACTCTGGTCTTGTTGCTGCTCTTGCTTAGCTATTTCCATTTCATCTTGCTTTTGTGTCTCCTTCTCCTCTATTTCTTTCTCCTCTCCATCTTTCTTTTCTTCTCCCTTCTTCTCTTCTTCTTCTTTCTCTACTTCTGTCTTCTCTTCTCTCCTTTTTCTTCTCTCTTCAAGAAAATCTTCAATCTTTTTGTACAAATTCTTCCATGGTTTTGTTGTTCTTTGTACAATTTCTTCCATTTTGTTTTGAAGAATGAAGAATGCCCTGTACTTAGGTGTAAACCTAGTATTATGCCTTTTGACTACTTTCTCTATTTTCTCCTTAGTCAAATCAGGCAGTATGCTTGCTAGGGTTGATTCTCTCATCTCCTTCTCCATTTTCAAATAAAAATGCCATCTGTCTTCTATAATTTTAGACAGTTCATTTGGAAATTGTCCATCTAGTTCAAGAGGAGTATACTTGAACTGTGCCATCATTCCATAAACTGATTCTTCTATTCTATTTTGTTCATCTTTAGTGAACTTATTGAAATCAACTTTATTCATGTTTCTTAAGTGTCCATTTCCAATCTTTTTGCATAATGTATCAACTGAAAAATGGCTTACCTTTTAAGATTGATCTTCTTCATCAGTATCAGGTTGAGCCACATATTTTCTTGTTTTCCTTGGCTCTTCCTATGTATTCTTGATTGTTTTCTTCTTTGTAGCTTCCTCTTTAACTTTTTGTGTAGAGGCCCTTGTTGCAGCTCTGGTTGTTGGCATTTGGTGTGTTGGCATGGCAGTTTTCTTTGGTGTGGGCTGGGTTGGAGGCTATATTGTTGCCTTTCTCTTCTTTGGCTCAGCTTGGGTTGATGCTTCATCGACTTCTTCTTCCTTGGCACCTTCCTCCTTGTCTTCACCTAGGCCTTGAGTTAATTCCATTGAGCCTTGCTCTAGTTCATCCTCATCATCATCATTGTCATCATCATCATCATCTTCAGCTTCAGCCTCAATTCCTTCACCAAATTTCTTCTTAATTTTCTTCATCAATTTATCTTTCTTCTTCAATGTGGATGTAGTCTTTAACTTCATATTTTTCTTTGACCTTACCACATCATAAGTGCCAAAGTGAGGGGCACTCTTATCTGTCTCTTTTGCCAATAATGCAATTATTGCTGCAGATGCTTCATCTATGTTGATCTCATAACCAAATGGACTTAGCCATCTCACCCTTGGAATTACTACTCAGATATAGGTGAAGTCAATATCAACTAAGAAGCATATATCATTAGTATGTTTTTCCACTAAGGAAACTAGTATTCTTACCCTTTGCTTCATGGATTTCTTGAAATTGTCAAAATAACTTGTCATCAGGGTATCAAAATTGTCTCCCATTTGTTTTATATATTCATTAATTTGGGATATGATAGTTCTATCATTTCTCCATGTAACTTTTTCAAAAGAAGGAAATTCATTTTGAACATAAAAGGATACACAAACTAGAATTGCTCCAAATTTGCATTGAGCACCCTTTTTCCTTCTTATGGCAGCTAGGTTTTCATTAACATATTGTAATTGTAGTTCTGCAAGATCATAAGTATGATCCTTTTCACCAATTTGTAACCTACATCTACTATAATACATGGCACACTATTGAGTCTACTGGATTAATAGAATTTGTGGGAAATAATTCTAACAACAAACTCAACTAGAGGATCCTGAATGATGTGAATTGTCATTCCTCTTTTCTTCCACTGAGCACCTGTGTTCTTTTCAATAATCTCCTTGGATTCACTTCTCAAGGTCTTGGGCTGATCTAGGGTAGGATATCTAGTTACCCTATGAATGATTCTTTTTGTAATCTTGACAGGGACATCTTCTAACCACAAAATACCATCATGAATTCTGCTCAACACAAGTCTAATCCATTCTGTCTTAAATACAATGGGAAAAATCAAAAATCATGTTAAACCCTTCCTTTCAGCTATTTTGTATTTATCTCTCAAGACTCCATCGACACATAGCTTCGCAAAGGCTTCTCTTATTTCCATATCACCTATGGCACCTATCTTACAATTGTAGCATCTTCTTACATCCTGAACCATAACAACGTTTGGGGCTATGTGGGAAAGAGCTTTGGCTAGGTCGTTCTTGTATGCAACTTTAGGAATGGGACAAAAATTAGGTTTCCTAACCTCATTAGATACTAGTTGAACTTCAAACGATTCTTTGTCTTGGGTTTTCTTTGAACTCGAAGCCATTTATGCAAACTAGGGTTTCCTTTACACAGAAATATGAAACTGCGTAGCTCAGCACAAATGAAAATACCTCAAGATCGATGAAAATGTGTTGTAAGAGGTTGTAAACTGCTTAGAATACTAGATTCTTTGCTATGAAGTTTCTCTGCTCTCTTTATCTTCTTTGCTTCTTGATCGCGATGAGGAAAAATGATTGAAATCATGATAATATACCCTATTTCCATCACATTAAATGCTCAACTAAAAACTCAGCCTCTAAAGGCTTTTAACATTACTTGGCTTGCACTACATTTGCACTGTACTTGACTTCCATAGGAGTTACTCAACTCGGCATCAGCTATCAACTCGGTCGCTATTAGGAACTCGACATCCACTAAAATTTTGCTCGACATCTAAAGATAGCTCGACATCATCATTTATTATTTTTTTCTTGGCATCTTGTCTCATGCTTGTTTCTTCTTTTCAGTACTTCTTTGTCTTGGGACTAATGTATGATATAACTTTGCATATTAGTCCCATACACCTTTCTTAAGCTTAATTTGATGAAGTGTGATCAGTTGACCCACTGGGTGAAGTGATCCCTCCACTTGATGTGCCACACTCATATTTCTTCTTCCAAGTCTTATTCATTTGTCTTCTTATTTTCTCGACATCAATCTTTTCTTTTTCTTTGTTGGATTTAGTTTTTGGTGCTTTGGACCTTGTAGGACAGTTTCTGTTGATATGACCAGTTTTCAAGCAGCTAAAACAAGTGATTTGACTTAGTCACCTGCTATAATTCCCTCTAAAATGTATTCTTATATAGTTTTTAGGGATATGTCCATATTCCTGGCAATAATGATAGCTATACCTGGTGTTATAGTCCTAATGGTAGTGACTTTAATTCCCTTTTATTTTTTTTGGTTGATTTGATGTCCACATAGGCTTTGATATACATTCAAATGCTCTATGTTCGTACTTCTTACAATTATGACAATGTCCATCAAATATTTTTGTCCTTGTAACTTTGGATCTACAATCTTGTATCATATGTCCTTGCATGTTGCACTTGTGATAGTAACTCTTGCTTTTGGGTGTGTTTTGCTGATTGATTCTTCTACTCTTACAAATATTAGCAGTATGCCCCTTTTTATTATAGTAATGAAAAGTGGGTTTAGAATCCTTACCTTTATCACCTTTTTGCTCAACATTCTTTGATGATTCCCCTTCTTTAGTGCTATTGTATCCAAGTCTTGATGTATCATGGGCAGATCTTGGAATTTCATCAATTGTTCAAAGTACTTGATGGCTTCACTTGACTTGTTGAGATACTTTGCTACCTCTTTTTCTCTTTTTAATTCATTTTGTATTTGTTCATTCTGCATCTTCAAAGTAGAGATATCAATATCTTTCATATTGAGTTCATAATGAAGGTTCATCATTTGGGCAAGTGTATACATCTGCATGTTTGAGATCCTTGTTGATTCAGTACATTTTTCTTCAAGTCTGTTTGCAAGATTTCTTTTGTCATCTTCCATCATGAATCTATCCTCAAATGCTCTTTTCTTTTGTTTAGTGATTTCACATAACATTATGGCCTATGATTCATGTTCCATCTTGAGAGATCTTATCTCTTCTGCTTGAACTTTGTTTTTCGCCATCAGTTCTACTATTGTTGCATCAAACTCTTTAGTGTCTCCATTGACAAAAATTTTTGTGGTATCTATCTCCTTGTAGTTTATATCATCTTCAGCTATGGATATATCCTTCCTTCTTATCAAGGATTTTCTTAGTTCCTCCCTGGCTTCCTCTACTCTGTATAGAGCCAGTTGCACATCATTCACTTGATTTTCAATAATCTTCCCAAGTTTGAAGACTTCCATATTTAGACCTTTTTCTCCAAGCTGTTAGACTTCTCCTTGTGAGAACCTTGATGTTCTGATACCAATTGTTGGAATATTCAAATAGGAATAATGCTTTTGAGAGGGTGGGTGAATCAAAAGTATTGTACTTTGATCTTTAAAACTTTTTAACTGAAAATAGATTGCATGCATATAAACATATCAAACATCCATGGAAAAATAAACATGTACACTACATAACACTTAAGATTTTTCTAACCCAGAAACCCTCCAGGAATAAGAAGGTAAAACTGGGGTGGGGATGATACCCATAAAATTACTGCAGCAATAATGTTTGACCACTTTTGATGATCTGCCCTGTTAAAGGCTTTACACTGTACCAATAGTGACCTGGTTAAAAGATTTACAAAAACTTTACATGAAGTGTTACCTTGTTAAAGGATTAATCACCTATTTAAAGGATCTACAAAATAGTTGTTAAGCTAACCTATCACCATAGGGTTTCCTTTCTAATACAATTGCTAGAGAGTATTAGGTATAATAAACCTGATAGCTTACAATCCTTTGATTTCTGAATATAGGTACTTGGTCTACTTTCTCTGATCTTGATCCGCTAAGATCTGATACTCTTCACTCTGAAATAGTTTCCCTTGCACACCCTCTTCCATTCACATATATAATGACATTTAGTCTTCCTTATAAAGACATTCAAAGACTTAGGGTTAGATGTGGATCTACGATCCATATTGAATCTCTATTTCCTGCTCATTCCTTGCACTTTTATTATTGGTTGCATGCCTTCTCCATTTTTCTTATTGGCTGCATGTAGATTGCATAGGAAATACAAAACATTTGATCTTATTATGTTAATTTTCAATATTCGTCATATGTCAGCCATGAAAATAGTTTGCATATGAATTAGTAAAGTTAAAAGCTCATATGTGTATTCTATGTTACTCGGCACTTACTGATTCCAGATGCTCAACACTTATAACAAATTGGCTTACTCAGCTCTTGTTGTATTTCTATATTGCTCGGCATCGTCTATGAGTCAACACTCAAATATCACTTGGTACTTGTATAATGCTTGGTACCTAAAATCATTCAACACTTGATTCTTACCTGATCTTCACTCGGCACCTGAAGGCTACTCAGCACCTGAAGATCACTCAGCACCTATTGGATTTCTTGACTCGGATCATGTTGTGGCTCAGCATATGTAGTGTGCTTGGCTCCAATGTAGAAAATGGTTAAGTGTGTTGGCACTCAAATGTCAAAACCATTTTGAGACTAACAACCTTCTAACTTGCTCAACATCCACTAGAATTTTCTTTCACTTGGCTCCAACTAACTTTTTTCTCAGTATCTACTATCAACTTGGTCAAGCTTGGAAAATGAACTTTATTTAACCTTATTCTTTTGAACTTTCTAGGTGTACCCAATCATTTTGTAACCTCAAGTAGATTATTAATACATTATGTTATTACTATCTTAACTGGTTCTTGCACTACAATACATAATCATAACTCAACCTTTCATCTAGGTACTTTTGTTACATCTAATTGATCAAATCCTCCTCATCAATCAACTAAGTGATAGTACTTGAAACATATAAGCAATTGTCTTACCAACATGTAGCAGGTTTGACATCAGTGACAAAACAATGATTGAAACACACAATTTTCTTCAATAGTCTTTCCACTCAAATGATCTTTTCAATCATATATCAACATTTTGGGTCCTTTTTCTTTATCCTATGTCCATTTAATGATTTTTTTAAGTTGACTAAGATATATTATGTTTATTTGGGTTCTATATGATTCTATTTATAATAGGTTGACTTGTGGTTGTTCAAGTATAAAGGGAGGATTTGGGTATTGTTGTATGCATTCATTAAGAATTAGAGACTCACTTAAAATTTTGGATTTGTGAATAGGGCTAGTAGTCGGGTGTGGGCTTAGAAAAAAAGAAGGTTTCTTGGTGGCTTGTGAGCACAAGTTCAGTTTTTTCTTGGTATTTTACCAGATTGTTGTAGTGTTACAAATCTAGACTAGCTAGGGTTTATTTGGATCTTGCAAATTCTTGTAGAACTGTTACTATAATTTTTTTATATTGGTAATAACTTGGAAGGCCTTATAGCCCAACACATTGCATGCAATTAGTTGTTTATGAATAAAGAGTTGGGTTTCTATTAGATATTTTTTCTTGTGTTGTGTTTCTATTATTTGGTTGTTTGTTGGGGATTGGTTATCTCATTTGGGAGTTCACTTAGCCTTACACTATATTAGGTTTGGTACATTAGGACCTCCTTTTGTATTTATTTACTTAAACTAGGGTCCTTTATTCTTCCAACCTTGCTAAAAACTCTATGTTAATACCAATCTCTATCCCTTGGTTCTCAAGTATTCCCCAAATCACATAAGTCATTCTTTAGATGTATTTTTGACCAATTTCCTCATATATATATATATATATATATATATATATATATATATATATATATATATATATATATATATATATATATATATATATATATATATATATATATATATATATATATATATATATATATATATATATATATATATATCACCATTTCTTCTTTAGCATGTAATATTTCTTTGATCTAGAGCCCATTTATTGGCCCTTTCATGTCTAGGTTAGTAATGAGGTTGTCCCCTACCTAGGTTATTTTCCAAAAAAAATTACGAGCTTGATGTCAAATATTTAATTTTTTCCCACTTTGGTGAGTTGACCCTTCTATTGGAATACTTTAGAATAATTGGCGGGGGGGTGGTGTGGAGGGGTGAGGTGGGGGTTGAATCAGTTATCCAAGGTCTAGATGTATAAATAAAAACTTTCACAGCATAGTGAACCCATAAAACATTTATACCCATGCATGCATCCAAAAGATTATGCAATTACTTAAAACTTGTAGGTTACTGTCAAATCAACTTGGAAAAATGTAAATATGAAACATAACAAATTCATCAACATGCTTGACACAGTGATTTACATGAAAACCCAATTTGACAAAAACCACCAGTAACATGCTACTCTTTTTCACTCTTCTGAAGTGATTCCCTATGAAAGGCCAACCCTATTAAAGGTTACAATACACACTATTAAATGTGAGCCTATTAAAGGATTTCAATCACCCTATAAGGAGTGAGCCTTGTTAGAGGACTTTAGACCATTCACTTGGAATGTCACCTGGTTATAGGATTTACAAATGACTGTTAGGTCAACCTTAATCCAAAGGATTTACCCTAGACTAATACAATTGTTAGAGAGTAATAGTAAGGCTTGATCTAATAACAACTTACAACTTCATTTGCAAATTATAGATCATTTTTTAGTCCTCCATTCTACTTGGCCTTCATACATTGCAGCTCTGATAGCTTTTTCACCCTTCAAACATTCATATCCTTAAACCTTCTTGCTTAACATGCCATTACAGACTCTTCTCTTTGGTCACTTGATGAAGCAAAACTCTTGACTCCTTGTCTTCCTTAGGTCCTCGCATATGACAACCTTGTTTCATAACCAACCATTCCCATAAATGGGAAATTAAGATCTTCTATTGCTCATTCTCCATCATCCAATTTAGGATTTGGATGGATTAGGTAGGATACAATGAATCTATCCCACATTCCATATCTCTTTTAGAAACTTTTCCTTTAATCCTTTTTGAATTTTTCTAAAAATAGTTTACCTTAAATTTTGTGCCTCCAACTCATCAATCTTATCTTCCACTAGGTTCACATAATCTAAGAAAAAAATATGTTAGCTCAGATCCATTGAATTCATGATCTTTTAAATAATTCAATAGCTCGACATTATCTAGTTTTTGATGCTCGACACATATTGTGTTACTCGACATCATCTATAAAATCACTTAGCACAAACTAAAGTTTATTGGTGCTCGACATTAACTAAACTTTACTCTACTTCCACTGTTCTACTTGGTATACACTAGAATGAAATTTTACTCTCCTTGTTTCATAACCAACCATTACCATAAATAGGAAATTAAGATTTTCTACTGCTCATTCTCCATCATCCAATTTAGGGTTTGGATGGATTAGGTAGGATACAATGAATATATCCCACATTCCATATCTCTTCTAGAAACTTTTCCTTAAATCCTCTTTGAATTTTCCTAAAAATAGTTTACCTTAAATTTCGTACCTCCAGCTCATCAATCTTATCTTCCACTAGGTTCACATAATCTAAGAAAACAAATATGTCAGCTTAGATCCATTGAATTCATGATCTTTTAAATAATTCAATAGCTCGACATTATCTAATTTTTGATGCTTGATACATATTGTGTTACTCGACATCATCTATAAAATCACTCATCATGAACTAAAGTTTATTGGTGCTTGACATTAACTAAACTTTACTCTACTTCCACTGTTCTACTCAGTATACACTAGAATTAACTTTTACTCAGTGACAACTAATTTTATGCTTGGCTTGCACTGACTTTGCTTAGCACCTACTATCCACTTGGTCAATCTTGGCAGATAAACTTTGTATAACTTGTTCTTATAAACTTTTTTAGTGTAACCAAACTTTATAACCTTAAGTAGAGTATCATAACATCTTGTTATCACTATCTTAATTGATTTCTGTACTACTTTACATAATCATAACTCAACCTTTCCCCTAGGTGGTATTATTACATCTTTTGATCAAATCCTCTTCATCGATCAAATGAGTGATGGTACTTAAATCTTATAAGCTGTTGTCTTACCAATAAATAATAGGTTTGATATCAATGAAAAAATAATGATTGAAGCATATTAGTCATACTTGTATGTTCTCAACAATCTCCCTCTTTGATTGGCTTCTTCAATCTATTCAACAATCTCCTTCTTTGGCATTAATGGCAAACCAAACTGATCAACCAAATGGAAAACATCTTGTTCAATCAAACTAACTAGGTTAAAATAGTAAGACCAATAAAATACCAAAAAATAAAATAATTTGTTATATTGAAATCTCTCCCTCTATTAGCAACTACCATCTTTTGAATAGGTTACAAAACTCTTTCTTATAACTCCCTTTGAGTTTCTTCTTGTATCTCCCTCTTACTAGGTAGATGTTAGGATTTCTCCCTCTTTGTTCTCCTAATCAACAACTATCTTCTATAGTAACTCTCTATTTCTCCTTTTGATCAGTTAATCTCTCAACAATTATAATGGCTTGATTAGTAATTATCTCTCTCCTTGACAACAATGCCAAAATCTTGTCATCTTAACATGTAGATCTAAGGTTTTTCAATTTCTTTAGTTTTCTCCCTCTGTCACCTTGCTTGTGACTGATTTGAAGTTTCATCACTTTGATTACTTTAGGTAGCTCCTAAAGTAAGATCCTCTACATCAATTCGTAGCATATGAACATCAGCTTGTTTGATGCAGGAAATTCTCTTGTTACTTAGATAGCCTTTGATAGGGATATCACCCCTAGCTTACCTCTTAGATATTTATGAGCATTCTTAGATAATTCTTTTGTGAGGATATTAGTAATTTTCTCTTTTGTCTTGACATATTCCATCTTTACCTCTTTATCTTGAACTAATCCTCTCAATTAATGATACTTTATTGCAATGTGTACATCACTAGATTCTTTGATATATTGACAACACTTGTATTATCATAATAAAGTATTATTGGTCCTGTGATTTCTTCCTTCATTCCTTTGAGTAGCTATTTGATCCATAAAATGTTTGTACAATTTATAGTAGCAACAACTTATTTAGCTTCAGTAGTAGACTATGAAGTGCAATTTTGTTTCTTACTAGTCCATGTAAGGGTGGAAGCACAAACCTATGTCACCTTTGCTGTATCTACAGGGGTTCTAGCTGGAATGGTTTCAACTGGAATGTTTTTAGCCATACAGGCATGGCGCTTCCCAACATCGACGTGGCAGCAAGGTTTTCAACTGAAAACCTTTTGGCCGGAAGGGTTTCAGCTATAACTCGAATGGTTTTATAAATAACCAAAAATTTCTCTCAGTGGTCATTTTCACTATTGATTTCACTATAGTGGTTACCAAGCAGTCAAAGTGTTTCAATTGTAATAGGTACGTGAATTTTTTATTTTTTATTTCTTTATTTTTTTAATATTTTTTAGTTATTACATGATAATATCAATTAAATGAATTATTTTTAAGTGTTTTATTAATTAAATTAATTATATTTTAAATTTTTTTTTAGTAGTTGATAATTAAACATTAGTTACATTTTACAAAATATTAACATAGTAAACATTAATGTTCAACAAACTTATTAGTTACATTTTAGCAAGCATTAACATAGTAAACATTAATGTTTAACAAACCTATTAGTTACATTTTAGAAAATATTAACATAGTAAACATTAATGTTCAACAAACCTATTAGTTACATTAAATAGAAAACATCAACATAGTACAGATTAACAAGAAACCTATTCATTACATTTTACAAAACATTAACATAGTAAACCTATATGTCCTAAATAACATTACATTTTACAAACCTATTAGTTACATTTTAGAAAACATTAACATAGTAAACCTAGATGTACTAAATAACATACATGCATATTTTTCATTCACATACATGAGCTAGATGTGCATATTTGAGCTAGATGTTCACATACATGAGCTAGATGTGCTAAATAACATGTGCATATTTTTAGTTATAGTCAACTTTGTACATATTTATATACATACATGTTTTAAATTAAATTTTACTTTCAGTTTTATATGTACTTATGTATGTATATCTTAACTCTGCATTTATAGATATCTAGATCTTTGCATATATCACTATGGCATCTGGTACTAGTGGAGCACCTACATCCTCAGGGGAAACTAGTGTTCATGGAGGTGCTGAGTCGAGCACAACGCGTAGACCAACATCATCTACTGAGGAGAGAAATCACTTATTTACAGATAATATTGCTAGATTATCTTGTGCTCTCGAGTATCTTGATTCTACATTGTTAGCTTCTACAACTGTCCCTAATAGGGAGAAGGTTGTTTCTATTAGAGATGAGTTGTGCCAGATGATCAAGATGATCTTTGGGTATAACCCATTTGATGATATTAGTATTGAGACATTTTACTCTTCCCTTTCTCATAGTGTCACTGGCACTATGAAGTATTCATAGATTGATGGTCAAGTCTCCACCGCTATGGTGAAGACCATGTTTCCCTTTTATACATATAGGGCTAGGGTTAGAGGTTATTTAGTGATGAAGTATATACGTCAACTTGTCACTCCATTTATATATCCTTGGTGGTTAGTGGTGCATCACAGGTGGCCACAGAAGGATGATTTTCCCCTTTATTTTTGTAAACAATTATTTGTACAATTTCATTTACATTAGGATGTCAACTATACAGATTTTTTAGGTCATGTTGGATAGGGCCAAGGCTGATTGTCAGAGAGATTTAGACCTGTGAACACCCTTGCACCCATTAATAAATGGGAAATGGTGGGTCCAAACTTTTTGGTCATGTCAAGAGGTCCATAGATGACTACTATGGGTTTGAGTGTTCCTAATGATATAGTTAGGACTTGGATATATTCTAGCATTGCCACAATTGTCACATAGTTATAGGAGATATCTTCAGATAGATGTGGTAGATACCTGTTATGATCTCATGCTCTCATTTTGATAGGTGCATCCTATAGCATAGGAGCTGATGATCTATATGAGATGGAAAATATACCATTGCCACTAAAGGTTTTGACCGTATCAGATATGGATGCATTGCACTGTATGACATCTTATTTAGTATCTGATCTTCTTGGAGCATATCAAGCATTGTCGACAGTCATGGGGATTCCTCTTCATGGCATTAGTGGACACATCAGCCATATTTTTTCATGCACAACATGACCACAACCATCATAGAGACATGAGGATATCCCTGCACATTCTACAACACTTTCTCCTAGAAAGGGTCATACAACTCCTATCCCCATAGCACCTATCCCCACACCTACTTGGGATCCTGTAGCACCTGCTCCTAATCCTACTCATGCTCCTACTCCTGCTCTTGCACAACTTGGCCTTAGAGCACCTACATTCCATGATTCAAAGATCACACTATCACTACATGACTCAGATATCAGCTAGATTGGCAAAGCATTACATGATGCTACGATAAATATTGTAACTTTATATATGTTTATATTTATTTGTTACTATAATTTACACATGTACATATTCTTGAGTGATTCAATTTAACATGTGTACATGTACATGTGTGTTCTATAGGGTCTTAGTGATATTTTGTTGCATTTTGGAGATCTTTAGACCTCGACAGATCCTCCACAACATAAGTCATAGGTATGTTATGTATTTTTTATTATATATATGATGGATATATATATTGTACACATGTGATATTTAATACATGCACATATACACATGAATATGTATAATTTTATAATTTTACAAATTTCTTTCATTTGACACAAGGCACAGATCTAGATCGCAGAGCCTATTGGGGTCAAGGATAAGGAGGGGGATGTGATTGATGTTAGTTTACACATGTGTCTATTTCATTGATGTTGCCAAGATATTTTATATATAGGTACATGTAATTTCAAATACTTTTATATCCAAAGATGTATGTTATCTCAAATACATGTGTTATTTTATAGATACTTTTATATGGATATATGTATGTTATTTTAGATACATGTCTTATTTCAAATACTTCTATATGGATGTACATGTTATTTCAGATACATTTTATGCATGTGGTATTTTAGAGATATTTGATGTCATATTTTGGAGACATTTTATATGGTATTTTGGATACATTTTACATGGGTAAATGTATACATTATTTCATAGATGTGTTATTTTACATAGATGTACATATTATGTTCACGTTGCATGTATGTATGTTTTCAATATTTAATCAATAAATTTAATACATATTTAAGAACATAACTTGAGTACTAGAACTTAATGTCTTATGTACAAACATGTTAAATTGATCTTTTAATGTTTTAATGTTTTATGTTTATGTATGTGTTATTCATGTTTATGTATATGTTATTCATCTTAATACCTTATTCATGTTTTCAATATTTAATCAATAAATTTAATACATATTTAAAAACAGAACTTGAGTACTACTAGAACTTAAATTCAATATATATTTCAATAAATTTAATACATATATTCAATAAATTTAATACATAAATTCAATATATTCATGTATATTTTATTTCATAGATGTATGTAACTTTGTTCATGTGTTAAATTTAGACATGTGTGTTTTCAATATTTATGTAAATATGTATATGTTATTGTTTTTAATGCCTTAATCTAAGCATAATTAACTATATTTAATGACATGTCTTAAGGGCAACATATACATGTACATGTAACATATAACAAGTATAACATAGAATATAACATATACATGTAAGAACATATAAACAATATAAGGAGTATAACATAGAATATAACATAAATACATAACAACATTAACAATCATATGTAAGAAAGCATAAGAAATGTATATAAATACATACAAATACTATAGGGGTTGTCTTAAGGAGAGGTCCTAAAAGGTAGCACTAAGGGGATGTCCTAATAAGTGGTCTTAAGGGGAGGTCCTAACAGGTTGTCTTAAGGGGAGGTCCTAAGAGGTTGTCTTAAATGAGATATCCATGTCTAATTTAAATAAAAATAAAAACACATGTCTAATTTCGCATATCCAAGATAAATGATCCAATGTATACAAATTTATAAAACAAATATCTTGTTAATGTTAAATGTGAAAGTATAAGAGCTATATAGACATAGCTAAATTAAAGCTCCACAATAAGTACATAGGTAAACTAGAGCTCCACAAAAAATGTATTGTTAGGATCCTCTCTAGTTTTTATTATCTCTAGAAGTTTTTCATGTTCTTCAATAGACAGTTTCCACTTTTGATTTCCATGATTTCCTCTTCTTTGTATTCCTTCAAACTATAACTTGGTTGCTATAACATGGTCACTGTAATGTAAAACCTTTCCTCTAGGCTTGTATTCTATAAACTCAATACCACTATCAACTACCCTTGTTTGTTGATAATATGTTCCTTCAATAACAACTGATCCAATTGGATATGATTTTTGATCAACATCTATAGTTCCTTCTAGCAACTTGTGTTTTTCTTTTGTGCATCTTAAAAGATAATAGTCCACATTTTTTGCATTATCTAGTAAGGCTTCAATTGCAAAAATATCTCCTGCATGCATATAAAAATATAGATAAATATAAATTAATTTTAAAATGAATATACATGTATATTAATTTATATATATGTATATATGCACACAAACTTTCCATAACTAAATCAAAAATGCACTCATAATTAGCTGAATATATAGGATCATGAATGCCAATGTCAATGTTAGCATCTTCAAAAGGAGGCTTTCTAACTATCTCCTTCAAATCCTAATGTGAAACATATCCATTCACAATATTTTCACATGCACTCAATGGATTGTCCTTATTATGCAGTCATCACAAAAACATGTTTTCCCTCTTACTTTAATTATTGGAGGTTTATGGTTTCCTATAGTCATCACTTGATGCAAACTTCTAATAAAAGGGATCATTTGACAATTGTAAAGATTAGATTGATCTATATCTATTACAAATACATTAAAAATAATTGCATATTTCAAAATATTTATATTTAAAATAAAACTGAACAATTTAAAAAATACATTAAAAATAAATATAACTTAGTTCACCTTTCACTTCCCAAAAGTAACGCTTATTGTATTCAATATCTCAAGTAGCAAAATGAACTTTTCCTATTCAACAATTTTATTTGCACTCTCTATCCTATTCCTTGTATGTACATACAATATGCATATATATAATTTAAAAGTATATATGCTACTAGTATTAAACATGCACATTAAATGCACATATTTACCTGCAAGTTTATGTTGTCAAAGCACATGCTTTATACATGCTCTTGCTCCATCATGCTCCCCTTTTCCATGTCCACTTTCAAAGAAACTCCATAAAAACCTAACATTGGTTCTAACATGTTGCATTGCTAACCAATTAAATACTTTTGCAAATTTGAATTGTCCTATGAACATGAAACATGATAACTATCTACAATAATCTGTGTACATGTATCAAATAAAAATATGCATGTACAAATAGATGTAAGCTAAAATAAAGTTAAATAAATGTGTAAGTTCGTGTATACTAACCTGCACATCCATCAGACCAAATCCAGTGGTCTGAAACATTTATTCCATGATTTCTAAGATCTTCAAAAAATATTGCAAAACAACGAGCCACATAATTTCTATCATGAACTCTATCATCACTAATATAGAAATGAACCTTTTTGTTGATGATGTATTCATTTTGATGCAACCTTTCTATCTGATACACCTCAAATTGTGCATGTTTATAGGTCACTTGCAAAAATATTGCAACTTGTTCAGAATGATAATATTGCCCTTGAAGCTTTGTTTGAGGTGCAAATGTATAATTCTCAAAAAAATCTACAACAGAAAGTATACAACCAGGTGGAAAATAGTTTTTGGAATCACGAAACTATTTAGCTTGCCATCATGCACCATGACAATGTTGGATATGTGGAAATATTAATGGATGAAACTTGGTCATAAACTTATCATAACATAATTCACTCTCCTTCAATACAATTTTTTTGGATTCATCTCCTATCTTATTTTGGTATGTCTCATATTCATATCTCATCCATGAAATTGGTGTGGATTCATTAATATTCTCAATTTTCATTTTAGAAAATTTGCATAAATCTCCACAATTTTTACACTGATTTTTGATGCATTACACTTTGAACTCATCTAAATCTTCTAATTTATCACATAATATGAACTTCACAAATTATGTTGTACTATTAGGGATGACCAAATTAGGATCAAGTACTGCCATAAATTTTTTATATGATTGCAAGTGTAGACCAAATTCAACATGATTTCGAAAAAAACAAGTTTCACACATCTTGTTTATGCGTACAAAGGAAGGATGTAAACACTTAAACATTCTCTAACATATTTTGACATTTGAGAATTCTTTCTTGAATGTTTTAAATAATTCACTTTGAGTTATATCTATGCAATATTTTGGATGTTTAATGTTGGCCCCTATCTCTTGATCTTTAATTTGTATAGTATCATTCCTGTTGGAAGAAACACGAGAATGTGTGGTCCAAAATTCAATAACTTGTCTTTTCACATCTTCAAAAATTTTGTCTTTTCAAGGAACTCTACAAATATTTACCCAGTTATTCTCAATGTTATCATCTAGCATATTTCTCCTCTTGATGTATCTTTGATCAATTCTTTTAGATATATGTAGTAAATCAAAAATTGCAAGTATCTATTTTGTATGTGTCAATTTTCTACTAGATATAGTAGTCATCAATGCTCTACGTGCATTACTCAAATCACTTCCTCGAGTTGTGTTGTCAATTTTGTTATAAGCATTTTGCAAGTTTTCAACTATTATTTTATTAATATTATGCACATGATTTTTCTTGTTATCAACACCCAACAACTCTAAAATAGGTCTCATATCTTTTCTCCTAAATAACTTGACAAATAATTGTGCCTATCCAAATATACTTTTATCTTTGAAATATTCATCCCACATGTTCTGATAATGCTTTCTAATAGTGTTATCATTTATCATATATTTAGATAGAATTTGGTTTAAAAGTAGTTCCTCATCCAAATCCATCAAATTTGTTATGCCTTCTAATTTGTTTCTATCAATAGAACTATTAATTTCTTCATCTTCATTACTTTCACTCTCTTCATGAATCTCATCTTGTTCAGGAATTTCAGTAGGTTGGTTTTGGTTACGTTTAGTATGACCTTTCATTTTGTTATATCTTTTCCTATCATATTTCCTTGATCTTTTCCTTTTACTACCCATTGAATACTTTTATCTATAGAAAAAAAAAGATTTTGAACACTAAATTCCAGCTAATAATTCAATTTAGAATACATAAAAATGAAAATAAGTAGACAGGAAAAAACACCATAAAAATATTCGATCCTTTGTGAATTTGAGGATTTCTATGAAATAATTGCTGAAAATGGCTTCAAAAATCGTTGTCTTCCTAAAATTCTCTTCTACTTTTCATTGTTTTCTCTATTTATTAAAATAAAGAAAACACAAATCTTATCTGTTACATGAAACAACTTGGAAACTAACTTATTTTATACATGAAACCACCAAACTAACCACTTGTGATTTGTTGGGCTGACAGGGATTTTGGCTAAAAGTGATTTGGTCGGAACAGTTTCAACCGAAATCATTTCTGCTAGAACTACCTATGTGGCATCCTAGGTGGCAGCCACACAAGCAAAAATAAGAACTTTTGCAAACTTCTCACTTTGAAGGCGAGTTTGACCTACTAAATTGAAGTTTTTTAAAACTAAAAATATACTTTTGTAGGTCTCGGAGTAAAGATTATGATCATATAATTTTATTATTATTTTGATTATAGATAATATGTTATAATTTGAAAATATTACAAGTAGGTATTTTAAGATTTAGGAAGATGTCTATTCAAAAATAAGAAAAGAATAGTAAATCATGTTCAAAAATTATTATTTTTTAATGCTGCACTAGAGGAGAGAGTCTTCTTCAAGAATATGTAATTTGTTTTAAAAAATATGTAGATTTGGTAGAAAAAAGTTTGATGGGAGAAAAAAACTATCAATTTTTGATAACTTTGACTTTGACTAGTTATATCTTGAAAAATATTAGCCAAATTTCAATTTTTCTTTCTTTGTGCACTAGGTATACATGTCAAATCTACTATATTTGAAAATCATACCAAAATATGAATATTTGCATATATTTGTTTGATGGGGAAAAAACTCCATATTTTCAGCATTTAAAAAAAATAAAAAAATAGACTTTAAAAATTAGAAAATAAATAAAATTTTCACTCAATTAAAAAAGAAGAAGAGAATTATAGGCATAAACTTCATCTAATTTTACACATTTCATTAGTTTACATCATCTTCAAATTCTAAGCACAAATGCCCCTTTTATGTCGTTAAAGTTGAAGATTTTAAATTTTGATATCACTTTTCCTTTATAAAAGGTGACACAGGTTTGTACTTTTACCCATAACCAACCTCTTGCCTAAGAAAAATGTTCCTCCACTAGTGCTCTTTCTATTATCAATATTTCCATCCAAATCAACATCAATATAGGCTCTTAATTCAAATTTCTCATTCTTCTTATACTATAGACCAAACTCTTTTGTTCCTTTCAGATATCTCATTATTCTCTTTACAACCATCAAGTGATTCTCTCTAGGATTAGTAGAGAACCTTGAAACTATCCCTCCAGATAATGCAATATCAGGTCTGCTATGTACTACATATTGCAATTTTCCATTCATAGACCTGTAATGTTTGATTCACCTCAGCTGAATCATCATTATTTGACAATTTGTGTCCTGTCACCATAGGTGTACTTATTGGTTTGGAATCCTCCAATCCAAAAAAATTCAATATTTCCTTGACATAATTTGACTGAGTGATGCATATACCATATTTCATTTGATATAATTGTATACCCACAAAAAAATTGATCTCTTCAAACATAGACATTTCAAATTCTTGCTTCATCTGATTTGAAAAATCCTTACATAAAGCATCTTGACCTTCAGATATAATATCATCAACAAAAATTTTAGATAAAAAAATACCTTTTCCTTTCTTTGTCTTCACATACAAACTATTGTTATCATCAATCCTTTCAAATCCAATCTTCACAAGATAATTATGAAGTCTCTCATATCACGCTCTTGGTGCTTGTTTCAAACCATATAGAGCTAAAGTGTGTAGTCTACATACCATGTTTTTATTTTTAACATCAACAAAACCTTTTGGCTATTCTATGTAAACTTCTTCCTCTAATATGCCATTTAGAAATGTAGATTTAACATCCATTTGATAAACTTTGAAACTTTTATATGCAAAGTATGCAAGTAGAGTTCATGCTCCTTCCAACCTAGCAACAAGAGCAAATGTCTCTCCATAGTCAATTCCTTCCTATTGTACATATCCCTAGTAAACTAATCTTGTTTTATTTCTTGTGCTTCACCATTTTCATCTAGCTTGTTTTTGAATACCCACTTAGTGCCAATCAATATTTTTGTGTTTTGGTCTAGAAACTATAGTCCATATTTTATTTTTCTCAATTTGTTCAATCTCTTCATCCATGGCTTTACTCTAGTCTACATCTTCTAATGCATCTTTTATTGATTTGGGTTCCTTCATGCTCAGAAAACATGTATCATTTCTCAATCTATTTCTTGTCATTGGTCTAACATCTTTATCTTCAATTATTTGTGTAGCAGGATGATGTCTCTTCACATATTTGGACAATCTTGGTTTAGCTCTAGTTTCTTCATTTTGTCTCTTAGCTTGAGAGTCATTGTGTAAATCTCTTTTCAGGTAATTCAACATCCCTATCATGTATACTAATCTCAAAATAAAAAATGTGCCTCAAAATCAAAAATGTGCATCAACTTCATTCTATAACTTGGCATTTGAATGTAGCTTGGTTCCTGAATTCAACTCAACATTTATGGGATGTGACTTGGTAGCCACTAAAACTTGCTATTGGTTTGTAGCTTGATTTGTAACATCTTTTTTAGTAGGCATACCTTTATAAAAGTACACAAATGATTTGTATTTTTCTAATTGCTTTATAGTGTCAACCTCATGTACTTCTGTATATTCATTAGTGTTCACATTTGCACTTTCCAAAACTTTGTTAGTGTTAGTATTTAAACACTTATAAGCTTTGCTTCTTGTGGAATATCTTAGGAATATACCTTCATCACTTTTTGCATCAAGTTTACCATTCTTGAAGTCTTTAAGAATGTAACCTTTACTTCTAAATACCTTAAAATATTTCACATTGGGTGAGTATCCATACCATAGTTCAAAAGGTGTTGAATGAGTACCTTTCTTGACTTGTACATGGTTCAAGGTATAGACAGTTGTACTTACAGCTTTTGTCTAGTATTTCAAAGAAACATTCTTCTCCATCATGAGAGTTCTATCATAGTCCATTATAGATCTATTCCTTCTTTCAACTATTCCATTTTGTGGAGGGGTTCTAGGTGTAGATGTTTGTCTTTTGATTCCTTTGTCATTAAAAAATATCTCAAATTCATTTGATGTGAATTCTCCTCCTCTGTCAAATCTCAAACACTTCAAAGTTTTACCTATTTCCTTCTCAACTCTTGCTAAGTACCACTTAAACATTTGAAAAGCATCAAATTTATATTTCAGAAACATAACTGTCATCATTCTAGAATAATCATCAATAAGCAACATAATGTACTTATCTCCTTTGTAGCTTTGCACATCAATTGGACCACACAAGTCAGTATGAACAATCTCTAGTATTTCTTTAGAGGTATAAGCATTACTTTTAAAACTTGACTTTGTCATTTTGCCTAACTGACATTGTTTGCATATTATATTATCAAGCTTCTTCAACTTAAGCAAACCTCTAACTTTTCTCATGTTACTAATACTGACCAAGGTATCAAAATTGACATGACATAACCTTTTGTGCCATAGCGACACATCATCAAATTTTAAAACAAGACAAGTAGCATCCTCTATGTCAAGATAGAATAGATTATGCCTAGTTTGATCACCCTTTCCAATCAATTTGCCATTAGTATCATATATCTTAGCAATCTTGTTTTCAAACTCAACCTTACATCCTGAATTATTTAGTTGTGACACATTCAAAAGATTATAGTTAAGTCCTTCAACATAGTAAGCATTGCCACCTAAAATCATATCTGTGAGTTTGATAGAACCTTTTTCCTTTTATCAAAAATGGTGCATCATTACCAAATCTTATACTATTTGCATCATAAAAATTCAAGGTAACGAACTTACTTTTTTCTCTAGTCATATGATGTGAACACCCACTGTCAATGATCCATCTATCATTCTTGTTCACACAAGTTGCGAGTGTAGTTGCCTTATCTTCATTAGATTCATCCTTCATTGCAACATACACCACTTCATCATCATGTTCATCAAACTCATTCTTTGTTTCCTCTTTAGCAATGTAGCATGACTTTTTGCCTGTGTCTTTGTAGTCCTTGCCATCTTCATCTCTCCTACTTTTGTATTTTTCACCACTTCTACAATTTTTCTTTAGACATCTAGTAGCAATATGACCAACCTCATTGAAATTGAACAAATGATAGGTAGTTTACCTTTGAACTTACCTTTACCTTCGTGGAATCTTCTTGCTAGTATTTCTTCAAGCTGTTCTACATCCTCCTCATCTATATCACTATCACTAGACACATACTTCTTCTTTTTCTTCCTTTTTCTTATCTTCAGGTTCTTTTAATTATACCTTAGCTTTGAAAGTAGATTCAATAATTTTAGCTTTGTATTATCAAAGTTAGATAGCTCAAAAGCAGTGTGTTTACCTACCAGACCTTCAAGTGATAGATCATTCCTTGGTATACATCTTAGTTCTTGAATTGCAGAAACTCTAATAGCATATATAGGTAGTAGTGTTCTTAAAACTTTACTTAGCACAATGTCATCATCTAATTTACTAGTAGCTCCTCTTATTGCATTAACAACCTCTTTTATCCTTGCAACATATTGAGCAATATTTTTACCTTCTTCCATTCTCATATCATCAAACTTACCTCTGAGACTTTCAGCTTTGGCTCTTAGAACATTTGCATCTCCTCCATAGATAGTGGTTAGGGCATCCCACATTTTCTTTGCACTATCAAGACATTTGATGAAATAGAAATTGTGAGGAGAGAGAAATTAATGAGAGAGAAGTGAGAGGAGAGAGAAAGTCAAGAGAGATAAAGTAAGGAAAGATAAGTGAGAGGAGAGAGAAAGTAAGAAGAAGGAGAGAGTGTGAGGAGAGAGAAAATGTGATGAGAGTGAAGTGAGGAGAGAGAAAGTAAAGAGAGAGAAAGTAAGGAGAGAGAAGTGAGAGGAGAAAGAAAGTGAGAAGAGGGAGAGAGTGTGTGAGGAGAGAGAGTATGTGAGAAGAGAAAGTGAGAAGAGAGAAGTGAGAGGAGAGAGAAAGTGATGAGAGGGAAAGTACGAAGAGGGAGAGAGTGTAAGGAGAGAGAATGTTCAGAGATAGGAAGTGATGAGAGAGAAAGTAAGGAGAGAGAAGTGATAAAAGAGAAAGTGACAAGAGATAGAAAGTCTTAGGAGAGAAAGAGTGAGAAGAGAGAATGTTTGAGGAGAGAGAAAGCGAAGAGAGAGAAAATGATAAGAGAGAGTTTTTCTAGATATCGAAGGTAATTTTTTATTAATTTTTATTCATCTCTAAGTTTTAAATCCTTTTTTGTTTTCTACATCTAATCCTATTGTTGGTTTTCTACATCGTAGTTCATATTATTAGTTTTCTATATCGAATCCTATTTTTGGTTTTCTACACATGGAAAATCCTATTTTTGGTTTTCTACATCTAGAATCATATTTTTTGTTTTCTAAATCTAATCATATTTTTTTGTTTTTTTTGTTTATCTACCTAGCATTTTAAATAAACTAAACATATACCATTTCTTTTATTTACTACAATTTTAACAATAATTTCTAACACTAAAACTAAAATACAACATATAGATATAAAATTAATTAATGTATACTAAAAATAACAAAATACCCATAAAAATCTAAATAAATTCATAAAACTAACTAATTTTTTTTTAAAAACTACTAATAATTCATCAAAATAACTAAACAATCATTAAAAATAACTAAATATTCATTAAAATTACAAAGATGAACATACCTGGTACATTGAATACTCGAAGGAGGTTGATTATGGAAATTCTGAATGATGGTCTAATTACAAACGTCATAAACTTCACTTCAACCATTGGTCCAAAATAGTTGCTATGAAAATGACAATCAAAAGTGGTAAATCAGCTTAAAAATCACTGTGGTTAGGGTTTTCTTAGGCTTCAAATGAAGCCTTTAGGGCTTTACTTGAAGTTGTGGGCTATCATTGAAGCCCTCTCCACATGGCTTCGATCAAATCCATGTGGTGGCTTCGATGAAAGCTAATGCTTTGCTTGAAGTGCCCCAAAAAAGTTTCTCCCACTTTTCATCTAATCCGTTCGTGATAAAAAGTGGGAATGAGTTGCGTGGGATGGCCCACATATTCTTTGTCTATTATAGTGCTTACACAGTATAGTTGTATGCTTAAGTGATGCATGATCCAATTGTACATTAACTTTTAGGTCTTCAGACAAAGGGAAAATTTTCATGTCCAGTTTGTGGTCCAAAGATGAAATCTTGTCATTCAAGAAGTTTATGAAAGTAGGTGTTTGATGAGTTTAGATACTTTCTACACAATAATCATAAGTGTCAAATTACAGAAAAATATCTTTTTAATGGGAAGGAAGAGACAACATCAAGGCCATGAAGAATTCCACCTCATCTATGGAAGTTGGAATATGATTGACTAAATCACTAAGGTAATGTCTAGTTTGTGGTTTGAAGTTTACAATTTATATTTAGTAATGATGTAATTGATGCTCTTGAAGGTTATTAAGTAATCAATGACCAACTTCCTAGAGGAATGAAAAGTTATCCTACAAAATTTAGTTAGTTATCACACTACAAGGATCTCTCAATCATGATTTTCTTGATGCTATGCATATTGGAAAGAATATAATAGAGACACTATGGAAAATATTGGATGGAAGGTGTGATAGAGAAAAAATTGCCAAAATTTATACTGTCATTCATGAATCCAATAATGCATTAAAATATTTCTTTGAATCAAATAGAAATTGAGACTGCATAAATACGAGTGCCCTTCCTTGGTTATTAATGGAGCAACAAAGTGATGCATTAAAATAAGTCATAAAAAAATAAAAATTTCCCATAGGATTTGCTACAAATATAAGCACTCTTGTATCAAATAAAGGTGATTTTGGGCTAGGGTTGAAAATGCATGATTGGCATACCTTCATCAAGGTAAGTCATGTTCTCTGTTTAAAATATATTTTAAAGATTGAATGTACTACCTATTTCATTATTTAATAATATATTGAAATGATCATTCTTTAATGATTGTAGTATGTCCTACCTCTATCCCTTGCACACTAGTTTGACAATAGTATTAAACAAGTTATATATGATCCTGGAAAATACATGAGGGTAGAAGTGTTTTTTCTTAGGTTTTTTGCACATATATTGTATTTATGACTTTCTTTAATTTTTATGTAATCTATTATATAATTTTATCTGAAATCTTGTTTATATGTTCTTGCACATTGAATCTCTTTTAGGTGGTTATCATCTAAAGAAATTGATTAAAAAATATATAAAATATTGGAAGAGAATAATTCGATAGCTTATGTGTGAAATGAAAAATAGTCTATCTTCAACCTTTTTCAATGCTCAAGAACACTACCTCATATATCAAGTTGAGGAGATTGAATTGTGTGGACCTATAAAAACTAGGTCAATGTGGATGGTTGAGAGGCACTTGAAATTTATGAAGGGCTCAGTTCAACAAAGAGAATGTCCTGAGGGTTATATGGTAGAGGGATATTGTTAGAAATAGATAATACTAAAGGGGGGGGTGCGGGGGGTGAATCAGTATTTTCAATCTTTCTACCCACAACTGGATATTATTAATTACTTTAATACATACATAAGGAAGTAAACCAATAATGTTGAATAGTGTAAACAACCATACATAAAGAAAGCTCATAACACCATATTTTGTTAACTAGGGAAACCCTGGCCAAGGGAAAACCCCAATGGGGATGAAACCCACAAGATGATTCACTATATATAAGAGTCTGGTTAAGAATATTGACCCTGTTAGGAGTCTATGAAGAATGTATAGTGTCTTGAGTCCTTGTTAGGAGTTGTTTCAACCCTGTTAGGAGTTGGTAGTTCATATACAAATGTGTGCAAGAAGAACCCGCTGCCCTAACATGTAATTATACGATAATTTCTTCAAGAGAATAGATATACATACAATATTGGATCACTTGTTTACTTCACAATTCTTCTAATTGTCAATTCTTCATACAAGGAGTGATTGTGCATATATCAATTTGCATCATATCTCACATTATCATGTTACATAACATTACTTTACATCACATAGCATACTAACTTTGCATTTGAAGTTCTTTACTTATATCAATCATATTAATAAATTATTCCTTAGATGGCTCACATATCATCCTTAGAGTTGCTTCATCAATATTTAGTAATCAAAACAATTGTGTGAGTCATACAACCCAATTTGCTGACATGCTCTTTTTTGCACTGTAAAGTAACTGCATAGGTATTTCCTTCATAACTTGAACTTGGTTGATCGTACGGACATGCACACTAGTATGCATCATCATAGTAACGTCATGCATCTATGGTTAACTATGCAAGAGAATATTCCAAGGGAATATTTTGCTATTAATAAATCTCATCATGCTACTATAATAGTGTCCAATACTTAGACAATTTTCCTTCACAAATAATCACAATTAAACTATAAACATATGTTGCCATAAATGATAACTACATATCTCACCTAGTTTGATTGATTGGTCATATTGCCAACAATCTCCCCCTTTTGGCATTAATGGCAACATTTTGGAAAAATTGGTTAAGTCCCAAAAATGCTATCATACCAATCAAAGTAAATAACCATACATAACACAATAAAAATATTATATTCATGTTTTGAAAAAAAGATTACATCCCTTATAACTCTGATTACAAAGCTTTCTTAGGAAAAGCTTACTACTATATGTCAAAGTAAAACTATATAACGTACAATTATAATTTTCGTTATTTCTGCCCCTTTGATAGCAATGACAAAGTCATCAACAAAAAGAAAATCCTGTCAAAAACTGAAAGTTGCATCAAAATCTGGAAAAACAATCACTAAAGTTAGTCTTCAACTGCACAAGATGTTTCTTCCAACTTTCTTTTAGTGCATCTGACACACTTATTTGTGCACATAAAGCATATGTGGCTAACTCTATTGCATTCATGTCTATAGCTACAAACTTGTCATATGAGGTCTTAGTTGGCAAGCATTTCTCCAATTGATTTTGTAACAATGTAATCTATAGGGATAAATGGTCTCTCAAAAGATTAAATCTTTTTAGAGCTTTCTCCCTTTCTACTTGTATATCCCAGATGCTATCATGAAGTACTTGCATTGTATGCTCAAATGTTTCTAATTTTTTATTTTATTTTAGAAAGTTATTAGTGAGCATCTAAAGCTTAGTTATCTTCTCTTTGATTTTTTCATCAAAATTATGAAGGTGAAGGTATGCCAAGTTGCACTTAGCATATATATGTTTCCCTTCTTCCATACTCTGCCTCAATACCTTAATGCATAGATTTAATGTTTCTATATCATTTCTTATATTTGTACACATAGTATTAAGAAGTTTACCATCATGCCCAGTCTGTGCTTGAATTGTAGCAACATTGGTAAGCACTGTAAACTCGTTATCAAAGATTTTGCAAACAATGTTTGCTCTCTGTTGAATGTCTACAAATGTATTAGTAGAGCTTACTATCTTCTCCAATCTATCCAAAACTAAAGTTAAAGTCTTCTCAATTGACTTAATTTATTTCTTCTTTTCAAGGAATTTACTTAAAGAAGATATAATATTTTGTGCTTCATCTTCATCATCTAATTGTACTACTGAGGTGACCATTGCCACTTGTGTAGGTGGTGTAGAGGGTTTCATTGTAGTTGTTGCTAAGGGAACACTTGTAGTAGTTGCTTTAGTCATTGTTTCAAATTTCTTTTCAAAAATTACATCTTTCTTTTGCTCCTACTCTTCTTCTTCATTAGAAGAGCTACTATAGTCAACAATATTACCAACAAGGATAGAGCCAAAATATTTGAATGGATCTTCAATTCTATCCATTCTTGCATTGGTGTTATCTACTTGCATAGATTCATTGTCAATGGTAATGTGTGGTGAATCACTTGGAATTAAAGTTTCAAATTGTTGCTCACAACTATGAGGTAGACTGATTGTTGCCATAGTAGGGCTTGTCTTCTCTGACTGTGCACTCTCCTTAGCCTCCTCCACATTCACTCCTTCATAATTTCCTCCCATAAGAAGAATAGACCTCTTCTTATTTCTCAATAATGGTGTTATTCCTTTCAGAATTTCCTTTATCTCTTCCTCATTATTTACTATACATAGATTTTTCACCATATTCATCCTTATTTTTTATCCTCCTCAAATTACTCTACTTTTTCTATTTCTTACTCTATTGTACAAATCTTTAGGTATTTGACCGTTTATGCTATCAAACCTTTTATCTTTTAGAATCATATTTCTAACTACAACATTTTCTAGTTGTCTCCTATCCATATTATTATACAAATCATAATACTTATTTAATTGCACATAGTTGTTGTCATTAATAATTTGCATATTAAGAGTTTCTACCTTTGGCTTCCATGCTTTTCTTCTTGCTAAAGTATTTGCTTCTTGATCTGCTGGCTCTACTAGTCTATCACCAATTTCTTCTTCAAATTCTGAGGAACTGATTTGCAAGGTTCTTTTCCTCTTACTTGGTCCAATTTTTGTTTGCTTGACTCTCTTCTCAAGAAGGGGTTTAGTTTTCTCAAACCTTGTGGACTTTCTTGGTGCTCATGCTTCCTCTATTTTCTTTGGTTTCCTCAAGGGTTGCTACTGCATAATTGTTGCATATGACATTGTAGGTGCTTGCACACTTTTCTGTGCAACTATGACCACTTCAGTAGGTCTAGTTATTGCAATAGGTGTAGGGATCAATAGTTTAGTTTGACCACTAGCCTTCACTTCCAAGGCTATCCCTTTTACCTCTTCAAATTCCTTTCTAGACATCCCTAAATCTTTTAAGATAGAATCAATCACTTTGTCTACTTTCTTCTTGATATCCTTGTCCATTAGATTTGTTTTGACTTCTTTCATCTTTTTGGCATATGTACCCCATCTAGGGCTTCTAGAATCAACTTTAGAGTGTAGAATTATCTATGCATAGCCTTCAATTAATTCAACATTCATTTCATAACCCATAGGTTCAATGAACTTCACTTGAGGAACTATTGCCCCACGCATGTGAAGTTTGTTTCTACCATGAAACATAGTTCATCCTTGTATTTTTCATCAGTGCAGGAGGTATCCTATACCTTTGCTTCATTTCAACTTGGAATGATTTCATCATTCTATCAATATCATTATCTCTGACTATTTTTTATTTAGATTTGTAAGAATGAGTGATAATTTTCATTGCACACTCACTTCCATCCCAATTTGAAATACCAAAAAACTTCTTTACTGTGTAGAAGAATATATGAGTCAATAGGGATTTAAACCTAAAGACTGCACTCCTAGACTTCTTGATTTTTGATATGTTATCCAACAACTGAGTTCAGATAATATCACATAGATTAACCTTTTCACCCTTTACTACCATCACATAAGCTACATGAAGAAATTTGGCAGGGACTCAATCTATCCTAGATCCACGGTTGAACTTATATCCCAAAATTTTACTGATAAGTCTCACTCCATCATCTTGAATGATGTTGATCTTCATGTTTATACCATCAAAACTTGTGTTGTGATTTGTTTCAACTAATCTATGTACATTCTTTATGTTTACAAGATCACATCCTTCATTTCTCAAACCTATGACCTTGTGAATTAGGTCATTATCGATGCATATAATTGAATCTCCCAACTATAGAAGGTCATCATGAATCTTCTTAGAATGATTATTGTCCATTCATGGTTATCAAAGTCTATATATAACATATGCTTAACTAGGTTAAGTTGTTCTAGGTATGCATATTCTAGTTTCAATGACAAATCATTGTTGCACATTCTCTCCAATTCCTTATGAATCTCAGTATCTTCTAAGCTTTCTATTTTACAGTGAATGTAACTTCTAATGTCTTCAACATGAAGAACATTTTTTGGTACTTACAAAAATGTTCCAATAGTGTTATCAAGGAAACAAATAGGTGTTTCTTGAAGTTATATCTAGGTCTATCAATAATATTAAACACTGCTTGTGTTTCCATTACCAAAAATATGCTCAACGAATTCAAAAAATACCTCAATTTCATGTTTTAGGGTATTCAATGATCACACATATCTACAAACTTCTTCAAGACTTCAAATCTCTCTTCAATCTTGCACTTAAGATTTCACACAAGCAAATGATGTTCATAAATCAATTTGTGTCCTTTAAGTCTTTTGCAATCTATACTCTACATTAGATATATATCTACCACCAGTTTAAAATATTTTCTCTATATAACAGAGAGGTTATTTTTCTTACAAACCTTATACTAGTCATATTAAGCAATGCACAGTTCATTGTAGGCTCCTCTCAATGTCTAGTATATACTATTAACTATGCAACTTGCGGTATTTTTTACTGAGAATTCTTAATGTAGGTAAGATGGGTCATAGACAATAAGTGACTTTACTATCTTATTAGGTACATTAGGATGTGTTTCTTCCTAAACTATATGAGAACTTCCAGTTTCTTTTGCCTTTACAAATTTTTCCTTAATTCTTCTATTAGCTCCTTCATTTCTTTCTTCAGACTATCATCATTTCTTCTATTTCTCCTTCTGTAGTTTTGATTCCTATTAAGGTTTCTTCTATCCATTCTGCAAAACTTTTCTGTGTGTCCAAAGTTATTACATAATTGACATACAGGTACATTCCTTCTTTGTTCATTATTCTAGTTGTCAGGTTCTCTGTAATTCCTTGTGATGTGTCTAAGATTGTTGCATTTGTAACAAACAATTTGTCTTCTTTCTCCACTTTCATTGTTGTGAGATCTTCTTCTATTGCTTGCATGGTTAGTGTTCCTAAACATTCTAGTATTTGCATTATTATTATCAAATTTAGCTTTCTTACAATCTACTGCATGATGTCCATATCCATGACAATTATGATAATAAAAATTTGAAATAGGTTTAAAAGACTTACCTTTACAGTTGTCTCCAACATGTTCAAGTTCATTACACCTGGCATGAGATTCCTTTCTTCTATTATCCTCATCTTGATCAGATTCTTTAGATTTCTCAGAGTGAGTAACATTCTCCTTCTCTTTAGATTTATAATCTATTTTTCTTATGTTTCTAGATTCTTTTTTACTCTAGGAGTATCAGGTTCTTTTCTCTCAATAGATTTCTTGGTAGATTATCCAAGGAAGAATCCAAGTTCAATCTTGTCATAACTAGGTCTATGTACAAATATTTGTCCTTCAATCTTTTCACTTCTGCTATATAATTTCTTAAGTTGTTGTTTGGTTTGCACCAATTCACCTGTCACAAAAGTGTTGTATTTCTCTAATTTTGCATGCTCCAACTTCATAAATTCTAATTTAGATGTTACTTTGCTTAACTATGATCTTAGATTTTCATTTTCAGCTTTTATTTCAGAGTCATTCTTTCCTCCATTGAGTTCAACTATTTTTAAGTCATCTTTTAAGATCTCATTTTCTTCCTTTAGATCTTCAATATCATCATCACTGGTTTTCTCACTAGGTCCTTTTTGCTCTAGGTAATCTATCTTGTCCTTTAGTTCAAAAATGTAAGCTTTTGCATCTTTATATCTATCTTTGAGGCCATCCCTTTTATCAGTAAGGAGATCAATTTGTTCAAGATATTCTTCAAGATTCTTCTTCAACTATTCTATATCTATAGGGATCTTATTCAAGCTATTAAACCTCTTCTGAATAACTAAGCTCTGATACCAATTGTTAGAAATAGATAATACTAAGAGGGGGGATGAATCGGTATTTTCAATCTTTCTACCCACAACTAGATATTATTAATTACTTTAATACATGCATAAATAAGTAAACCAATAATTTTGAATAGTATAAAAAACTATACATTAAGAGAGCTCATAACACCATATTTTGTTAACTAGGGAAACCTTCGCCAAGGGAAAATCTCAGTGTGGATGAAACCCACAAGATGATTCACTATATATAAGAATCTAGTTAAGGATATTGATCTTGTTAGGAGTCTATAAAGAATGTATAGTGTCTCGAGTTCTTGTTAGGAGACTAGGCCTTGTTAGAAGCCTCAACCCTATTAGAAGTTGGTGGATCATATACAAATGTGTACAACAAGAGCCCACTGCCCTAACATGCAACTATACAATAAGTTCTTCAAGAGAATAGATATACATATAATACTAGATCACTTGTTGTACTTTGCAATTCTTCTGGTTGTTAGTTCTTTATACAAGGAGTGACTACACATATATCAATTCACATCATATCTCGCATTATCATGTCACATAACATTACTTCACATCACATATCATAGAATCACATAGCATACGAACTTTGCATTTGAAGTTCTTTACTTATATCAATCATATTAATAAATTCTTCTATAGTTGGCTCACATATCATCCTTAGATTCAGCCCATCAAGATTTAGTAATCAAAATAATTTTATAAGTCGTACAACTCAATTTGTACACTTGCTCTATTCTGCACTATGAAGTAACTGCATAGGTATTTCCTTCATAACTTGAAATTGGTTGCTCGTATAGATATGCACATTGGTATGCATCACTAGAGTAATGTCATGCATCTATGGTTAACTACACAAGAGAATATTCCAAGGGAATATTTTGCTATCAATAAATCTCATCATGCTATTGTAACATTGTCCAATACTTAGAAAATTTTCCTTCACAAATAATCACAATTAAACTGTAAAAAATATGTTTCCATAAATGGCAATCACATATCTTACCTAATTTGACTAACTGCTCATATTGCCAAGAGATATATGGTATACTAGACCATAGTGTACATAATTGAATATCTTCCAAAGTTTGTAGCAAATACCCATGTATATCACATTTGAGATCCAAAAATCTGTTAACAAATTCAAAGGGGACTACTTGATAGGGAAAGGTAGATTGAGGAGAGTGGGAGGTAGTTATAAGTTATTTTTTGTAGTTAATTAATTCTTATCTGTAATCACCTAAAAATGGTCATCTAGACTATTAGCCCCCTTTTCAACATTTTGGCTAAATTAATTTAATCATTTACCTAGACCAAATTGCTAATAATCATTTTTTTTTTATTATAACCTATAGTTTGACTATGCTATCCTAAGTTCATTATTTGATTAAAAGAACATGTCCCCTTGTAATTAAATAAAAGACCCCATTCTTCTAACCCACTTAAAGTGCACACATAAAGTCCTTTTTCTATTCTACAATTAAAAGAAAAGGCTTTGTGACTTTTGTCTTATATGACAAGTCAACTTATATTCTATTGGTTGACTTGTGTGTGCACATGGATCACTCCTCTTTTCAAATTCCACCGTTGATCATCCACTATCTTCATCTTGATCTCCACTATCCATACATCTTTAAAAGGGAGAGAGCTTTCTCCCTCAAATGGACATTCATTTGAATATTGTTATGATGCAGGTTTTCTAACAGGTTTCTTTGGAGCTTTGTGGAGAACTTCTATTTCTTGTCTACATTCTCTCATACCATAGCATTTTAGCTTAGATTCATGTTGCATGTTAGTTTAGTTTCCATTTTGCAATAATCTATCTCACATAGCTTAATATTTTGATCCTAACACTCTCACCCATGCTTAGGATAGCTGAATTTTGCATTATCATCTTAGCTTAGTTTCCATACTTGCTTTGCATTCTTGAGGAACTCCTTAAGACATTTGCATTCTTGCATCTTGTCTTTGGAACCTCCCATTGCATGGTTTACTAGCAAGAAGAGTATTCCTAAGGCTCAGCTGAGAGCCCTTGAACTTAAAATACACTCTCTTGCACTCTGTGGATAGGGAGCTCTAAGCTGGCATCCAAGCATTCCAACTCATGGAATCATTTGGATAGAAGGGTTTAGAGTGGGACACTTTCGAGTGTACATTTTTGGCACCCACCGTGGGGCTTGAATCAATTTTTTAGCTCCATTTTCTTTCATTTCTTATCTCTAGTTTTTTACATCAGCATATTGGATTTAATCAAGTGATTTTGTAGAATTATCACTTTGGTTTTAAGGCCAACCCATAAGTAGATTGGTTTGAAGGCCAAAAATCTAGTTGGCTTAAAGATTTGATCATATCTTTTAAACCACTTGGAGTTTGGTTCTAAATTTATTTTTTAGGTTTAGTATGTGTCCAACATGTTTCAAACCGCTTTTTAGAGCATTTTGATGTGATTTGCATGAGTTATGATTTTTTCTATATTTTTCATAAAAAGTCATTTTTGATCGCAAATTAGTACATTTTTCAGAAAAACTTACATTTTCAGAAAGGTTTTTGAATTTTAAGAGAGGTACTTTCTTTGTGTTTTTACTTTTGAGGTTGTATTAGGGATCAAAAACTTGATTTGATAAATCTAGCTTGTTTTGACAAAATGGGTCTCTAGGGCACAAATGAAGAGATTTTTTTGAATTTCTTGCATTTTTGGAAAGCTCTCAGATTTTTAGTAGGGTTCTCTTCTTTTAATTTCTATTTTTGGATCTGAAATCATAGCAAAAAAGTCCAATCTTATTGACTAGGTCAAAATCAAAGAGTAAAAATGAGAGCATTTGTGATTAACTTGCACTTTCTTTGCATGCACTTGGTTGAAAGATAAATTGGCTTTTTGAGGCAACTAACCACTTTTTATTGCAGATTTTTATGTTATTTCACACTAAATTTTGGTGCTAACAAGTTGTGATTTCAGGTTTCCATCCTTGTGAAAAAATTGAAACATTGCATAAAAAGAACGCATGTCAAAGCTTCAAATGCGCAAGGGCTACTAACATTGTTTGCAGGGCTGCCCAAAGTATAAAAACCCAAACTTTCTTTCTTTTTTGTTTTCATTTGCAGCTTGACTAATTGTTCATTTTTCATAGGCACATAAAACTTGTGATTGGAGTCTTTTGGTAATAGGAGAGTATGCTCTTCACCCTTGTGGTGAATCAGAAATCTTGACTTGCCATTTGGTTTCAAAAGCAACGGGTAACTGAATCTTCCTGGTGTGTTTGGGAGAAAACAATTAGAATAGGAGAGTATGCTCTTCACCCTTGTGGTGAATCAGAAATCTTGACTTTCGAAAGTTGATCCACTCTTTGTGTAGTTAAAATCCTTTAGAGGGCCTGCTCTTAGACAACTTGAGAGGAACGACCCAAGTGGGTACAAGAAGATTACATGGCTCTTCCAACCCACTATAAACTCAAGGCTATCAAGGACACAAAAATTTGGTAGATGTAGTGTTTTTCTTCACCTAGTGTGATCGCTTATGGGATTTTAACCATAGGGAGATCACTAGGCAAGAATGCTTAAGGTACTCTTGTGGTCGCGAGACCGGTTACTCATCGCAAGGTGAGGTGTCCTGTATCAGGAGAAAGAGGAGCACTATGAACGAAAGCCCTATCTAAACAACCTAAGTTAGTAACTACCTTTTTTAGCCGCTCAACTTCTTGGTGTAAGGATCAATCCTAGTGGACTACCCGGATCACCCCAAGATTTACACTCACCATATGTGTTCCCTTAGTTGTGCTTATGGCACTTCTATGACAAAGCCAATATCTCTTGTGGGCAACCACTTGGTGTGAGGCAAAGGAGCATCAAGCGTGGGCCAAGTTGTTGAGTAATGAACCATGTCTTTTAGGTAGATAATGCTTGATGTGTTCTCAAATGTGGTATACCTGTGAAAATCTTTTGAATATACACATGACGATAATTCTAGGGATTTCTTTTGAGACCTCATAAATGCTTGTATCATGCAAGGTTGCTTTGTCCCTCGCTTGATTGTTTGAAGAATACTCCATGTGTCACTATCTTGCTTGGAAAGAAATTGCTTTTGAACATCAAATTTTCTATGCTATCAATTATTGTCAAACTTTTTCAACCAAGTCAAAATGTCAAGTGCAAACATTTTCTTGTGTTACTTACTAAGGGTGGTTTCATCATTTGGCTATGATTTGTTATGTCTCTAGTGCTTAAACATGCTTGAAGTGGCTCTTTGGTCTTAGTGCTCTTGGTCTTTTTGTCTTCATGGTCTATGCATGCTTGCTAGTTATCCTTTTGCTAAAATGGTTACCTTGATTTCTTGACAACACTCTTGGGTTGGAAAAGTTGTTCACTTGTCACCCCGCTTGCTCTATCTATTTGGCTATTTGGGCATCTTTCCTTGCTATTGACTTGAGTCATTCATGTCGTAAGTTTCTTGGACATATTTTTTGACAAGTCACTTTAATCTCTCTCTACTATCTTGGCAAGTGAACACTCTACCTATCTAGTTTGGACATCAAGTTATCTTATGTCACCTTATTAGCTTCCTCTAGTCTCCTTCATGCTTGATTATCTATCTACCACTATGGAATTCAAAGCTTGTACTACCAAACCTCAACCAAATCTAGATGATCATGATATCCTCCATGTCACTAAAGAGTTTCAAGATCTATATGCACAATACAAAGAACTAGAAGAGACAAATGATCTTTCTTACCTTCATCTCTCTAAGTGCATGACAAAAATGAAGTCTAAACTTGAGAAAAGGTTAGAGAAGAAGATTGCATCATTACATGAATCTTCCTTAAGGTCTTTACATGCATGTGAATCACCTTCTTTGAGGTCATCCTCTTCTTCTAGGTCTACATTCTCTACTTCAAGACATCAAATGTCTTCATCTTCTAGATCTAAAGACCTCTTTAGAGAAAAAGCAAGTGATACCTCCTTTGAGCCTAGGCTAAAATTTCATGATGGACCTATCTTTGACCAAGCTAATGATGAAGACATGGATGCATACCATTCACTTGAGAAACAAAAAAAGGACTCTAGACATACTTCTAATAGAACTTTAGCTCCCTTAGAAAATTCTTATGATGACACTTTGCAAAAACTTATTAGCACCAAGATCATCATGTTACCTAAGTCTAGCTCATATGGAAACCCATTCTTGGATATCTATTATGCTTATCATCAACATAATGAGCATAGTACTTCGGATTGCATTGAGCTAAAACATAAAATCCAAGATCTTATTGATAATGGAATTATTGATACCTCTAGCGACTCATGTGCTAAGGATACTTCTCTTGAGCAAGATTACATTGATGAACCTATGTCTAGTAGTGGCTCCATTACATCTTCCACTTCTTCCAACACTCATGCATCTCCCAACACTTCAAATCTTTCCAACATTCCTCTATCAAAAAAGGAACCTAATGCTTTCCACATTGACTATGTGTATCCTCAAGGGCTACCTCCAAAAGAAACTCAAGCTAACCTTCACTTGGTTGCAAATCTTTTCCATGCTACTAATCCTAAACATCCTCAACCTTCATGCACTACTATGCCTAATCCAAGCACTACTCCATTCACTCTTCATTCTCCCTTGTCCTTAGAAGTGGCTCCATGTCAAGAGGACTCTCAAAAATAAAAAAGCTATAAATGTCAAGAAAGATCAAGATCAAGCACCCTTTCATCTCTTTCAAGATTTTTCCCCTCCATATCCTATATCTTGTCCACCTCCTAAGTATGATGAAGATACCACTTCCATTATCTCCCTTGAGCTTACTGAAAATTATGAGAAAAGTTCTCTTCATATTCTATCCAAAGCTACTTGTCAAGATCAAAGCATCCCCTCATGTTCTACTTCTCCACATCCACTTCAAAATTGTGCTCAAGCTTCAAGTGCATCTATTAAAAATGTTGTTCCTATCAAAGGTACTCATGAGTCTATCGATGGCTTTGACCATGTTGCTCACTCCAAAGATGTTGATAGCCCTTCCCACTATACCTTTGCATCTTCTAAATCTATCCTTGGTCCTTATCCATCTAAGCTAAAGCATTCAAACCTTCCATCCATTTTGGGGCCTTATGTTCCTCCATCTCCTACATTCACTCCTAGCTCATTCCCTAGCTCTCCTATAATACCTAAAGATCAACAAAGACACTCATCCTTGATGAATTTTCACCCATCTATACATCTAAACTAGTCATATCAGCCTTATTCATCCACAAATCCCAAGTCCTTTGGAAGTGAGAATAAAATAAGAATCCATGGAAAAAGAAAGATCACTATGTCCCATCTAATCGACATGTGAATGCTAAGAAGGAGAATGTGCAAAAGAAATTGCAAAGGTCCACTATTAAAAAAGCTAAATCAAAGAAAATGTGGGTTCCTAAACCCATTATTGAAGAAATGTGTTTTGAAGTATCCAAAGGAAAATCTAAAGCTATATGGATTCCCAAGTCTCTTTTAAAAGGCTTGAATATTGAAAATACTTAAAATTTGAGATTCAAACTTCCAAAGGCTTCCATTCCATCTTCTTCTAAATATATTTCTATTCCAAATCTCTTTTACCACCTCATAGATTTAAACCTCAAGCTACTTCATCCATGATTCCTCCATCATACCAATACCCTTCAAGGTGTGTGTCAACGTTGATCTTGTCCAATATTTCAACTACCCTCATGAAATCCTCTAAAGCTTACACTTACTTTCTATACATGAACTATTATCCTTCGTATACTCTTCCTACTACCATTTCTCTTTCATCACCCTATCAACATCTTTGAGCATACCTTTCTATGGTCTTGGCTTATCATGACTTATCTTTTCTATAAGAGCACTATCTACATTCAAATAGCTTGAGCTCTTTCTAAAAATTCAAAAATACAAAAAAAATTGAAAAAAGTCCTGAAAAAATATGTCAAGTAGTGAAAACCTAGAAACAGGCACTACTTGAAACCCTCGCACCTATGTCTATCAATCTCAATCATCCACTTCGCTACACATTTCCTGGCTTGGAATTGTTTCTTGTCCTTGTCTCGGGGGCATAGCTACTTAACATATTGAGTTATTCTTATGCATTAGGGTTTCTTTGACAACTTACAAAATAGTGTTTCTCAACACTTCCCCCACCTTGACATCAAGTGTTTTTCAACACTTTTCAAATAGTTTACCTACAGTCTCCGATGTCACAATATTTCTCACTATCAGAATCAAGTCTTGAAGAAATGGCCAAGTGACTTACACACACACGCTTTAACACTTAAATGACTGAGCTATGCTAATCTTTATCTACTTTGTGTGATGTCTATGATGATTTCTTTACTATATGTTCGATCCCTAATAGTCTTTCAAGGATGTCATTGACTAGAAGACTGGGGGCATGGGGTATGTTTTCTTGATTTTTGCTTGTGGGTATACTTTGTTTGTCTATAGTGTTGTAAGCATTTATGCTTGACCTATTCAACATTTTGACTTACAAATGTATCATCCTTGATTGTTTCGCAAGACTACACTTAAGGTTTATCCTGGCGCTTATGCCTTGATACAGGTGTAATCTTGCTAAATTAAACTTAGGAAATCTAATCGTGTAGTTATCTTGACTTACATGTCTCTGATGCTTAGATTGGATTTCCAGATACCTATCTGATATCGATCATATTCATATCCTCATAGTTATACTAGTGATGGTTGTATGATCTCATGATGTCTCTAATAAATGCTCAATGATGAAATTAAGAGTCTAAATGTTATGTGCTTCTTACTGGTAAACCACTTTGCATATTAGCTTGCATTTTAGGTTCATTTTCTAGCTTAGTATTGCATTCTTGCATATGGGGAGAGCTCTCTCTTCATCTTTTCACAGACATATCGGCTAACTCCTTTCATATATTTCTTTACTTTCTTCTTGTTCATGTCTTTTCACCTTCTTAATATTTCGCTTCATCTATTTTCTATCTTATCATCACATTATATAAAATTTTGACCTCTTAAATAATTTCGACATCTTGGATTCATTTTTAGGATCGAAATCCAAATTTGAGTTCATCTTGATGGTCAAAATTGTCTTTTAAAATTCTACTTTCTTCTGAGCAGTTAGCTGACCTTTTGAGGTCTAATCTATGAATCATCACTGGGGCATCCTCATTTCTTCATGTCTTCATCATTTCCATACTTCATATCTACTTCAATTCACTACTTCATGTCTAAAATCACCTTTCTACTCATTTTGACCTAATTTTTATGCTATATCCTTGAAGGTCAACACTAGTCAAACTGGGGCATTTTATCAATTTCTTATAGTCATTCTTGGATTCTAATCATCTATCTATCATCTTGGACATTGCTATATTCTAATTTTCTCATGTCTAGCCAATTTTTGCATCCCCTTACCTCATTTTGATTTCGATCCCGAGGGGGCAGAAATACTCTATTGCTGATTGCTACAACTATCAATTTCTTAGGAGCATTTGTTTGATCTTCTCACTTGTTCTTGATCTATCTACTTTGCTAGGTGTTAGAATTCTTCTTGAATTCTGACATCATCTTTTCCTAGTGTTCAGTACTACCACTATCAGGTTGTACATTTAGGACTTGTTATCTTTTTCTACATTTCGTTCTTCAAAATTAGATATCTATATCTATCACTGCCTACTTGGCTTTCTATTTTCTTTGAAATAATGTGTTCCCAGATCGATCACGCATTAGTCAAAGAGGGGCAGATGTAATCACCTAAAAATGGTCATCTAGACTATTAGCCCCCTTTTCAACATTTTGGCTAAATTAATTTAATCATTTACCTAGACCAAATTTCTAATAATCAATTTATTTGATTATAACCTATAGTTTTTGTTAGTTTAGTTTTTTATTTTTCCTATTTTGCTAGGTTTTTCCTACACTTTTTAATAATCTCGCTTAGGTTAATAAAGCATGTCTTATTAGGTGAATGGTTGTGAGGTGTCACCTTCCTACATGTGAGCATCCATTAGCTATCTTGGGAAGATACTTTTCTATCTTTAGTCCGATAGATGGTTGCTCCTCATTGGTTGGTGTTGACACCTCCTCCCTCTTCCTAGCCTATATAAGCATGCTACCTGGCTTGTATTTGCATCTCTTGTTTTAACATCCTCTTAATGCTATTTTGCTTCTAGCATTTGCATTACTCTCTTGGAGACTAACTTTATGATGCTATTTTGATTTTGTATCATTTGCATTCATAGTTTAGATATTTACTCTTTGCACTAGTTTTCTGGGTTATTAATCTTTTCAGATTCTAACATGGTATCAGAGCTTTTCTATGTGCAAGAGTAGATTTTAGTTTCCTTATTTGAGAGATTCGGGGGGGGGCGCAAATAAACTTTATTGTAGTTTTTTGAAAAACAAAGTATGCTCTTCTCTTGCATCTTTGGATGATCCTGAGAATCAGAAAAGTTTTGACAAAAAACAATTTTTTCTCTAGGGTTTCAATCTCAAATTTGACAACCAACTTACATATTTGGAGTTTTCAATCAGTTTTGCAGGTTCCAGCATGCCATTGATGGACTTAAGAAGCTGATCCAGCATTTTCATGTCATATTTTGGTTGTTGGGGTCGTTTTCTGATTTTTGGAGCTATTTTTTTTTGTTAAAGGTGTCTGATTTACACTACAGTAACATCTTCTGTTCATCAGCAAGAAAAACGCTTTTTGGGTTTTGTTTGCAGCCCCGAAAAACCATCTGGGTATCTTTTAGATTTTGTATGCAAGCTATATATTTTTCAAAATCGAGCATGCAAAGCTACAGCCATACCCCTCTCCGTTGGCAGCCGCAGATTTGAATGCAATTTTCAAATGTCTCGTTCTTGCTAATACGGACTCCAATTTTGATGATTCTTATTATGAACTTGGCTATTTTTTTGTGCTCTATCCACTAGTGGAGTTAGTTTTTTATTTTCATGCATGAATTCTTCAGAAATTGCAGATTCTCAGCCATGACTGTGCACAGTTCTCATTTTGGAAACTTCGAAGGATCATAACTTTCTCATACGACCTCGTATCGAGGCAATTCTTTTTTTGAAAGTGCATGATTTTTCGAGTAGATCGCAGTGGTGCTATTTTTTTCCTTGATTTTTGTGCCCAAGTTTCATTTTTAGCATATGCTCTTCATGAGGGTTCGTAATGTATTGAAATCAAGACCACTAAGTATCTCTTTCTAGTGGTAGTTGTAAATGCACTAAAATAAAGTGCCAAATCATATTTCTTTGGGGGGGGGGGTGTTCTTTGATTGAGTAAAAAGGGGGGGGGGGGGGGGCATTGTCGTGGCTGGATTCTCTTCCTTTTAGCATTTCTTTGCATTCCTTCATCATGGATCAAACAAATATGCCCATCCTAACTCCATACAATTACTTTGAGTGGAAATCACGCATGATAATTCACTTAAGGAAAGCTAGATTAAATAGGATAACTATGGGACTTGAAACTGAACCTGCTAAAGATGAAGACAAGCCTAAGTGGTTTAACAAATGTGATGAGGCATATGGAACATTATGTTTGTCTGTTTCTCCTGACTTGCTATTTCACATTGAGTCTTTGGATACACCAAATGAAGTATGGACAAAGCTAGAAACATTATTTGGCACACAAGATTCAATGAGGGGTCATATGTTGGAAAATGAATTAATTAGTTTGAGTCCAAGCAATTTCAACACAATCCAAGATTTCTTCACCAAATTGAAATCACTAAGGCTACAGTTAAAACAATGTGGAATTGAAAAGAAAGATGAACAACTGATTCTCAGTATTCTTTCTAAGCTAAGTTCAGAATATTCTGTGTTTGTCTCTACCTTCTATGCTACTAAGGGTGCACTTGGTACTCAATTCACCATGCCATCTCTAGATGATTTTTCTATCAATCTCACTTGAGAACAGGACAAGCTAATCCAGATGGGCACTCTTAAGTCCTCTAAGTCACATGCCTTAGCAACGAACCAAGACACAAAAGAACAAAAAGGACAAAGTAGTAACAACAATAGTAAGGATGAGAAACAAAATAATAGTGAGGAAAAGAAGGATCAGATACCAATTGCTTCAAAAGCAACTATTGATACCTCATCCTCCAAGGGTGACAAGCCTAAGAAAGAAAAGGTTAAATGTGCCTATTGTAAAAGACCCGGTCATGATGAACATAAATGTTTGAAGAAACAAATTGATCACTTGACATACATTCTTGAGAAGAATAATATTAGTGTTCCTGAGTCTATCAAACAAAGTTCTAATGAAGAGTCTAACAAGGCAAAAGAAAACAACAAGGGGAAAGGAAAGGGCAAAGCTCTTGTTGCAGTTGCTTCCTCACCATCCACTTGGGTTCTTGATTCGGGTGCTTCGCACCACATGGCTTCATCTAAGGAAGAACTTGCATCCTTGGAGCCATGTACTATGCCTTCTATTTTGATGGGTGATGACACTCCTATTGAGGTGTGTGGGAGAGGTTCTATTGATGTGGGGGATGGCACATTCCATGATGTTCTTTGTGTACCCTCATTATCAACTAATCTCCTATCAATATACCAAATCACTCACACAGGTTTAGGCAAGTGGGTTGAGTTCACTCCTAATTCAGTGGAGATACGTGAGTTGCATAGTGATTTTGTAGTTGCAGTTGGGAGAGCAGATCATCAGTCACAACTCTATCTGTTTTCTCACTTTGTTCCTGATCCTCCTTCATCTGTTTTGCTCACTCACTCTAATGATGTGAGTAATTTATGGAATGAGCGGTTTGGCCATCTTAACTTCCACTATTTGCATCAGCTCAACTAGCAAAGCATGGTCACAGGGTTGCCTTTGGTTCAATTCTTAGGAGGTGTTTGCCAAGGTTGCATTCTTGGTAAGCATCTTAAGGAAATTTTTGACAAAAGTAAGGCATGGAGAGCTTCACAGATACTAGAGTTAGTTCACAGTGATTTGGCTGGTCCATTTCAACATCCTTCTTTCAGCAGGGCCCGATATGTCCTCACATTCATTGCTGACTTTTCTCGATATACATGGGTGTACTTTCTCAAAAAGAAGTCAGAGGTATTTGATCATTTTCAAGACTTCAAAAATTTTGTAGAAAAGCAATCTGGGAAAGCCATCAAGATTTTGCGCACAGACAATGGTGGTGAGTATGTCAACCATCGGTTTGAAAGATTTTGCACTTCAGAGGGGATTGATTTACAGCATTCAGTTCCATACAATCCTCAGCAAAATGGTGTTGCAGAATAGAAGAATAGATCCTTGAAGGAAATGGCAAACTGTATGATTCACTCTAGATCTCTTGCACCACAGTATTGGGCAGAAGCCATTAATTGTGCTTGTTATATCCAGAACCGTGTTCCTCACCGAGCCTTGAAGGGAGTTACTCCTTTTGAAGCTTGGAGCGGTCAAAAACCATCAGTTAAGCACTTTCGAGTTTTTGGCTCCCCTGCATGGGCCCACATTCCTACAGAGAAACGTAAGGCCTTGGATCCACAAAGAAGACCTTGCATATTTATAGGTTATCCTGATGGTGTGAAGGGTTATCGGTTCCTCCACCCTACTACACATGAGTTATTCATTGAGAGGAGTGTTCAGTTTGAGGAGGGATCTTCAAGCTCACTTTCTATCACTTCTCCAACTTCTACCTTGACATTAGAGTCACTTGGAATACATGACAGATCTTCTAATGAGTCAGATTCACCTGAACAGTCTTCTACCTCTACTTCTAATGCAAAAAGTGATTCAAAGAACTCACCTCCTTCCTCTCCTAGTCATCATTCAGAGGTTAATGATTCCCCTCCAGATGCTCCATCTTCTTGCCCACTTTGGGCTAGACAGACCTTGCAGTCTGCAGGTGATTGGGTTGGGGATCCATTAGACACCAGGCGAACTCGTTCACAATTCCAGGATGCTCCACATGTCTTCATTGCTACTGCCTCAGATCCACAGTCCTTTCATGAGGCTTCTGGTATTTCTGAGTGGGATATAGCTATGCAGGAAGAGTATAGTTCCTTGATGAGGAACCACACTTGGGATCTTGTCCCTCTTCCTAAAGGAAGAAAACTTGTTCGATGTAAGTGGATCTATCAGACAAAATTTGCAGCAGATGGGTCAGTTGACAAACACAAGGCTCGCTTGGTCGCCAAAGGATTCCCCCAAGTTCCTAGGATTGACTACTCTGAGACTTTTGCGCCAGTTGCCCGAATAAATTCCATTCGAGTTGTTCTTGCCATTGCTATAGCTAATCGTTGGGAAGTACATCAGATGGATGTGAAGAGTGCTTTTCTTCATGGTGACCTTCATGAGGAGATCTACATGGAGTAGCCACAGGGCTTCCTTTAGGATTCTTCACTTGTGTGTCGTCTTTGAAAGTCTCTCTATGGCCTCAAACAGGTTCCTCGAGCCTGGTATGCCAAGATGGACTCCTTCCTTCTATCATTTGGGTTCACTCGGTGCCATTCTGATCCTAATGTGTACATTTTGCAACAGGGTGATTCACTTCTATTTTTGGTTGGGTATGTTGATGACTTGTTGATCATAGGAAGTTCTTCACCCACCATTAAGGCTGTCAAAGTGGCCCTTCAGGACAGTTTTTTGATGACTGACTTGGTCTTGTTGCATTACTTTCTCAGGATTGAGATCCTTCAGTCTCCTTCTAGGATCACCATCACACAATCCAAGTATGCTCTAGATTTACTCTCGCGGTTTCATATGGCTGACTGTAAGCCTGCTCTGACTCCCTTCCTTTTTGGAGTAAAACTTGAGGCTCAATGTTCTTCTCCACTTGTTGATGGCACTTTGTACTGCCAACTTGTTGGGAGTCTCATTTATCTAACTCATACGAGACCTGACATCTCCTATGCTGTAGGCATGGTCTCTCGATTCATGTAGGAGCCCCATGAGTTACACTGGAAAGCAGCCAAGCGGATCCTTCACTACATTCAAGGTTCTCATAGTTGTGGGATTCACTATGTAGTAGGTATTGAGCTTGATTTGGTGGGCTATACAGATTCAGATTGGGCAGGTGATTCTAAGGATCGCAAGTCTACTTCAGGGTATAGCTTCTCACTTGGGTCAGGTCCTGTTTGTTGGTCGAGCAAAAAGCAGTCTGCTATTGCTTTGTCTTCTACTGAGGCTGAGTATCGGGGGGCTGTAAATGCCGCCATTGAGGCCATTTGGATTCAACATCTTCTCACTGAGTTTGGTATCCAGATCAGACGGCCATCAGTCATATTTTGTGACAACCAGAGTGCCATTCAGATCTCACAGAATCTAGTTCATCATCAACGGACCAAACACATAGAGGTCCACATGCACTACATCCGGGAGCTCATCCATGGTCATGTCATTGACCTTCGCTATTGTCTGACTTCCAAGCAAGTTGCTGATATCTTCACCAAACCCTTCACTGAGAGCAAGTTCCTTCATTTGCGAGCTTTGCTGGGTGTGCAGGATGCTTCATCTTTTGGGGGGGGGCCTTCCTCTCACTCAGAGTCCTGACTTTTTTGTGGGGGGGTTTCTTTTCTCTCTCTCTTTTGAGAAATCTTATGTACATGGGTACCTCATCAGGCTTGACTTGTCGGGACTCATTTCTACATCCACCTAAGCTTCGCTTATGGGGGGTGTTAGTGTAGTTTTCTATTTTTCCTATTTTGCTAGGTTTTTCCTACACTTTTTAATAATCTCACTTAGGTTAATAAAGCATGTCTTATTAGGTGAATGGTTGTGAGGTGTCACCTTCCTACATGTGAGCATCCATTAGCTATCTTGGGAAGATACTTTGCTATCTTTAGTCCGATAGATGGTTGCTCCTCATTGGTTGGTGTTGACACCTCCTCCCTCTTCCTAGCCTATATAAGCATGCTACCTGGCTTGTATTTGCATCTCTTGTTTTTGCATCCTCTTAATGCTATTTTTCTTCCAGCATTTGCATTACTCTCTTGGAGACTAACTCTATGATGCTATTTTGATTTTCTATCATTTGCATTCATAGTTTAGATATTTACTCTTTGCACTAGTTTTTTGGGTTATTAATCTTTTCAGATTCTAACAGTTTGACTATGCTATCCTAAGTTCATTATTTGATTAAAAGAACATGTCCCCTTTTAATTAAATAAAAGACCCGATTCTTCTAACCGACTTAAAGTGCACACATAAAGTCCTTTTTCTATTTTGCAATTAAAAGAAAAGGGTTTGTGACTTTTGTCTTATATGACAAGTCAACTTATATTCTATTGGTTGACTTGTGTGTGCACATGGATCACTCCTCTTTTCAAATTCAACCATTGATCATCCACCATCTTCATCTTGATCTCCACCATCCATACATCTTTAAAAGGGAGAGAGCTTTCCCCCTCAAATGGACATTCATTCAAATATTGTTATGCTACAGGTTTTCTAACAGGTTTCTTTGGAGCTTTGTGGAGAACTTCTCTTTCTTGTCTACATTCTCTCATCCATGGCATTCTAGCTTAGCTTAGCTTTCATTTTCACATTTAGCTTAAATCATATAGTCTAATAGTTAGATTGTAACACTCTCATACATGTTTTAGCATAGCTGCATTTTGCATTCTCATCTTAGCTTAGCTTCCATACTTGCATTGCATTCTTGAGGAACTCCTTGAGACATTTGCATTCTTGCATCTTGTCTTTGGAACCTCCCATTGCATGGTTTACTAGCAAGAAGAGTATCTCTAAGGCTCATCTGAGAGCCTTATTATTTTTGAAATATACTCTCTTGCACTCTATGGATAGCCATCTCTAAGCCGACATCCAAGCATTCCAAACTCATGGAATCGTTTGGATAGAAGGGTTTAGAGTGGGACACTTTCGAGTGTACATTATCCATCATCAATATAATTTTTTTCTAACTGGTCAAGTTGTTTTCTTTATAGTTGGTTATGAGTGGTATGCACTGCATTTGTATATTGGTAACAATCTTGATTGGATGATGGTATGGATTCAACAATCTCAAGAAAATGGTCACTCATTAATATGGGATAGTGTTGCATGTTGGTTAAAGAAGCTCATCGTAATGGAGATCCAATGTTACACCAATGGTACTTGATCTAGCATATGACTTAAGAGATACAAAGGTATGTAGAAGATTACTAATCATGAGCCATAAGTTTAATATCAACTCACAAATCAAAGCAAATAATCTTGACATGTTTGAATAATTGTAAGTCAAACACCACAAAGATATGTACTACCATGACCATAAATTTTGCTTAAAAAAGTCAGATGAAACAAAGAAAACTTGTGATTTCGGGATAAGTGTAGTCTTTGTGGTCACCAATATTTCATCTAGAAATGACATACATCCTCAACAATTCAAAAATGAATACTATGAAATTTTGGATGATATACTTGAGTGTGACTTTAATTCATTCAAATTAGTTCTATTTATCATCAAATGGTATTGGCTATGACTGAATCGAAATGATTTTGATAGGACTATTATTAAACATGATAGTGGATATACAATGATTAATACAAGGTCATTTGAGCCAGTGTGAGATGAGCCCTATATTCTTTAAAGCCAATATGAGAAAGTGTTTTACTTTAGCATTCAACACAAACCAAGATGGTCATTTGTTGTTAGACATCATCCAAGAGGAAGGCTGATAAAGTATAATGTGATGAAAGAAGAAGATATTGAAGAATCATAAGATGAAGTAAATGATGACCATGAACAACTATTACCCAATGATGATGAAGAAGAAGAAGATGATGATTCTGGTCATGCTAAAGATAATGGTGATGATGATGATGATCATGATCATGCTGATGAAGATGGTGATGATCATGGTGATGATGGTGATGATAATGGTGATGAAGATGATCATGATGGCAATGAAGATGGTGGTGGTGATGACAATGATCAAAGTGACAAGTGTGATGATGGTGATGATGATGACATAGATGAAGATGATGATCAATGAAATATCTATTGAAGTACGATCAATGTTAAGTATGATGGGGTCATGATTTTTATTTATAGAAATTTGTTTGATTTTGATGAATGCATCATGTAGTTTTTGTCTTCTATATAATTTGTAGTTTATAGAGCATTGTAAGTGGATAACTTTTCATTCATTACAATATGGATGAATTTGATAAGTGAGGTGACCAACTTTTTCTTTCAAAATCATATGTGTAGATATAAACATTAAGTACATGTCCAATATTTTTTTAGGTCTACACATTAATTACACCAAATTTTTGGCTAGCTTAAGATAAATGATTTACATATGTAGGCTATTCAATGCCTTTGACCAGGATCTTGCATAGTAACATGGATTGACAAGTATATGCCAATAGACCCTATAGATACAATTTTTTATTTGCATATCTTCTCTTTATCATCAACATCAACTTTTCCCTAGTGTGTCTTTCATTTTATGGATTGCAGGTATCACCAAATAGGCATTTGTCTAATCTATCTTCCTTGAGTGAGGAAAATGCTAGAATAGAAGAGAAAAGTGAGACATCTAGTAGGTCTAAAATAGGGAGATCAACTAGAGGTCAAAATACTAGAAGAAAATTCAACAAACAAATGTAATTTTTTCTTGATGGGGGGGGTTACGTTCTTATGATAATGAAAGTGAAGGTGATAGGAAGGCTCCCTTAAGGTGTACACATCTTTGGAAAGAATGGGTACCCAAGGAACTACCTCTTGTTAACACTGATTTTATTATTAATGAAAGGATATATCATATAGCTCCATCTTCATTACATGGTTTGAGCCTATTTTTCATGGATGGAATAAAGGTCTATTAAAATAAAGTTGTTGAATTGATGGAGTATATAGGACCTTGTTACAATTACAATAATTGGATATAGATTGTGCAATATAAAAAAAAGTATGCATAGGTATGCACTGTCACCAAATTATATACAATGCAAAGAAAATGATCCAAGTAAAATGCTTGCTGTGTATATTAATGGAAGGACAAAAGAAATAGGGAATATTGCAATATTTATAAATAGTTCTCGATCTATGTCAACTAATAAGTTGGCAAATTGTATATTCAAGGCACATGAGGGAAATCATGTTTTTGTATGTGCGATAAAATCAATAAGTGTAGGGGAAGAGCTTCTAATAGATTACAATTTGAATCATTTAGATACAAAAAAATTCTCTATCATGGAATTGGTAAGTATAACATTTAAACTAATTGTCTCCAATTAATATTGACTCCAATATTCAATCTACTTTATTATTAATAGTTTTTTTTGGTAAGTCTATTACTTTCATTTTGTTGTTGATTGCTAAGAATTACTAATTTTTTTCATAGGGTAACATGGATAGACCACCACCCACAGGCGAGGATGCACCATCTCACACACCTTCTTTAGTGAAGGTAAACCTTGATTATTATAATTGTTCAAATTATATAAAACAAATTTTGTATTATTATGTTCTTTTCTTTATGGCTTTGGAGTTATTTTGATGGAATTTTACTGATATTGAATCAAACTAATAGTGAATTTTGTAGATATACATATTAGTTACACCAAATTTTTCTTTGAAAACCATATGTGTAGATATAAATATTAAGTACAACATAACAAATACTTTCATTTCACTACTGATTGCTAAGAATTACTAATCTTTTTCATAGGGTGACATGGACAAACCACCAACCACAGGTGGGGATGCACCATCTCACACACCTTCTTTGGCGAAGGTAAACCTTAATTATTGTAATTGTTCAAATTATATAGAAAAAAATGTCATATTATTATATTCTTTTCTTTATGGCTTTAGAGTTATTTTGATGAAATTTTATTGATATTGATGTCACAAATGATAGGCAAAACTATTATGATGACAAATCAAATGCGATCTAAAATACGAGCATCATTTCTACATGACATTACCCTTAGTGCTGACCATATGTTCATGGGCCAACAACTCAAACAAAGATACACTGATGAAATTGTTAACATTATGATTGATAGTGACACAAATGAGGAGAAAGAGTCACTGAAAGAAGAATTGGGTCGTAGAGTCAATCGTTTGAAGGTAAGTCGTAATTAATCTCAAGCAATAATAAAAGTTCAATAGATTTTTTATATTTTATAGCATCTTATGGATCATGATCTAAAATATTATGTGTTCTTCTACAACAATATGTGATAGAATGACACAGCATTGTGAGCATGGTGATGGTTGTAGCGCACAACCTTTGTGTAAGTAACACTTTCTCTTGACAACATTACTGAAAATTATAGTATTATTACATTGTTGAGTTTATTTAAGAAAATTAATAAGTGTTGAAATAGGAAATCTAATGTTGAAAGTGAAACTAGTGCAACATTGTTTGTTTTCATCAACATTATAACACTTAACTTTTATTTTTGGATGCTTCTAGCTAGTATCCCATTTAATTTTTATCCATTGTAAATGTCTTTGTTAACAATATTGGATTCTTTATCTCATGATGAAGTGCAGACGCCTCCTTTGATCGATAGTCCAATATTGCCGAGTGCATTGTTGACAACAAGGAGCATGCCAACATCCTCATCTATGCCTACTACAAGTGGTAAAAAGTATTTCTTAATATTTTGTAATGTACTAATCATGTTTTTTTTTTTTTTTTTTTTTGGGTGGATTTTATACTCATGTACCTATTTTGCACACTAATAGATAGACCTTCAGTTGATAGAGAAACAAAGACCAGTACTACTAAAGCTGATCCATTTTCTAAAGTAGTCCATGTGATTGGTACTGACTCATTTGTAGGGACATTGTTGTTCAACAAGAAAACTATGTTTCTATTAAAATTATGAAAGCTTCCAGGTGCTTTAAAATTGTTATTATTTAGTGTAATTTTAGCTTACTTATACATAACTCATTTTTTATTGATAATTCCTTTATATTTTTGTAGGAAATAATGTTTTCTTTGATCATCTTTTTGATATGACATTGAGGCTATTTAGACCCACCACACATAAAAGGTACATAGTTTCATATCATTGCTACAATATTTTTCCTTTATTCCATTTATTGTACTATATTGAAGTTATTGATCTAACAATTTTATTTTATTTTAAAAGGTGGACCGAACAAGGTTCTGAATTAAAAAATTAGTTGATTACATCTTTTGAGGACCTTTTTGGAAAAAAAACATTTTTGACACTGCCCTACTTCTCAAAAGAGCATCAAGACATATAAAGACTATGAGGAAGCAATATAGAAGGAGTCTAAAGGAGAACCCAAAGTATGATTGTCCTCCTATGACTCCACCGATGGAGTGGAATGAAATAATAAAAGATGTAAAGGAGAAAAAGCTACATGATAATAAAGGAAATGAACTAGAACAAGGAAAAAGAAGGTATGTCATGATGGTATTAAGTAGAATGTAATCATGCACTAATTAGTGATCTTTGTAAATATATAAGCTAACATATTTCAAACTATTCATAGACTGCAGGACACATCGGTGGCTAAAAAAGTGAGACTAGAAAAGGTTGGCCAACACAAACTTGGCTTTGGTGGCTATATGAATCTTCACTCTAGACTTGTAAGTAGCAGCAATAGAATTTCATTTTTTTCTTATATAATGTTGCAAACAATATTGTTTAATCAAACCATATATGAAAAACTAACAATTTTAAGCAAAACATTCAGGACATGTAATTCAATGTAGAGCTCATGGATGAAGATAAAAAAATTACCTTGAAGGAAGGCTATAAATTCATGGCTACATGCCTATGCCAAGAATCTGAAAGCCATACCCAAGAATTTGGTACACTGAATAAGACACAGGTAATTTGGTCAAATGAAAATTAAATCAAATTGAATAGTTAAGAAATCTCTTTTTTGGTGTTAGTTTTGAATATAAATTGACTACATAGCAATGCACATAACATTTCACTATAACCTTCATATCCTATCACAAACCCTATTCATGATGAAGGCCATGATGTGCATTATAATGGTGGAGATATTAAGTTTCTATTGGAAATTACTTACACAATTATGAATACAATTTAACATCTTCAATTGTAATTTGACATGTAACCTTTTTTTGAATATCTTAGAGCATGTTGAACAACATGGTAAAGGAGTGGAGCATGTTCCAAGTGTTCAGCATGTTGATGTTGTTGGAAATATAGATGAAGTAACTGAGAGGGGGGGTGAATCAATTATCACAAAAAAAAATCCACAGATCTCTTAGATGTCTTAAAACTTAGTTACTGTTGTCATTCGGAAGCCACACAAAAAAATGTTGTAACTTGGTAGATGTACTATGTACTAACTTATTACTAATCTTTAAGCATTCACAAAGATTTAACAAGCATGCATAAAAGAAATAGCATCAACTCAAGAGACACTAGATTTAATGTGGAAACTCAATATGGGAAAAACCACCAAGTAACTAGCTACACTCTTCTGAAGTGAGCCCTATTAGGAGCCAACCCTATTAAAGGTTACAAAACACACTATTAGGTGTGACCTTGGTAGAGGATTTAAACACCATTCTAGGAGTGGCCTTGCTAGAGGACTTTAGAACAATTCAAAAAAACTATCCACCTTGTTAGAGGGTTTACAAAAATGGTTGTTAAACCAACTCTGTTAAGAGATTTAGGAATCACTACTACAATGATGAAAAAGTAACAATGAAGTGACCTGAATGAGATGCTACCAATCTTTGTTGTTACATATCTCTATTTTGCTTCACTAGATCCTTACTGATCAAATACACCTTTGCTTCTCCTCAAGGATATCTGATCCTTCTTCAAAATTTTCTCACATCTTCCTCTTCACAATTAATTCACTTGCATGGTCACTCATTACAATTTAGATTTCACAACTAGACCCTTTATTTGTACCTTACAAATTATCCAGTCAACTCATTTACAAGTTATAATTACCAATAATCATTACATCAGTCAACTACAAACTTTTCATGAAACAATTAAACTTTATTTTTCAAAACAATGAAATCCTTCATTGGCCGACCCTGCTTGGTAAACACTACTCCAAAAATGATTTCTAGTGTTAACCAAGTGAAGCTCAGTAAACACTAAGAATTCTACAAAATCCTTTGGAGAAACACTATCTTTCCTTCGATGACCTTGTGAGCTTGGTAGAAACTAACTTATACCATAAAATCCTTCAAAGTCCGAGTAAGCTTGGTAGAAACTTTCTTCACAGTGTAACTTTCAAAAATGCTCAGTAGACTTTGTAAATTGCTTTGCTGACCATCTAAGCTCGGTAGGCTATATCTAATTACTGTTATGACATTTGTGCAATGTCAAAGACAACACACAATTGAACAATTGTATCCAACAATATCCCTCTTTGGCATTGATAGCAACACAAAATGTCATAGTAGAATGAAATTTGAAAATAAATCTTTTTCTAACAGAATATTTCTCTCTTAGATTTTATTCTAAAAACTTCTCAAATACAATAATATCCCTCTGTGAACAACACAAACCAAATGAGTAGCAATGTACCTTATGTACTGAAACATATGCAATATTTCCATAACTATGTTGCATCAACTAGTAGATCTTCAACTTGATACCTATTGATGCATCACTAAAACTTTATTTTAGTGAGCTTCAGATAGGGGAATGACCCCTAACCTACCTTTGAAATACAAGAATGCATCCTTAGGTAATGGTTTGGTGAATATGTCAGAAATTTCTTCTTTTGTATGGACATATTCCAATCTAATCTCCTTATCTTGCACCAATTCTCTGACAAAGTGATACTTTATTGCAATGTGCTTGGTTTCTGAATGCATTACTGGATTCTTAGATATGTTGATTGCACTTGCAGTGTCACAAAACATAACAAGAGATTCTTCGATTTCCACCTTAATACCTTCCAATAATTGTTTGAACCAAATAATATTAGAATAGTTTGCTATTGCTGCAACATACTCTGCTTCTATTGTAGATTGAAATGTACAATTTTGCTTTTTACTTGTCCAAGAGACCAACCTCTTTCCAAGAAAGAAAGCTCCTCCACTTGTACTCTTCCTATCATTAATGTTTCTTGCTTAATCAACATTAGTAAACACTTTAAAATCCAGATTACCTCCAAATTTGTACCATAATCCATAATCTTCAATTCCTTTAAAGTATCTCATGATCTTGTTGATTGCCATCATGTGATTCTCTCTTGATTTTGCTGAAAATCTTGCTGCAATACCAACTGCAAGAGCAATATTTGGCCTTGTATGAACTACATAGTACAACTTTCCAATCATTGATCTATATAATGTCTAATCTACCTCTTTTGTTTCATCATCCTTGGTAAGCTTTACACCAGTGCACATAGGTGTTCCAACTAGTTTACAATCCTCCATAACAAACTTTTTTATTGTCTCCTTGATGTATTTAGATTGAGTGATGTTAGATACCATTCTTACTCTACTAAATTTGAAGACCAAAAAAGAATTTAATTTCACCAAACATTGACATCTTAAATTCCTTGTTCATTTGCTTTGAAAATTCTTTGCAAAGATAATCATTTCCTGTAAACAAAGTATCATCCACAAATATTTTTTCCAAAACAATCTTATTATCTAGTCCTTCCTTGATATACAAGCTACTATTATCATTAGTTCTTTGAAAACCAATCTAAATAAGATAGTTATGCAATCTTTCATACCATGCTCTAGGGGCTTGTTTCAGACCATACAATGCTTTGTGTAATTTGTAGACCATGTCCTTCTTGTCTAGATCAACAAAACCTTCAAGTTGTTCAATGTAAACTTCTTCATCCAGAATACCATTGAGAAATACCGATTTGACATCCATCTAATAAACTTTAAATCCTTTGTATGAAGCATATGTAAGTAGGGTACTAACACCTTCTAATCTTATAGTAGGAGCAAAAGTCTCTCCATAGTCTATTCCTTCTTCTTGAGAGCATCCTTTACATACCAATCTAGCTTTGTTCCTTGACACCTTACCATCTTCATTCAACTTATTTCTGAATACCCACTTAGTTCCAATTACATTTTTATCTTTTGGCCTAGGTACAAGAGTCCATGTTTTGTTCTTCTCTATTTGCTCTATCTCTTTATTCACAGCCTCAATCCAACTTTCATTTTCTAGTGCATCTTTGACACTTCCAAGTTCAAAGTTAGCAAGTAAACAAGTACCTTTTAGCTTACTTCTTGTCATAGTACCTTAAAATTTGTCTCCAATGATCTGATTTGGTGCATGATGCCTCCTGACATACTTGGCTAATACAGGTTCCTTGCCTTTTGAACGAATTCCATTGTCATCCTCTTGCACTTCAACCTCAAGTTCTAGATGTTCTGTCATTAGACTCAATAGGCATTGGCTCGGTAGCATCTGAATGTGACGTAGGTTCCTGCAACTCAGTTTGAACTTCTTGCAACTCAGTGACTGAAGACTCAGGAGTAGAAAATTCATGATTGACAGATGTATCTGGCACTGTATCAGGTTCAATAAAAACAAATCTCTTGTAATCTTTTAGTTCCTTTTTACTTTATTCTTTAGTCCTTTTTGTAAACTCATCAACTTTCACATGTGCACTTTCTATGACTTTGTGAGTAGACAAATTCAAACATCTATATGCTTTACTCTTGTAAGAATATCCCAAAAATATTCCTTCATCACCCTTTACATCAAATTTACCTTTTCTAGATACTTTCAAAATATAACATTTACTTCCAAATACTTTTAGGTAACTTACATTAGGTTTATAGCCATACTATAACTCATAGGGAGTTTTGAATGAGTCTTTTTTCAGTTGTACTTGGTTCAAGGTATGAACTGCAATGCTGATAGCTTCCTTCCAGTATTTGATAGCAATGTTCTTGTCAATCATTAAAGTTCTTGTACAGTTCATGATAGATCTGTTCCTCCTTTTAGCTATTCCATTTTGCTCAGGAGTTCTAGGTGCTAATACATGTCTTTTGATTCCCGTTTCAAAGAAAAAGTTATTGAACTTGTGGGAGATGAATTCACCACCTTTTTCTGACCTCAAGCATTTTAGTCTTTTCCCTATTTCCTTCTCTACTTTAGCCAAATACTATTTAAACTTTTCAAATGCTTCTAATTTCTCTCTCAAATACATGATAATCATCATTCTAAAGTATCATCAAAAAAAAGAATGAAGAACTTTTCTCTAATATAGCTTTCAATTCCAATAGGTCCACACAAATCAGTATGTACAATTTTCAAAACTTATTCAGAGTGATAGTTCTTACTTTTAAATCTAGTCTTTACCATCTTACCAATGTAACAATTCTTGCATAGACCAACATTAGGTTTTTTTATACTAGGAATGCCTCTTACTTTCCTAAATTTTCTTATCTTCACTAGATTATCATTGCTTATCTTCACCAGATTATCAAAGTTCACATGACATAACCTTTTGTGCCATAACTAACTTTCTTCAACTTGAGAAATAAAACATGAACATTCACCAAGTTCAAAATAAAAGAAGTTACCTTTTGTTTGTATGCCTAATCCTATCAGCTTTCCTTTGTCATCCAATAGCCTTGCTTTTCCATGCATGAATTCCACTTTGAATCCAATATTGAGTAGCTGTGCTACACTCAACAAAAAGTGTTTTAGACCTTCAACCCAATAGGCATTATCACATACAAGTTCTTTGGTTAGTGGGATTCTTCCTCTTCCTTTTATGCAACAAGGTTCATTATTACCAAACCTCACACTACCACTATCATAGTCTTCAAATTGTTCAAACTTAGTTTTATCACCAATCATATGATGAGAACAACCACTATTTATGATCCATGTATCATTTTTTCTCACATGAGAGATAAGTGCCATTTTATCTTCCTCATCATTATCAGATTCATCGTTCACAGCAATATAAACAATTTCATCTTCACCATCATTAGAATCATTAGAATCCTTAGCCAAGAAACATGTTTTCTTACCTTTGTCTTTGAATGATTTGAAGTCTTTCTTTCCATTGCACTTATGACCTTTCTTCTCATCCTTGTTTTGCTTGTTTGGGCACCTAGCAACAATATGACCAATTTCCTCACATGAAAAATAAATTAGAGGAACCTTACCTTTGTATTTTCTTCTGCCTCTAGAATATTTCCTTGCTAGTAGAGCTTCAACCACCTCAAGATCACTGTCAAAACTTTGGTCTAATTCTACTTCACTTTCTCACTGAGATTCCTTTATCTTCTTGCCTTTTTCTTTGAGAGAAAGCTTGGCTTCAAATGTTGATTCAATTTTTTTGGAAGCTGGAACATAGTTGTCATAGTTATCTAGCTCAAATGTAGTCAATCTTCCAACTATGGCCTGTAAATTTATCTTATGAATTACTTCACATCTTCTTTCTTGAATTGCAGAAACTCTAATTGGATACATGGGAAGTAATGTTCTAAGAACTTTACTTACAACTATTTCCTCCTTAAGGTCTTCTCCAGAAGCCTTGATTACACTGACAACTACTTTGACTCTTTCAACATATTTGGCAATGTTTTCATCTTCTCTCATCCTCATCTAATCAAATTGTCCACTTAGACTTTCTACTTTAGCTCTTCTCACATTATCATCACCTCCATAGATATCTTTCAGCTTGTTCCACATTTCAAAGGCAATTTTGTAGTCCTTGACATCATCAAATTCTTCATAGCTTAGGGTAGATGCAATCTCTATCATCATGCTATTATGAGTCTTCTTCTTAGCAATGTCACTAGTAGATAATGTGCCAGAAGGAGTTACATATGCTTCATCAAGATATTTCAGTCATGTATCTCCAATGGAAGCCAGATGGAGTCTCATGAGACCTTGCCATGCTGAAAAGTTATCCTTGTTAAGCCTTGGAATTTTCCTCTTGTAAGAAATCTTAATCTTTAGCTTAGATTCTTGAAATCCTTCCTGCAAACATCAAAAGCTCTGATACCAATTGTTGAAAATATAGATGGAGTAACTAAGGGGGGGGTGCGGTTGGATCAATTACCACAAAAACAAATCCACAGATCCCTTAGATGTCTTAAAACTTAGTTACTATCGTCACTTCATAGCCACATAGAAAAATATTGTAACTCAATAGATGTACTAACTATTAACTTATTACTGATCTTTAAGCATTCACAAATATTTAACATGCATGCATAAAAGAAATAACATCAACACAAGAGACACCAAATTTAACATGGAAACCCAATATGGGAAAAACTACCAAGTAATTGTTCTAAAGTGAGCCCTATTAGGAGCCAACCTATTAAATGTTACAAAACACACTATTAGGTGTGACCATGTTAGAGGATTTAAACACCCTACTAGGAGTGGCCTTACTAGAGGACTTTAGAACAATTCAATAGAACTATCCACCTTGTTAGAGGGTTTACAAAAATGGTTGTTAAACTGACTTTGTTAAGAGATTTAGGAATCATTGCTACAATGATGAAAAGGTAACAATGAAGTGACTTGAATGAGATGCAATTGATCTTTGCTATTACAGATCTATGTTCTGCTTCACTAGATCCTTACTGATTGAATACACCTTTGCCGCTCTTCAAGGATATCTAATCCTTCTTCAAAATTCTATCACATCTTCCTCTTTATAATTAATTCACTTGCATGCTTGCTCATTACAATTTAGATTTCACAACTAGACCTTACAAATTATCCAATCAACTCATTTACAAGTTAAAATTACCAATAATCATTATATCAGTTGGCTACAAACTTTTCATGAAACAATTAAACTTTATTGTCCAAAATAATGAAATCCTTCATTGGCCAACCTTGCTCAATAAACACTGCTCTAGAAATTATTTCTAGTGTTAATCAAGTGAAGCTCAATAAACACTGAGAATTCTACAAAATCCTTTGGAGATTGAGTGAACTCGATAAACACTATCTTTCCTTCAATGACCTTGTGAGCTCGGTAGAAACTAACTTCTGCCATAAAATCCTTCATCACCTAAGTAAGCTCGATAGAAACTGTCTTCACAGTGTAACTTCTAGAAATGCTTGGTAGACTTTGTAAATTTCTTTGCTAACCATCTGAGCTCAGTAGACTCTATCTTATGACTATTATGGCATTTGTGTAACATCAAAGACAACACACAATTGAATAATTGTATCCAACAGATGTGGTAGTGGATCAAAATGTTATTATACATGATGTGGCATTGTCAAGTAAGAAAAATGCATGTTTTGTTTTACTACTTAATTAAATACTTGTAATAGTTAAAAAAAGAAAAAGAGTATGCTAATCTAACCCATTTACTTGTTCTTGCAACAGATCCCCCTTTAGTGTAGTAGCCTCCTGCTCCTCCAATCAGGAGGAGGCATCATAATTGACATTACATGTGCCACAAGAGGAGGAGAATGAGGAAGATATTGATGCTCCTATTAGCCTTTTTCTCAATAGAGCTAAGAAAAATAAAAAGAAGAAATGATTTTTAAGAAATGCTCTTTGATAAACCTTGTTTGATAAACTTTTTTGGATAATGAAAGAACTTTATTTTAAGTAATTATCTATGAATGTTGCATATTAATATTGATTTTTATTTCATGCTAATGAATATTTTTATGTGTTAATGAAGTCTTGATTAGTATTGTGTATTAAAGAATTTTATATCATATTAATGAATGTTATGTGATTGCATTGATTGAATGCTATAGTTCATAAAGGATGAATGAATGAAGTATGTAAGTAGATGATAATGGGTAATTTAGATTGATGTTAGGTGGAGGAGAGTGAGACTAGATGAGCTTCCACCTTCACGTGGTTGGCCTTGTTAAGTAGAGAATATTAAAATATTCTTGAAACTAAGTGAAGCTCAAACTAACATACCAAGGAATCTTAAACCCAATCCATCTACATCTCATCTTCTCATCCCAGTAAGTCATCTTTTTTGCCACTTTTTTCATATTCAATATTCTATTATTCACAATCTTGATAATGGTAGCCTCCGTCTTGTCAGTAAGTTGTTCCTATCCTATCCTTTTATTTTTAAAAATGTGTCTATTTCTCTCCTACCATAACTCCCATATGACAATAGATGGTGTTGCAGTCCACAAGCCACCATACAAACAATCCTTATTTTGAATAGGCCAAGCTTGAAACATGTTTAGGATTGACCTTGGTATTGTTGAGTTTCATCCAAGTTTTTTATGTAACCAGCTCCAACATTGGTGAGAGCATTTGCAGGTTAATAATATGTGGTCCGCATTTTCTTATCCCTCTTCACAAAAAGGGCACCTTCTTGGACCTACATATCCTTTTTATCTGAATGTATAAGCTATAAGGATTTTATTTTGTAGTGTTAGCCATGAGAACAATCTTGCCTTAGGTAAACACTTTTTATCCCAATACAATCACAATTAGATGTTTGTGTTTGGTCTTAGCTATTTTCTAATTAGGTAATTATAGCCCTCCTAGGTGTTCTATTTTCTACCATCCAAAATTAGGTTTTCCTACCTTGGATGAAATGTGACACCTTTTAGATCCTAAGATTCTGATAAACTCCTATTTTTCTCTATCTGTGATATTGATGTTATTTAGAGACTTCCATCTCCATACTTTTGAAATGCTCCAATCCATTACCTCAATGTAATTTTTGACATGTTTTCCCCACCTTGCTTCAAAGAAGGTCTTAGAGAATTCAAAGTTGGCTATTTTTTCTATTGTTTTGTATCCTTCCTAATAGTTTGACCAAAATAGATCATGTTCTCCATTATCAAAATTTTGCATCATTGATGTAACAACAAGGCTTGCTTTCTTACTTCCTAGTTCTTTCTAGGTTCTCACTAGATCACTTCTATGACCTTGATGGTGATTCTTGGCTCACCAACTTGGGATCAATCCAAGATCCTTTTCTTTCACCTTTCCACCATCACATGCATACAAAGATTCTAGAGTATCTTTACTATAATTATGACATACAAAGATCCATGGAACATCCCATAATTATGACCTTTACTATGTTTGTCTCAAGTTATACATTAGAGTTGAATTGGTAACCTTGCTCCACTTCCCTCTTACATGGTTAATCTCATTGAGTGATGAACACTATTTTGAAATAATAATAATTGACATAACAAAGTGTAAGTCTTTAAACTTCTATTTTTCTTTCAATGCATCATCCTCTTATACAAAATCCTTTCAATTTCAGCAACAATGTCAAACTCAAAACACAAGTTAGGTTATTGGGTCCTCATTGAAAAGTACATTAAGTTGAGTGTCATATTTTCTCTATAATATTCTCTACATACATGACTAATAAATAATTCCTATATATTCTTCTCACAATCATTGTTTCAAATTTTTAATTACTAGATATAGCTTAAATAGTATCAACATCAACAAACACATTTGAAACAATGACCTTTCCTAGGCAAGGTCTCCAAGGGTTTGACTTAGGATCCCTTTTAAACCTATTTTCATAAAAGATCCTTATTATCTTGGATAGGCCACAACCTCATCCAACACCATGAGGCTTGTCCAACCTTTTATTTCACCTCACTTGGTTTTAGTAGATCCTTACTTTCTTTAGACATACTTTTCTTTCATCAGCGATTTTGGAATCAATGTTACTTCCCAATGTCAAGAGCATTGTTCTTCATGATACACGTGCATGGTATAGAATTAGTAATGATCAAGATTTCATATTCGGTGCAACTAGTAGGGCCTAAGAAATTATCAACTAAGGTAAGAGAACAAACTTGTGAGGAAGAACATGAATTATTAAAGAATTGCAAATAATCATGATTTCTATGTTCATCAATGTACATGCAAATGAAATTTATTTCATTTATTTGTTTCTTCCTATCAATTTATTTTGGCTTTATATATATATATATATATATATATATATATTATCAAACAACAAACTCCAATCAAAGTGATAAAAAGGAAGCCAATGAAGAAAATCATTTGTTGACATTAAACAAAGTAAGAGGATCCTTTATGATCACTAAAGGGTTACTGGGTTAATAAATGTTTAGGCTAGTGCTCTAAATACTTGCTGATATTATAGTTAGCTACTCTGAGTACTTGTTGATATTGTAGTTAGCTCCATCCATGGGAGCAATAAATTTAGTTCCTTAATTGCTTTTCTATTCTTAGAATATTTTACTTGTCAAAATCACAAATTATTATCTCTGATGAAATCAAGTTAGCTAATAGATTACTTTAGTAGGTACATATTGGATTGATCATTGTTGATGTGGTACTAATGGAAATGATCTAGTAGCACAAAATGTTTAAATGTTTGTGACAGTTCAACATAGTACCAATGGTTGTGACTATAAAGCAGTAAGTGTTGATCATGCCATGAGTATGTTACTACCTATGAATTATTTTTGTACAGTAGAGGCATGGCAAGAGACAAAGATATTGGCATTGCTCTGGGCACCACCTATAGATGTGTAGGTGTTTGGCATTTTAATAGAGTTGACATAATAACAAATGACCAAGGAAATAGAACTTCTCCTTCCATTGTTACCTTCACTAAAACTGAGAGACTCTTTGGGGAGGGTGTTGGATGAGGTTGGACAAGCCTTATGGTGTTGGATAAGGTTGATCCTTATTAACTTTTTGCCTTAAGAATGGCTTAGGATCCCTTTTTAACCTATTCTGATGGTGTTTGCATGCGAGAAGGAAAAATTGACATCAAACATTAGTAGGAAGCTTAACTTAAGCTAGTGCAACAATTTTAATTAAGCCTAACAAAAGTGAGCAAATTTTATAACCTATTGTTATAACACAAGAACTTGTTAAAATATAAAGATTTTCATGCACCTTTTAATTGATATCTATATTATAAAATGTATAATTAAAATTTAGTCATTTGATAGTTGCTCTGAACACCTCAGGTCCTCCATTGGTGCCATTTACCTTGACCACAACAGAAATCCGCAAACCATAGTCAATGAGGATTGCTGGAGAAACCTTCATTATTGCATCCAAACCAAGGTAACCCATTTACTTTGTATTTGTATACCATGGAAAGACTTGTAAACTTATATCCATATTCTAATTTTATATAACTAGTTTCTCCTCTTTCTCTTTTGGGGCTTAGAATTGGTATTGCTATTCAAAAATGGTAGCAAAGAAAGAAGCATGTGAGTATGTGGAGACGGTGGGTATGGAGTTGATAACGATTAATCCAACTATCATATTGGGTCCTCTGCTCCAGCCCACTTTGAACTTCAACACTACCCATGTTTTGAAATATTTAACTGGTGAGTTGCAGCTAATATTTAAAGTTGTCCTTATTCCTTTCCCACTCAAAATAACTCTATGAAATAACTCTTTCATTTCAATCATGTTGTAAATGTAAGGTCAACCAAGACATATACAAACACAACTCAAGTATACGTGGATGTGAGAGAGGTGGCAAGGGCGCATATTTTTCTCTATGACAATCACTCTGCCTCTGGTCGATATCTGTGTGGAGAAAAAATCTTGCACAAAGGAGAGCTTGTGGATCTCTTGACACAACTCTTCCTATGGTACCCAATTCCTACCATGTAATTATGGATTCCTAGCATTTCCCAACTTTCCTACTAACCTTGAATTTTATTATAACATGGGGTTTCATTATCTTCCCCTTTTCAATATATAAATAGCTCAATTTCAAACTTAATATTTTTCTCTATGAGGCATGTGAACACCCTTCTGCTGGATGAAGCATGTGTTGGTCCAAAAAACTTGACAACCATATTAGTTTTCTTTCTTTAAGACAAGACAACTATCTTTCTTTTCCCTCTCTTTAAGAAAAAGACCAAATGAATTGAACTAATTAGAATTGGGATAATTAATTTTAAAGAATATATTCAATTGATAAGAAATTTGTAAACTTTGGATATATTGAAATGTGGTTAAAATACTTTAATGTAATTTGTTGATTTGTGCAAAACTAATTCACCAATCATACAAGGTGAATGCAATAATACTAACATAGGGAAAGTACAATAACCTATGACAAGTACAATAAATAGATATTATTATTGTTGTTGTTGATTTCAAACATTCATTATTAAACTATGCAGTGTGTTAGGACCCGTGAACCTATTTTCTTTTGTCTTTGCAATTGATATTAATTTTTATCAAAAAAATAGACCCTCTCCTCTTTTATTTAATGAAAACATCACTATTAAATGTATTATTTTCTCATCTCATAAAGGGGGAAAATTTTTGGTTTATGAGTACATACTCAATGGCTCTCAATTGGAACATATATTTCTATGGGATCTTCACATCCAATTTATTGTGTCTTCAATGATAATTGAGGGATGTTTATATAGGTCAAAAGAATATGCAATTTGCATGGATACAATGGGTTCAAATAGCAATTGGTGCAACAAAAGGTATAGAAAGTTACTCTTTGTTCCTATTTTATTTGATAGACCACTTAAACATCACACACTAAGGCTTGATTCCTAGGCTAAAATGTTGACATTTTTTTATAAGTTCAAATTATTCCTTAGTATGTAATGTTTAAAGGTAGCCTTCATTTGATAATATTTTTAATTGCTTTTAATTTGAACAATGAGCATATTAACCCATAATTGGGTGACAAAATGTTTACTGATGTTGTTCTTAAAACTAGATTTATATTATACATTTTAGATTTTGATTTGTTTAGATGACTATGTAAAATTATACTAATAAATAGGTTTTATTAGAGAAACTATTATGATTTCATATGAATTGGTTAAACAAATTAGCTTAAATTTGTGTAGTTCTAATAGGAACTGTTGTTGCCAATCCTACCATTAGAAAAGAATGAATATTTGCTAGCATTTGGTCAAGTGCAGGGATTAATCATCTGCATGAAGAGTGCAAGCTGGTCATCATCCACAGAGACATTAAGCCTAGCAATAACTTGGTGGACAATGAAATGGAAGCAAAAGTATCTAATTTTGAGCTTGTGAGGGTACGTCCATTAGGCGGTGAATCACATGTCAACAATCTTGTTAAAGGGACACCTGGTTACATGGATCCTTACTACTATTCAAGTTACCATCTTACACCATTCAATGATGTCTAAAATTTTGGTGTCATTCTCTTGCAGTTGGTTGTTGCAAGACCAGCCATTGATCTTATGAAAAGGAAACCTTTCTATAACATCATTGACTAGGTGAGTTATATGTTCATGCCATACACATCATTCTCTTCTTACAGACTAACACTCACTTTTTTTCCTACTAGCATTGAAATTCAATTATATTTTTCTTTCTTTCTTGTGTTGGTGGGCTAGGCCAAGCCTTGTACAAGGTGATTTATAGAGTATTTTGGACCCTTTTCTTATGATATAGACATATAATAGATATATGTTGTTGTTTATGGGTCAACTTGGGATGAGGTGTGTTGAAAGAAGTCCTAAAGATAGACCCACCATGAGGAAGATATGTGAGGAGTTAGAATTCCATCTATACTCTCAAATATTGCAACCTAGTAGATCCTTAGTTCATAGACAAGGAGAAAATGTTAGCGATGAGAATGAGAGTTCTATACATAAGCTAAACTAATATTAGTTTTCTTTCTCTAGTAGATCCTTAGTTCAAAGACAACCATATTAGTTTTATTTCTTTAAGACAAAGAAAACTATCTTTAGTGATTTAGATATATTTAATATTTGATATTAAAAAGTTTAGAGAGCAAATTGTTTTTACATAAAATTAGTGAGAATGGATATATTAATTATAGACAGATATATCTTATAAGGTGCAACAAAAAATTTGTTAAGATGAACATTATTATGTTTGATGTGGTTCACTTTCAGTGCATGTTGATATAGAAAGAGATGGTAAGCAACTATCAAATAATCAATTAGATAAGGAATATGAAGAGTGGTTGAAAGTCATCCATGAGAGTTATAATGAAGAGGTGGAATGTTGTAATGAGTAGGCAGTGTTGATTTTGGGATTTCACAAAAAGGTAAGATGCATGTAAGTATCAAATTTTGGTCCTTTATGTTGTCTTGCATAGATTTCACAAATTCTAGCATTGTTTTGGAGGGAAATTTATATAATTTGATGGATCAGTACTCATTACATATCCTTGCACATGCAAAATGTCTGTTTGATCAATCACACTTTATTCTTGTATTGATTCCATCTTGCATATTTTAATTTTTTTTCAGTATTTTCACCCATATACAACATTATTGTTATTATAAAGATAAAATACATTAAGGGGCCACAAGTTGGACAATTCCATTGAGAAAATTAACCTATATAATGATTAGTATGGTGTAAGTCTAGTGCAATAGCATTGAGGAAAAAAATCATTTTGTCATGTTCAAAACTGATGTTTTGTTTATTCCCTTATCTTTATTCAAATTAAACACAATGGAATTCAAAACTTTATTTTAATTTTGAATACATGTATATGGAAGACAATTTATTTAAACAAATATGTGACCAAACTAGAATATACCAAATCATGCATAAGACAAGACCCTTCCATAATCCAACCTTTACCTCAAAAGTCCCTCTATCCATAATAATTAGCCTACGAGGGACACAATAATAGGCTAAGAACTCATTCTCTAACACTAGCTGAAAAGGGGACATTGTAGATTAGATTAATCAAATGGTTGATGTCTCAAATAATGCTTTGTATTATTTCAGACAACATTGTGAATCAGATATGCAAGCCTCCTAAAGCTAGCTTCAACAATTTTTTCATTTAAGTTAACTTCAAAGTGCATAACTAAAGCGTTTCATGTACATTTTCTTGTTCTTTGTAATATTCAACCAATCTTGCATTGTTGAAACAAGCTATTCTTGCCATTCTTTCTTGTGGAAGATATTTTAGTCTTGTAGGGTTCCTCAGGGTGTTGAGGGGGCATGCATCTACTCCTACACCCTATTTGATGAAATAAAAAATGTTTAGAAAACATTAATATGCATTAAAAGCTTAAATAGTAGAGAAATGCCATTGAATCTACTTGGCCTAAATTGTAGTCTATGTGATGTAAAGTTGGAAGGGTTCAAGAGAGCCATATAGAAATTTCTCCTTTTGTGATTTAGCTATCTAAGAAATTTTAAAGACCAGTAAAATATGGTATCAACATTGTAATGCATCTTGCCTCTATAATTGAATTGCTCTCAAGTTTTTATCCTTTCATTTCAACTTTCAGCTTTTCACCATTTCCAAATAAATGAAATATTTTGGGATTTCTATTTTAGCTCAATGTTCATCTAAAATCCCTTTTCACAATGGTACAAAAGTTAATTGGTTTTGATCTTTATCTTACAGGGGATTTTGAAATTCCAAAATATTTTCTTATTCTAGTGCGGCTTGTGATTCTCTTGATTGATTGGCAATTGATAGCTATATATAATGAATTTCTACCGGCTAAGCATGGAAAGGTAATCCTATTCATCAAGTAAATTTGGATTAAATTGTTTTGTGTTGAATGCTCTTACAAGATGTAGTGCACTCACACTAAATGCAATTCTAGAACTTTGTGAAGGCTTGGGAATTCCTATTGTCATTGTGGACCATACTTTTGGTGTGTTAGATTCCACTATAGGATTCAGGTGAAGTTACTTTTAACATTTGCATTATTTTAGGAGTACATTATATCATAATTTGGTATCCAACCATATAAAATTGTCTTTTGTAAATTGTGGAAAAGATGTAAACGCCCCTCGTGGTTCTTAGTTTTGCCTTCTAGATTGAATGATATTCTTAACATCTATTCAAATATTTATGGTTGCAATCCTTGCATATGCTATGGTTTCATTTAACATGTTTGTACTATGAGTGTACTTTAAGTATTGCACTTTCAATGTAAGTTTTGTTAGTTTTATTGTTTTTAGTTACTGATCTTTACAGACATGTATCTTTTTATTCATGTGATAGTTCTATTCATCATATGTAGAATGTTTCATAAAGGTTTGAAAATAATTTTGCAGGATAGAAGATTGTCTAGATAAAGTTCTATTATTGTTATTCTTTGTAGTTACTAATATTTGCAGTTGTCTTTCTTTTTATTCATGTGATAGTTCCATTCATCATATGTAGAATGTTCCATAAAGGTTTGAAAATAATTTTGTAGGATAGAAGATTGTTTGGATAAAGCAAAAGAAAAAAATGCTTGGTTTCTTCAATCCTGTCTTTAGACACTTTCCAATTTTTCAAATAAATATTTCCGAAAATTATCATGGTATAATTGTTAAACTATATGTTGATTAAACATATTGTTACCAAGTTCCTAATTTTCAAAGGAAGAATGGAAGCATGTTTATATTTTGTTGCTTATTTCTCAAGATTCTATCCTAGCTTTCTTCAAATAGTTTCTTGCATATGGTGTTGTTCTTGGTGCACAAGCCTATAGTGGTACCTAGTTCTATAACTATTAATGGCAGTGAAGAAAAAAATGGGTTGAATTCTGTTCATATAGTAGATTCTACAATTGGACAGATAGCCATATCAGGTGTAAGCTTTCATCATGACTTATTGAGAGGAGTTCCAGACCTTATTTCAACACATATTGAACTGCGAAAATGCATACAAAGAGAAATTAGTTGTGATAATTTTTAAATTTTTTTCTCTTCTTCATAGAATGAAAGCATGTCTCATAAAATTTAAAGTATTTGAAGATCATAGGGTATCATGGGTGCATTTTTCCTCCTTTATGCTTCCTTGTCTAGCCATGCTAGTAAATTCCACTTTTCGTATTTGGGATAGCTCTAAAGCATTTCATATCATAGGGTCACATTCTAAAAGGAAATTTCTAGTTGGATGTAATGAGCCTCTTAAGAGAATTCTAACTAAAATGGACACAGAGCTTGCTAGAAACTTGAATTGCCATAGTCTTTTGACAGAAGAAGTATTGTCAAACAAATTTTATCATGCAAGATTTATCATGACTGAACTATGGATTGTGTTTGAGAAAGGGTGTGAAAAGCCCCATTCTCTGTCCTAGGAAAGCCTTTTTAAAACTATGAATTTTGACTATCAAGAGAGCTTCTCTCTTTTAGATTCAAGCTATATTCCCTTTCCAGGAATTGAGCGATCACTTCGTACATTCCTTAAATTTAGTTTAGAATAAGCATGGTGTGGAGGTTAGCTCAAATACAAGTTATAGATTATTATATCAGAACTAAAGCAAATAATGTTCAAAATCATCAAGGAAGGGTGTGAGTTAATCAAACTCTCTAACAATCTTGAAGAAGATGATAATCTAGGAAATAGAAAATGTGTAATGGTGTCTGGTTATTGTGGGTTATTCTAAGGATTTTTGAAGTTCCTAGACATTTATATGAACTCCAATGTTTGGACTTCTCTTCGGTTTTCAACAAAAAATGGTAGGAGTGGGTTTCTATGGGATCTTGCCCACTCTTCCATGCAATTATGTTTCAAGAATATTGTGTATGAAAGCTCTTGGCAATTTATGATAAAAATCTGGAAGTCTACACTGCAATGTTTTGGAATGAGGGCCCCGCTATCAAATTTATTAAGCAATCAAGGAAAGAGTAGATCTTTGACTTCATACCCTTTTGTTACTTATGGACTCAAGAAAACACCTGTGACAAGATCTATTCTTGAGTTTTTATACATGTGTAGTTTTCATCCACAAACAATTTTAATTTGTTGCCCTTCAGCTCATTTGAAAAATTGGGTACAAATACATATTTTACTATTCCTTAAGGGTCCAATTTATTTTTGTTTCTAGACACATTAATCTTTTTTTGTAGGGAAGGAGATCATAAATAATTAATTTAGTTTTTGTTTATGCATTCGTAGGTGATGGGGACACAACCCAACTACTAGAATAGACACAATAGAAAGGGGAAATTATATTAACTGAGAAAATAAGCTGGTACAAACAGTGCAGAGAAAATAAACTCAAAACATGCCCTGCGGGCTTACAATAGCATAAATCTGGAGAATATTTCTCCTTTTAGCACCTCCTCTCAAGCTCCAATCCGAACTGCCTTTTATAATGCCAGAAATCTCCTTAAATAGACCCTGGAGGGTTAAGGACTAGGAGTACATTCTAGAAAGTGCTAGTAGGCATCCACCGACAAAATAGAAGGTTCAGGAAGCTGTGTTAGAAGTTGGTGCAATTCTAGAAGAATCCAGAAATGGTAGCCGAACTTTCGGGAGGCATAACTTTTGAACCGTAACTTCGATTGACGAACCGTTTACATTTTCGGAAAGCTCTCGAAGCATTTTTCGACCCTTTTCGAGGTCATTTAATGCCCCAAACTTGACTTTGAAGCATTCTTAAGGGGTCTCCAAAACCTGAAAAACTGCAATAACTTTCAAACCGTGGGGCCTTTTGACCTGATTCTTTTTCTGGAATGCTCTAAATCTCGATTACATTCATCTGGCCAAGTCACACCTTCTAGGTCACTAAAATGATGGTCAAATTGTATGCTCCTATTTTTTCAGGATTTTTAAATGCACTGATAGTTGAACTATGAGAGTTGGAACCTTTATTTGAGCCAAATGGGTATCCAAAAATGCAAAGACATAAAATAGAAACTAAGTCTAAGTACATTTTTTTTTTGGGTGACACAGGATTGCCCTTATACCTCTGGATGCTCCTGCATTAGACACCCAGGGTAGATTGAAAAGTGACCCTGTCACTTTATGGATGGTAGAGGAAATCCCAAATGGGAAACCTCAGCTGCTGAAATCCAAGTTGAGTCTTCGATCAGTCGTCCTTTCCATTTGACCAAATACTCTTCATACTACCTGTTTCTGGTACTCCTACCCACACGATGATCTAGAATGTCTTCTATCTCCTCCTTCTTAGAAGCAGGAATTGGACATGGCTCTAAAACCAGCTCCTCATCAGCACCATCATCATGATACTCTGTCAAATCTGCAATGTTGAAAATGGGAGAAATGTGAATACCATCTGGCAGCTCCACCTCATATGCATTTCCTGAGTTATGTTTCTTCAAAACCTTGCAGGGGCCAAATTTCTTCATTTTCAACTTGTTGTAAGTACCAACTGGAAATCTCTCTTTTCGTAAGTGCACCATGACAAGATCCCCTACTTGGAATTCCTTATGTCTTCTCCTTTGATCAGCCCTAGCTTTATACTCTTGATTCATCTTGATAATATGTGCTTGAACCTCCTCATGTAGACGCTTGATGTGTTCAGCAAATTCCTCAGCTTCAGCACTTGTTCTCTCCCCTTGTTCTATCTTCCTCAATTCTGGTGCAGTCCTTGGGCTATTCCCATATACAATTTGAAATGGTGATTTTCCAGTACTCCTATTTACAGAGTTATTATAAGCAAACTCTGCCTGTGGTAGAATCAAATCCCATCCCTTGGGCTTATCCCCAACTAAACATCTCAGCAAATTGTCCAAACTTCTATTTACCACTTCTGTTTGGCCATCAGTCTGTGGGTGATGCGTGGAACTGAATTTCAAGTCTATTCTCAACTTCTTCCACAATGTCCTCCAGAAATACCCCACAAATTTACTATCTCGGTCAGAAACTATACTTCTTGGAAGACCATGTAGTCTTACCACCTCTTTGAAAAACAAGTATGCAATATGGACAGCATCATGAGTTTTGTGGCATGGAATGAAATGTGCCATTTTGGAGAACCTATCAACCACCACGAATACTGAGTCATTACCCCTTTGTGTCCTTGGCAATCCAAGAACAAAATCCATACTTATGTCTTCCCATGGCCTTGATGGAACAGGCAATGGCTGATATAGGCCAGTATTTTGACTAAACCCCTTGGCCACTTGACAAACCTGGCAACTCTGTACAAACTTCTTCACATCCTGTGTAATTTGAGGCCAAAAATAATGTTCTCTAAGAATGGCAATGGTCTTATCCCGACCAAAATGTCCTGCCATCCCTCCACTGTGTTTCTCCTTAATCAGATTTTCCCTCATGGAACTCCTTGGAATGCACAATTGACTACCTTTGAACAACATGCCATCCTGAATCAAATAGTCTAACCACTTGGTTCTATCTACAGCAACAGGTTCTTTACAAGCTTTCCATGCTTTAGCAAAATCAGGATCCTCGGGGTACAAATTCTTGAGTTCATCAAACCCAACTACTTCAACCTGCATTGTTGTAAGCAACAACTGTCTCCTACTTAATGCATCTGCAACCCTGTTAGATTTTCCACTTCTATGCTTCAACACAAATGTATAACTCTGCAAGAATTCTACCCACTTCATATGCCTCTGATTCAATTTACCTTGGCTATTTAGGTACTGTAATGCCTGATGATCAGTATACAAAACAAATTCCTTTGGCAATAAATAATGCCTCCATTTCTTTAAGGCCTGAACTATCGCATAGAACTCTTGATCATAAACAGAATACTTCTTCTTTGCATCATTCAATTTTTCACTAAAATATGCAATAGGCTTACCTTCTTGGCTTAATACAGCCCCAATAGCGCTGCCACTAGCATCACAATCCACCTGGAACACTTTTCTAAAATCTGGAAGTGCCAACACAGGCTGGTCAGTCACCTTCTTCTTCAGCAATTCAAAACTTCTCGCAGCTGTTGCAGTCCATTTGAACTCTTTTCTATCCCCTCTTATTGTATCAGTTAGAGGTGCACATATGCCACTGAAATTCTTAATAAACTTTCTGTAAAAACTAACCAGACCATGAAATGATCTTACCTCAGTAGCAAACCTTGGAGTAGGCCATTCCAAGATGGCTTTTACCTTCTCTGGATCCATTTTGAGACCTTCAGGTGATATAACAAATCCCAAATAGACTAACTCCCTTTTTGCAAAGACACACTTCTTTAGATTAATTAACAGTTTCTCTTCCCTTAGCCTTTCAAGGACACTACGAATATGCAGTAAATGTTCTTCCAAAGTCTTGCTGAAAATTAAAATATCATCCAAATAGACAATAACAAATTTTCCCAAGAACTTCTTAAGTACCTCATTCATGAGCCGCATGAAAGTGCTTGGGGCATTTGTCAATCCAAAGGGCATGACTAACCACTCATAAAGACCCTCCTTGTTCTTGAAGGCTGTTTTCCACTCATCTCCTTCTCGAATCCGTATCTGATGATAGCCACTCTTCAGATCTATCTTTTTGAAGTACTGAGCTCCACTCAAGCAGTCCATAAGATCATCCATCCTTGGTAAAGGAAATCGGTACTTGATGGTTATCCTATTTATAGCTCAGGAATCTGTACACATCCTCCACTCTCCATCCTTTTTTGGTGCGAGTACTGTAGGTACTGCACATGGACTCAGGCTCTCTCGAATCAAGCCCTTCCTCAACAGCTCTTGAACCTGTCTATTTAGCTCCTCTGTTTCAGTAGGAGTCATCCTGTGAGCAGCCTTGTTAGGCAAACTAGCTCCTGGAATCAGATCTATTTGATGACTGATTTGCCTTACTGGTGGAAATCCATCTGGAACATTATCAGAGATAATATCTCCAAATTCTCCTAGTAAATCTGAAACTTCAAATGGTATTTCACTACTACCTTCTTTATCTTTTCTAGGAATCAAAGCATAGCACATGCGTTGATGTTTCATGCCATCTAAAAACTTCCTTCCAACAACAAGACAAATCCTAGCACTGCTACATACCTTTTCACCTTCCTTTTTCATGGGCTTCAATTTGTGGCGAACTCCATCCTTTGTCAGAGAGTATGTGTTTGCATGTCCATCATGTATTGCATGTCTATAAAACTGCCATGGTCTACCCAACAATAGATGGCAAACATCCATCGAAATAACATCACAAAGAACTTCATCATGGTAACTCCCAATTTTGAATTTTACTAAACATTGTTCACTTACCAGGACCTTATGATCATCTTTTACCCAAGAAATCCGATAGGGCTGGGGATGTTTCTCCCTCTTGAGCTTCAGCTTAGAGACCATCTCTTCTGATACCAAGTTATCAGTGCTACCACCATCAATGATCACATCACAACATTTATCCTCACACTTGCATCTGGTACGGAACAAGCTCCTCCGTTGTCCTGGTTCATTTTCACCACTTAGTAGGACTCTTTCATTTACCAAGGTCTCTCCTCTTTCTGCATCCTCTGAATGTGATGATTGTGCATCCTCATCCACATGAGCAATCCTAGCTTGGCCCTCAGCTATCCTATCTGTCCTTCCTTGTCGTTGAGGGCATTCAAAGGCACGATGACCTTCTTCATTGCAATGGAAACAGGTACCACGAAAGCCTCCTCTTCCTTGCCCACGTCCTCTACCCCTTCCTCTTTGATTTCCAAAGTCTTGATCACGGGAGCGGTTGAAACCCTCATTCCTTTGGTTCCTGCTAGTACCCTCATCTTCATTTTTCTTTTGAGTTTCATTGCGACCTCCAGATGATCTACCACTTCCCCTTCCTCCTTGACTGCGCCCTCTTTGTCTTCCTTCAAACCTTTTACTCAGCTTCTCTTCAACTCGTAGGGCAAACTGGTATGCTTCTTCAACGTTGGTTATTCTTACCAGACTTAGTTCTTCCTGGATGCTAGGTCGTAACCCACTGATATAACGAGCAACCTTCTCCTTATTTGCTTCTGCATGCCCCGCTCTAATCAGGAGTCGGTAAAACTCCTCTGTATATTCTTGGACTGATCTTCCTGCTTGCTTTAACCCATGCATCTTCTTAAACAGATCAAGCTCGTAGTCCACAGGAATGAACTGCTTCTTCAATTTGTCCACCATGCGATCCCATCTTGTGATCTTCTCCTTTCCTCTTCTAAGTCTTTCCAGTTGAATCTCTTGCCACCAGATTTTGGCATGGCCTTTTAGTTTTGCCTTTGCAAACTTAACCCTATCTGGGTCCCTTATATCCTCATACTCAAAGTATTCGTCCAGTTCATTGATCCAATCGATCAACTCATCTGGTTTCAAATTTCCCGAAAATATACCCACTTCAATTGTAGGTCTTTTCCCAAACCTAGAAATGGCCCTAAAAAGCCTTTCCTCTACAGGATTCAAAACTTCCCCATCAACTTCCATTACTTCCTCTTCATTGTCATCCTCACTATTATCATCTGCGGCAATATTTGCTCCTCTACGAAGCTCCTCTTGCAATGCTTGTACCTGTCTCTGGAGGGCTCTAACCTCCTCAGGATCAATAGCTCTGGCCCTTCCACCACGCTCTCTTCGTGGAGGCATCTTCTAACTCGAACCCACAACCACACAGTCCTGGTGCAAACTGCCTCACAGTCGGCGCTCTGTCTACACACTCAGGAAAACCCGCTCTGATACCACTTGATGGGGACACAACCCAACTACTAGAATAGACACAATAGAAAGGGGAAATTATATTAACTGAGAAAATAAGCTGGTACAAACAGTGTAGAGAAAATAAACTCAAAACATGCCCTGCGGGCTTACAATAGCATAAATCTGGAGAATATTTCTCCTTTTAGCACCTCCTCTCAAGCTCCAATCCGAACTGCCTTTTATAATGCCAAAAATATACTTAAATAGACCCCGGAGGGTTAAGGACTAGGAGTACATTCTAGAAAGTGCTAGTAGGCATCCACCGACAAAATAGAAGGTTCCGGAAGCTGCGTTAGAAGTCGGTGCAATTCTAGAAGAATCCAGAAACGGTAGCCGAACTTCCGGGAGGCATAACTTTTGAACCGTAACTCCGATTGACGAACCGTTTACATTTTCGAAAAGCTCTCGAAGCATTTTTCGACCCTTTTCGAGGTCATTTAATGCCCCAAACTTGACTTTGAAGCATTCTTAGGGGGTCTCCAAAACCCGAAAAACTGCAATAACTTTCAAACCGTGGGGCCTTTTGACCTGATTCTTTTTCTGGAATGCTCTAAATCTTGATTACATTCATCTGGCCAAGTCACACCTTCTAGGTCACCAAAATGATGGTCAAATTGCATGCTCCTATTTTTTCGGGATTTTTAAATGCACTGATAGTTGAACTATGAGAGTTGGAACCTTTATTTGAGCCAAATGGGTATCCAAAAATGCAAAGACATAAAATAGAAACTAAGTCTAAGTACATTTTTTTTTTTGGGTGACACAGGATTGCCCTTATACCTCTGGATGCTCCTGCATCAGTAGGCTAAACTTAGATAAATAACCTTTCTTTACTCAATTTTGATGTCTGCTAACATCATACCAAGGCATTTTCTTATGGTAGGACCTATTCAAGGAATAATTTGGTTGGCTGATTTGACATTGTAATTTATGTTTCAATTTCATAATGTTCTTCCTTATTTTCTTTTGTACCACCCATAAGCACAATTTTCTTATTTGTGATGCTTTTCCTGAGCCCTTGTTTGGTATTTCACATTTTATCTCAACTTTCTTAAGGTTGCTTTGAGTTCCTGATACACCATTAGACACATTTACAAGTTCCTTGTGGTGTTAGATTGGTGGTCTCATTGTACAATTACTCTTCCATGTCATGTTTTTGTCTAGTTATCATTGTCTCAAGTGTTGGAATTACAAGGAGAAAGAGAGTAAACTTCTGAGAGAGGGGGTGTGAATCAAGAGTTTAAACTTGGACCCATAAAACTTTCACCATTCATTCATCATATGCATTATCAAACAAGCTGAAATAACATGTAAAGCAATTGCATCTAAATCATGCAAACATGTAATCAAACACACACATAACACCAAATATGATTACCTAGAAACCCTCCAAGTGAGAAGGTAAAATTGGGGTGGGAATGACAACCACAATTCTTCACTACTATAGCAATAAAGTGTATCCAATGAAGGTTACAATGATTTGACCATCAATCACGGTTTGCCTTGTGAAAAGCTTGCCCTATTAAAGGCTTACAAAGACTATTAAGTTCCACCTTGTTAGAGGATTTCAACACCCTATAAGAAGTATGACTGGTTAGAGGACTTCAACTTACAATTAAGTAAGCACCCTATTAAAGGATTTCATATAGCCTATTAGGACTGCTTTCTTAAGAGATTTAATTAAAATCACCTATTAAAATGTCTCGGCATAGATCCTGTGATTGGAATTTGCTTGCCTGATAACATATCACCTCTACACAACATCCTTTTTTTTTAATCCTTCACAATCTAAAGTAACAATGATATATCCTTCTCTATCCACTATTCTTCTCTAACTAATTCTGCAGTTCACTCTTACTTCTAAGTCACCTTGAATGCTCTAAAAACTATCTTGTTTTCTCTTCCAATTCGATCGTTCACACATCATACACTGCAAAGAGTTTAAGGCTTCATTCTCCTTAAGAGGACTCTCGTGGCTTAGGGTTAGGTATGAATTTACAACTAAGATTCATCCATTTTTCTGCTTAAACCTTCCCATTTTCTTATTGCCTACATGTAATTACATAGGGAATCAAAATGTAGAATTGTTCGTATCTCCAAAAGATCGTAATCCATCCTTAAGTCGACTTTAAAATGGTTTCCATAGTTGTTTGTGCCATTACAAACAAATATTTCAAAATTGTATCACTCGGCATATGAAGTCAATGATGCTTAGCATGCACTATTCTATATATTGTGACTTGGCACCTACATTACTTGGCATCCACTATTTACTCAACTCCTAAATAACTTGGCATGGTCTATCTACTTGGCACTTGAGTGACTCAACACATGAGTGACTCGACACTTATTTCAACTCAACATGGTCTAATATTTACATGTTATGTTTAGCATGTATTACTAGTTCAGCATAAACTAAGTAAATGGCTTAAGTGTGTTGAAACTCAATTGTCAAAACCAATCTGAGATCAACAATCTCCCCCTTTGACATGAGTGTCAAAAACACTTAAATATACAATAATCTTCTTAACTTCTCGAGCATAACATATCCATGATTCAACTTATATACAAAACTTCAAAATTTCAAAATTTTGCAATAACCTATATACCTCAAAATTGATAATTTGTGCTCCTGTCTGATTTCAATGCACTGTATATGATACTCTTTCATCTGATATGCTCTATCTTGGCTAATATCTACATCTATTTACTACTTTCTTCAATGATGTATCTCAAATTAAAATGTATATCACCCTAATGATATAACCTAATATTATGCTCTACTATTATTCATACTCCCCCAAATATGTTTTTCATATTCTATCTCTTCCTTTATTTTATTCTCCCCCTGTATTATATCTCCCCCATAGTATATTTCTCCCTTGCTTTATCTCCCCCTTTTTGAATCTTATGTCAAATGGGCTATACATGTATAATGTGTTTTTCAAAAAAGGATTTGTGCACTTCCATTATAATTTTGAGGGTTGCATCCTAGTTTTCACATGCACCATCCAATGACTTGATCTAGATTGCAAGCTCGATAGCAAGGTGCACTAGTCCATCTAAAGTAGAAAGATTAGGGTCTTTCTTCAATAGAGTCTCGGCATAACCTAGTTCCTTGTGTAGTATCTCCATGTATGGGGTAAGGGATGCCTATATACATGTCAATTTGGCTCTTATGCTAGCCTCATCTACTGTTAGTACAACTAATTGACTTTGTGTTTGAAGCAATGTTCTGAAATGCTTCTCACTTTGAGCTGGGTTCTTAGGTAGCCTAGTACCTGATATGTTGAGCTTTCTCTCCAAACTCAAAATATGACTCCTGGTCTCTTGAGTGAAGAGTGTAGAAATCACATAGCTTGGCGTATAGTGAGAATATATTCTCAAGTATCTTCTTCACCTCTTCAACCTTAGTTGCCAATGCAACTTGAGTCAGTGTTATCTCACTAGATATCTTTTCATTCACTTTTCCTTGGAACTTCTTCTTAGACCATTCTAAAAGTTTTGCAATAGTATCAAGGTCTTCATTGCTAACCTTTTCCACTATATCTGTCAATTGTTCTATTAGTGGCTTGGCCTCTTCAGGAGTTGGCAAACTCAATGCATCTAAAAGATGTCTTTAATGTCTTGGGAGTGCTTGTTTCTGCCTATGTTCTCTCCCGAGCATTTCTTGATGCTTTTTCTTCTCTAAGATTTGTTGTAGTATGCCTATTTGTTCCAATATCATGGTGTCATAGTCAAACTTTAGAATAACAATTTCTTCATCAAGGCTTATGTCTCCATAGTGAATTACTTTATCAACCTTTAATGAGCTAGGGCTAGGCACTGAGATTTGCAATGGTATGGCTTTCTGTGAGTCCTCACCCGATCCGTCATAGTGTAGATGACATAATTGCATTATGATACCTTTAATTTTGTATTTTGATATACTTTTGAGACTATAGGGTTATGCTATTTTAATATCTACATTTCGATGATCCACACTTATGTTTGCACATTAAGACCTAAATGATATAATTAATGATTTCATTCATGTACTAGACCTTTTCAATTGCTTTAATAGTGGCTGAATTGCAGAAATGCTTATGATTCAATGTTTTTTGGGAGGTATGTCACTACTTTTGATATTTGATATTTGGATATTTGGCATTATTCAAGATCTAGTAGGACAATAGTTTACTTTATCGATTGATTTTGACACTTATAGTACTATTATGCATCTACGATATGCATTATGAACCTGATATTGTGAATGAAATGATCAAATACATATGGATGCAACTTTATGACATGATAAAATTAGATTATAATATGATGATTATGATGACCTATGATTTAATGAGATATGCAGATAAATGTTAATTTGACTACAATGGCTTATGATTTAAATGTGGATAAATGTTAATTTGATAATTATGATTTAGGATTTAATGTGGTATGCAGATAATTGTTAATTTGATTATGATGATTTATGATACGCAAACAGACATTGACTTGATTTTGATGATTTGTGATATGTAGACCCTGATATTTTAACATTTTGAATGATTTATTTGAAATGATTAGGAAAGAAAAATTATTTGAATTATGTTAATAAGATTACGTAACATTTAGAATTATATGCATTTATGACATTTATTTACATAACCTCCTTGGACTATTGATGTTTGAGTTGAATGTGTAGGAAGTGGAACCATGAGAATTTTTGGGGGAAACAAGTTCCAAACCTATGTGAACACAGTTTAACCAAGACGAATCTTTCGAAGATTCAAAAGCCTCATTGTGAAAGTTTTTTGTATCGTAATGTAAATTTGTTTGCATGAGGAAATATTTAATCATAATTTTGATGCATTAAAGACATGCCATGGTGAAATGTAATGTATTTTAATGTGTCACTTGACACTTGTATTTGTCTATGTGTTGATGACATGTCACCTAGAGTGTTGGTCGCAAGGTCACTTAATCTTAGTCATTTCTTTTTCTTCCAATTAATGTTTAAGAACACCCACTTGGGAGAGAGTGTTAGGATGGGTCAACATCACGTTGATTTTCGAATTCAAACTTGTGAGGGATTTTATGGGGCCTAAATGGGATCTTAGAGTGTCTTTTTATTAAAAATTAGCCACCCTAATGGTAGTATTACATGTTAGGGGCCTAAATTCAACCATTTTAGTGATTTGCTAACCTAGGGAACCCCTTAAACAATGCCCTCTTGAACCAATTCGAAATTTGGGGTTTCCCATGAGTGTACCCTCACCATCCCACTTGGTCAACTTTCTTATTTTGAAGGAGCAACAATGTAAGAAAAGGGAGGCTTGATGTTCCTACTAAAAAGAGGTTGGTAGAGAGTCTTTTTAGAGGAAGGGTGACAAATTAGTGAGTTGTTCACCCACTCTCTAAGTTTAGAGATAGTTAGGTTTTGAAGGGAGATTAAGGGAGCTCTACTACAACTATCATTACCCTAGCTTGGACCAAGGTTGGTGTTTCCAAACTATGCTTCATTTCTTTCTTGAGTATTGCAAAAGGAAAAAAATCTGCAAGTAGGAAGAACTTGTCAATGGAGTATGCATTGCATTGTGAGACTTTGTATTGTGGATTTTGATATGTGGTGTGTTCTTGTTGCATTATGGATTTTGATATTGTGTTGTGGCATTGTGAGAATGTGTTGTGTTCTTGATAATTTCTTAGTTTTTCTTCTTCGTTTTGTCTTCTTGTTTGGATTGGAATGTGAATATGAATCATGGGTGTGAGGGCTTCACTGACCCTTGTGGGAAGGGAAGAAAAGTTCAGGGTGAAGGGCATAGTTGGGCTTGCATAGTCGAGGACCTTGGAGTATGGGCTCCATTGTATGCCATTTTCATTCATATTCTGCTTTGGGGGTGATAAGGGAAAAATGGTGAAGAAAGGAAATAAATGAAGTATGGGTTTCAAGGAAGCTAAAGTTGTTGGTAGTGTGTCGTGGAGGATGCTTGTGAAGCCCCGAAAGGGCATGAAAGTTGCTTATGGAAGATATGATATGATATGGCAAACCTCCTTTGAAAAGCACACCTTCACCCTATGTTCAAGGTTCCATCAGTGAACCTTTGTGAAATGCCTTAGGATGGGACTGTTAAGTGTTGTAAATGTAATGTTCATGCATTTTTGAGATTGGAATGAAACCTAGTTTGGACCTTGTTTCCCCTGCTCATTGGGTGGCTTCATAGAAGCCTAGGTTGGGAGGTGAGCTCCATGGTTCCTATTTTGTATTTTATGTGCAGGTTTTGTGAAGATGCATGCCATGAAGTATTAGGGTTTTTCACCCTTGTTAAAGTGGAGAAGATCCAAATGTGTAAAGAAAGCTTAATGTTCATGTTTTTTTTTAGAAAGGTGGATATGATTTTGAAAGTCTCTTTTGTTGTCTCAATGTGATGTAAAGAGATTGTGCCATTGTTACCATGTGAATATGTAGAGGGAAGAATTTGAGATTGTTGTACATATATGTTTCCTTGTAAGAAATGATCATTTGAAGTTTTATGTGTTATGAAAGCATTAGTATGAGTTGTAGAATGCATAGGTATCATTGTTATCATTTGAAAATTGTGGAAGGAAGGTTTAGAAGGTTGTACACTAATATTTTTACTTGTAATGAAAATCTTCTATGTTAAATTTCATGTGTTATGAAGTAAGATTGTTGTGATTCTTCTCCTTTGATGTGTTTGTAGATATGTATTTCATAAATGATGTGTAGAAGGATATTATTGAGAAGTAGTATATAATTTCACTTGCAAGGAAATAGTAATTGTAGGAATTGATGTATTGGGAGGAAGACATATACCATTATGCTCAATTTAATATAATTGGAAGACATATACCATAAATGTATTGTGGAAGGAAATGTGTATAGTTGGCGAATTCATGCCATAGTGTTGTTTTACAATAAGATAGAAGAAAACTGGTATGTTGAATAATTCTTTGTATATGCATAATTATTATTTCCCTGGAATCCAAGTTCAAATAACATCCTAGTAGATAACACCACCCTTATCATCCATCATGTTCACTAAAAATACTAAGGTAAAGTCAAGAGAAAAATTGTTAGAGAAAAGCATGCTGAAGGTGTCTATTTTACTCTACAAAATGTTCGAGGAATGAAAAAAAAAATTCATTTCCATTACAGTCTAATATTTTATTCAAAAAGAAAATTCCTAGAACCTTGAACATAAAATATTAATAGATGAATATCTTGTACAAATCTGCACCTTATTGGGAACCGCAGGCCCCACATGCTCCCTAAGCGACTTAGCTAGGAAGCGCTTGCAAGAAACAAAAAAAAACATTCGGTGGGAGACCTGTCGTGAATCAGATTTCCCCCTCTTTTCCAAGCCTCCCACCTCGAGCCAAGATAGGCACGCCCTACGAGGGCCCTAGGCGCCAACAATGTGGAGGGTCAGATTATCGCAATTAAGCTGACTTGCAAGTGGAGAAGTCAAGGACCAATGGCTTAGATTATTATGTAGGGAAAGTATTAGTATAGCTTAGATTTATTAATTATTTATTTATGTCCGTTTTCAATGAGTTTTATTTAATTATTAATTTCAATATTGAATGAGTTCATGGTTGCGTATATTCATATTATGTGGTACATAGGACATGGACATCAAAATTGTATAGCTCAAAAAGTGTACATTAACAAGTATATAAAACCTAAATTTTAAATAATTATTGTAATAATAATAATGATCAAAAGAAATGATAATATTAAAATAAATAAATAAATTTAAGTAAACGTATATAACAAACAATTTAGTTAAATGTTAAAAATGAAAAACTTAATACTTGTTCTTATGGTATAGTTTCATTATATAAAAATAATTAGAAGGAAATTTTATTAAGGTGTCAACGATAGTATATGGTACTAAACTGCGTGGTAGTAAATCGTTTATGGGCACCACACCGTCATGTTAGTTGTATTCATATATATCAGATTTACAAGTACGTAATATACAATCATCCTATAATTCATGCACCTAATCTCTATATAACAATTCATCTAACACATCTTAACCAACACCCTTAATACATAAGATGTATTAGGATGCTTTAGAAAAATAATAAATGGAGAACACTTCTATAATACATAATCGTTGAGTTAGTTCTTGAATTAGCCTTTGAATATATATTAGGAGACCTTCACTTATGTGCCTAGTGATTCATTATTACTTATACTATGGAACTATTTCGAATCTTAACGTACATTGGTAATAATATATGCATATGAATTATGTAAATAGCAACAAGTAAATATCGTTTGAATAATATAGGATGAACCTTGTTGTTAAGAGGATGAAATTAAGATGTATTGTGTTAGGGGCTTAGAGGTACTCTAGTAAATTATTCATGCAGTTTCGAAACTCGAACCCAATTACAACTAGACGTCATCTTCCCACCAAGTTTTCGATGTTAGTAGGTGATAAACTTGTCTATTATCTTTCCTTAATAGTATTAACCCAAAAACAAAACAAAAAAGTTGGTTGTGTTTTGTTTTGTAAATTTTAGGGCATGACACTTTCGTGCTCAGCTTCTGAAGAACTTGTGTAGAAAGATTGTCAGATGTTGGTAGAGTTACCAATGCTTGGATGGCTTCCTATTCCTTTACTTTAGGTGTTTGCTCATATTCTTAAGGCTTGCCCTGATCAATCACTATGACTTGAATAGCACCTTATTCTTGTGCTCTAGGTACAGATGAATCTATCTGTCCTATTTTCTGTTGTCCTGCAATATCTTTTTCTTCTTCTAGCTTCTTCTCAATTGTATCATCTTTATCACTTGTGTCAACCTTAGTAGATGTGTCTACTATTGTTTGAGCCAAAGGTTGTACACTTGTAACTAAAGGGATGATAGAAGGTGGTTCTTGTGTATTCACCTTTTCCCTTGTGACCTCAGTTACTGCCTTTTGCAATTCTTCTACACTAACCAAAACTAGATTTTCACAGAGTTTTGCTTGGAGTGTAGATTGGTCTAGAATCTTCTTTAGGTCTTCTACAGTAAGTGGATTGATGTTCTGAGCTAATGCATCAGAAGCATCCTTTATAGTTGTGGTCTTAGTAGTTACACTTGTGTCATGAGGGGGACTAACACTTGGCACTTGTGTGTCCTACACACTCTGTTCATCTTGTTGTTGTTCAGTTGTTGCCTTGTCATCAGTTTGCTTTTCTATTTCCTCCCCAATTGTATTATCTTTATCATCATAATTGTCATCATCTTTATCATCAAGTTTACCCTTTGAAGGGTTAGCTTCCCCTTGTTTTATAATGGTCAACCCATAGATAAGTTTCCATATTTGGGTTGATTTCTTGACCACATCTTCAATATTATTTTGAAGAATGTTGAAGGCTCTATATTTAGGTGTAAACCTAAAATCATATCTCTTGATAGCCTTAGCAATCTATCCCTTTGTTAGCTCTGGCATCACTTGAGCTAATGTTGTTTCACTGATTTGTTTCTCCAAATTTAAACAGTAATGCCACTTTTGCTCAACAATATCATATAAACCTTTTGGTATTGTGTCTGCAAATTCTAGTGGAGTGTTCTTAAACTTAGACATTATGGCATATAATGCCTCTTCCACTTGATTTTTCTCTACTTTTCCAAGTTTGTCAAAATCAATGTGTTTTAAACCTGATAGATCTACATTGCTTTTGATATTTTCACATAAATTTTCAAGATCAGACAAGGGATTATGACTCACCACTTTAAATTGGTTATTTTCATCTGATTCTATCCTTTCTTCATCTAAATCAGGTTGTGCAACATATTTTCTTCTTTTTCTTTTCTGCTCTTGGCCACCTTTCTCTATTGTCTTGATCTTTTCCTTGGCCTTCTGAGTTGTTGTGGCACGTGTGCTTGCTCTAGTGGTAGGAGCTGGGGACTTGGCTAGGATAGGTTTAATGATTTTCTTTTCTTTTGCCACTAACTATGCCTTAGCCTTTCTCTTCTTTGGCCCAGTAGGAGTAGGTGCTTCCTCAGCTTCTTCTCCCTCAACACCTTAAGTCTCCTCCACTTCCTTATCCTCTCCCATGCCTTGAGTCAATGCAAGAGGTTCTTGTACTTGTACTTGTTCTTCCTCTTCATCCTCTTCTTCTTCTTTGTCTTCCTCCTCTACACCTTCTCCAAATTTGGCCTTTAGCTTCTTCACTAGCTTATCTTTCTTCTTGAGAGTGGAGATAGTTTTCAATTCCATGGTAATCTTTGACTTTACCATTTCATAATTTCCAAATATCTTTGCACTTTTATCAATTTCTTCTGCTAGGAGTGTTGTGATGGCTGTTGAGGCTTCATAAACATTAATTTCATACCCAGGTGGTCTTAACCATCTAACCCTTGGTGTGGAAACTTGAACAAAAGTGTAATCAACATCAACAAGGAAACATATGTCATTATAATGTTGTTCAACTAAAGAAACTGGTATCCTCATTCTTTCCTTCATTAATTTCTTAAAATCTTCAAAATAACTTGTCATCAATGTTTCAAAGTTTTCTCCCACCTACTCAATGAACTCATTGATCTACACTAAAATTGACCTATTGCTCTTCCATCCTATAGTACCAAAAGAAGGAAATATATTATATACATAGAAGAATATACAAACTAGAATTGAACCAAATTCGCATCGAGCACTCTTGGTCTTCCTGATAGCTCCATGATTTTCCATCAATTGTTGTAGTTGTAACTTTGTTAGATCATATGTATGATCTTTCTTTACAATCTTGTAGCCAACATCCACAACTATGTAGGGTACACTATTCAATCTACTAGATTGATAGAATTTATGAGAGATTTCCCTTACAAGCTGAACACTCAAAACTTCCTTCCCTTCAACATTTTTTGAACTAGATGTCATTCTATCAATCTAGGGTTTATGCAAAAGTAAACTGCGTAGCTTGGCTTACGATAAATACCTTGTGAAATCTATATGCTAGTGTGAGATTGTTGCCAAATTCTCTGCAGGTTCTTTGGAAAAGTTTCTAAATCACCTTCTACTCTACTTGCTCTTGCTTGAATTTGAAATGATGAATAATGAATAGAAATCGATCATATACCCTTCAAAAACCTTGCATTTAATGCTTAGTACCTATACAGCTATAAGCTTGCCATTAACCTTTTTTAGAATCACTTGGCATCCATTGATATTTCCATCACTTGACAACTACTACAAGTTTGACATCAATTAGATAGTCTGGCAACTAGACATTAACTAACATTCCACTCGGCACACACAGGAAACATTTCATGCTCATCAACAACATGAAAAACTTAAAGTTTTAATTTAAATTTTCAACATCTTGCATCTTTATTCATGCTAATGTAGTCTTTTCAGTACTATCTCCTTTGCAACTGACGTATGATATAAAACTCGAATACTAGTCTCACATACCTCTTGATTACCTATTTTGATGAGGTGTGATCACCTAACCCATTGGGCAAAGTGATCCCTTCTCCATTTGAGGTGTTGCAAGTATATTTCTTTTTCCATGTCTTGTTCATCTCATCTCTGATGTGTTCAACATCTGACTTGTCTTTGCCTTTATCAAATTCACAACTTAGTGCTTTTGACCTAGTTGGACAATGCTTATTGTTGTGACTAGTCTTCAAATAGCTAAAACATGTAGTTTGACTCAACCACCTTTTGTAGTTACCACTGAAGTGTCTCCTAATGCAATTCTCAAGAATATGTCCATGTTCTTGACAATAGTGATAACTATATCTTGTATTATAATCCCAATTATAAAAATTCCCATAGCTTCTTACCTTTGCTAGCTTGTTTGATGATTACATGGATTTGGATCTGCATTCAAAGGCTTTAAGTCAATACTTCTGATAGTTGTAGCAATATCATTCAAATCATTGTTTATGCATGGTCCTGGTTCTACATTCATGTGCCCGATGACCTTACTTGTTACACTTATGACAATGAGTCATGTTCTTAGGTTTGACATTCTAATTTGTATTCTTGCTCATGCATACGTTAGTAGTATGTCCTTTCTTACCACAATTATGACAAGTAGGTTTGGATTTCTTACCTTTGATGTTCCTTTCTTCAGTAAATTTGGATGATTCTCCTTCTTTGGTGCTTGTATAACCCAATCCTAATGTATCTTTGTTGGATCTAGGGGATCTCAGTAATTGCTCAAAGTATTTGATGGATTCATTTGGCTTGTTGAGACTTTCAAAAAATTCATTTTCTCTTTTCAGGTCACTCTACAATTGTTCATTTTGCAACTTCAATGCAGTTATCTCAATGTCCTTGACATTCAATTCATAGTTAGTCTTCATCATTTGACTTAGAGTATCCAATTGCATGTTGGAGATCTTGGTTAGCTCTGTTGACTTCTCTTCCAATCTACTTTCTAGAATTCTTTTGTCTTTTTAATCATGTCTTTTTCTTCCATGGATTTTTTCTTTTGTTCAGTCACCTCACATAGTAGTATGGCTTGTGATTCTTGCTCTAGCTTGAGATTTCTGATTTCCTTAGCTTGAATTATGTTTGTTTCCATTAGATCTAAAACTACTGCATCAAATTCATTGGAGTTTCCATCTACAAACAGCTTGGTAGTTTCTATCTCTTTGTATAGTGCATCATTCTCCACAATAACAATCTCTTTCTTTCTCTTCAAGGATTTCTTTAGTTCCTCTCTTGCCTCATTCAATTGTTGTAGTATGAGATGTATTTCAATCTCTTGGTCCCCAATAGTCTTTCCCACCTTGTAGACTTCCATTTCAAGATATTTCCTCTAAGCTGCAAAGCTTTCCTTTCATAGAACCACACTCTAATACCAATTTCTGGAATTACAAGGGGAAAGAGAGTAAACTTATGGGGGGGGGGGGGGATGAATTAGGAGTTTAAACTTGGACCCATAAAACTTTCACCATTCATTGATCATATGCATTATTAAATAAGCTAAAATAACATGTAAAGCATATGCATCTAAATCATGTAAACATGTGATCATATAATCAAACACACACATAACACCAGATATGATTACCCATAAACCCTCCAAGTAAGAAGGTAAAAATGGGGTGGAGATGACACCCATAAATCTTCACTACTTCAATAATAAAGTGTATCCAATGAAGGTTACAATGATTTGACCATCAATCATGCTCTGCCCTGTGAAAGGCATGCCTTGTTAAAGGCTTACAAAGATTGTTAAGTCCCACCTTGTTAGAGGATTTCAACACCCTGTTAGAAGTGTGCCTGGTTAGAGGACTTCAACTTATAATTAAGCAAGCACTTTGTTAAAGGATTTCATATAGCTTGTTAGGACTACTTTGTTAAGAGATTTAATTGAAATCACACGTTAAAATGTCTTAGCATAGATCCTACGATTGGCACTTGCTTGCTTGATAACAGATCACCTCTACACAATGTCCTTTTTTTTAATCCTTCATGATCTGATGTAACAATGCTATATCCTTCTCTATCCTCTGTTCTGCTCTAACTAATTCTACAATTCACTCTTACTTCTAAGTCACCTTGAATTCTTTGCAAACTATCTTGTTTGCTCTTCCAATTTGATCATTTACCCATCATACACTGTAAAGAGTTTATGGATTTTTCCTCCTTAAGAAGATTCTAGTTGCTTAGAGTTAGGTATGAATCTATGACTAAGCTTCATCCATTTTGCAGCTTAAATCTTCTTATTTTCTGATTGGCTGCATGTAATGACATAGGGGATCCAAATATAGATTTGTCCTTATCTCCAAAATATTGTAATCTATCCTTAAGTCTGCTTAAAAATGGTTTACATAGTTGTTTGTGCCATTACAAAAAAATATATCAAAACTGTCTCTCGCCATATGAAGTCACTGATGCTTGGCATGCACTGTTTTATATACTATGACTCGGCACCTACATTACTCAGTATCCACTATTTACTCAGCTCCTAAATCACTTGGCATGGTCTATCTACTCGGCACTTGAATGACTTGGCATATGAGTGACTCAACATTCATTGCAACTTGACATGGTCTAATATTTACATGTTGTGCTTGGCATGTATTACTAGTTTGACATGAACTAAGTAAATGGCTTAAGTGTGTTGAAATTCACTTGTCAAAACCAATCTAAGAACAACACTCAAGTAGATATAAGTAGGACTCTATCTTTATACATTGATAGTAATAATATTATGTCAAATCATATTTTCATGCACTTTTTTTCCAATTTCTTATTTTATTTAGTGCTTATGTCAAATATTGACGAGGGATATGCCATTGTTTCTGTGTTTAGGTACTAGAAGAGAAAATAAAAATGCCTTCAATCCAAATGCTATCACCTCATTGTCTAGTCAATATATCATCACATGAATGTTTCAATATTTAGGAGATAGGTAGTCTACGGTGTTCATTTAAAGAAAAATGCTCACTTGATGAAGTTATTCATAAAGATGTTGTTCGTGAGAATATGACAGAATTTGATAATGAATTCCATGCAATTTTTGAGAATATATATCCTCTTACTTCCATATGATAAGTTCTCTATTTCATATAGATGTTGTGTCACTATTGTTGACATTGTATAGTCATGTTTGTTATTAGTGACATATGCTTATTCAGATTGTAAGTATCTGCCAAGAACATTGTATAGTTAATAGTGTTAACCAAGCATTTTAGCATCTATCGAGTTCTACAATTGCTACCAAGTCCAAGGGATAGTATTCAGTTTGCGCTAAGCAGTTACTACCAAGGTGTTCATCAGTAGTATAAACTGAGCATCTTAGTGTATGTTGAGTTTATTAGTGCAAACCAAGTTGTGCAGTGCTTACTGAGTTCATAGTTATTGTGATGTGAGTGTAGTCTTAAATGAGCTACTCACTGTTAACCAAGTGACTTAGTTTATACCAAGCTCGTAGTGATAGAATTGACCGAGCTATATAGTGTGAATCAAGTTATTTAGTTTATATGTTGAGTTTCATAGTATTCATCAAGTCACCAGTGTAGACTGAGTTCAAGACTACTTGGAAGTGAATAGTATGGATTGAGATTCTATGTCTACTGAGTGCATGATGATGCCAAGCATTGAAAGTGGATGTCAAATATTAGAACCTCATCGAGCCAGTCTTCAGAACTTGAGTTCTTGCAGCTAGGTCGACTTTGTGGTTTTTGTGTAAACTTGTATTGTGGTTGACATTTTAATTTGCAAATTGGATTGGTATATATGTAATGTATTGTATCACATCAAATGTAGGGCATGAGGCAATGTAATAAGTAGAGAAAAGAAGAAGTGAAAATTACAAAGGCTACAACAGTATAAGGAGAAGCAAAGATTTATTTATCACAACAAGGTGATTTCTACACTTAGAGGAATCTCATTTAGCAAACTAAGTTACAGACCAAAGATTAGCTACTATTTCATTCTAATAGATGGATCAGTCAAAATCCTTAACAAGGTAGACCTAACAGTCTTGTGTAAACCTCTTTACTAAGTGCATACTTCATTGTATGTTTATAAATCCTTTTGCAAGGTGGACCTAGAAGCCCTTATTGCTCCTAACAGGGGACATAATCAGAAGTGATCATTGTAAGCCTTAACAAGCCAAATTTATACTACGGTTAAAGCTTGTGGGTATCATCCTCACCCCAATTTTACTTTCTATTTGGAAGGTTTCTGGGTCACCAAAATTGTGTGTCAAAAGTGTTATGTATGCTTTAATTTTTTCAGTTTCTCATCCATGCAATTAGATATGAATACACATGAAGGATTAATTGCTAATTAAGGATTAAGTTTTATTGGTAATTGATTCACCCCTCCCCTCTCAATAACTTAGCCTATCATAATATTTCCAACAATTGGTATCAGAGCTTTGTGAATCTCAGAGAAAATTTTAACAGCTTGAGCAAATATCAAAGGTGATGAAGGTATTTAGACTTGACAAGGTTATTAACAACAAGAAGCTACACTTGGAATTGGCTATTGGACAACTCAAGAAAGCAAAAGTGCAACTCTCTCAATCCCTAAAAAGAAGGAGAGCTCTTGCAATCTAGATGAATGATCAACTCTACATTGAAGAAAGAATTGAAGATATCCATTCAAGTAATTCAGATGAAGCTGATGAAGCAATCAAAGAACTATTTGAAAAGAATAGTACTCTTCAAGAAGTGAAAAAAATGAGAAGAGACCAAGAAATTTAGTTAGTTAGATTATGTGAAGTCATGGAAAAGAAAAAAAAGATAAAGGAAGAGATAAAAGGAAAGAACAATGAAATTCAGCACCTATCCCTTTAGCAGATAGACTTCATTGATCATCTCACTAATGCAAATGAAGAAATCATGAATCTAAGATTAGAGAATGAAAGATTGCAGAATGATCTAAACACTGAAAGACAAACCAATGAGAGGATGATGAAATTTCAAGAAGACATGAATCAATTGAATGAGAAAAGACATTACAAACAAAAAGGAAAAGTAGGAATTGGATATATAGAAGAAGGTGAATCATCTAAGAAAGGAGCTCAAAAGAATCAAATACCTACCTATTGTCACTATGGTAAGATATGTCATACATCAAAAAAAAATGTTGGAGCAATGGGAAAGAAAAATTCAATGGAAAGTGCTACAATTGCTACCAACATGTCATAGGGCCAATGAATGAAAAGATAAACCTAAGTTTGAAGGAAAATTCACAAATGTAAGAAGCATGGGCAAAAATCCTTAGAATGCAAAACTAAGATATTGAACCCAATAGAATAGATTTTGAAAGCTATATTTGGTTGGGACTATAAGACTTGGTGCAAATGTCATTACTGTGGAGAATTTGGACACATTGGAATGAATTGTGTGAAACATCACATGAGGGCAAGAGACACTACTAGAAAATGTTTCATTTGTATAGAACTTGGTCATCTTGCCAAGAGTTGTATGAATAGTGGAAGAATTGAAGATGAAAAGAAGGCAAAAGCTAATAACATTAGGAAGTAAATGAGACAACAATGGGTTCCAAAACCTTCTGAGAATGCAAGACTGAGCAATGATGAACAAGTCATTCAAGAATTAGGTGACTCCACCATTTGCATTTGATCTCTCATAGGAGAACTAGAACTAGGATTCTAAAGATATCTCACATAAGTTCTAGTTAGCAAAATGAAAAGATCCAAATCAACATTCAAGATGCAAAGGTATCACCAAGTAAATAGATGCCAATCTTCACTGATCATGGTTGGATTGAAGACCTTACCAAGCGAGGTTGGGTTGCAGACCTTACTGAGTGAGGTCAAGATTAATTAAATTCTATGTGGTTACCAAGTCATGAAAGACTCTATCGAGCATTTAATGCAAGTGAAGTGATTGATAGTTTGTCATTTGAGTGAACAATCATACCAAGAATTTATGAAAAAATTTGATGAAAAGGAAAAAATTAAAGTTATTTCTCACCGCAACTTTGTGAGAGCTATCTATATAGAGTGATCTTTAGGGAATTCAAGCAATTTGAGAAAATTGTTATCAAAGACTTCCATATTCTCTCAAACCCTACCAAGCGAAGATGGCATCCATTAGCAAAAAATCAAAGAAAGGTTCAGATATGTTAGTTTGAGGCATGGAGTGGAAGGCACCAGATTTTAAGACAAGTCCTACCATTGTTGGAACCCTAGATCTGAGTGGAGCTTAGTTGCAAATTCTACATAAGGTACTTTTAATCAATGATATCTATTTGCATTTTAAATTTGTTATTCAAGATATTGGAACATTGGAGATCGATGAATCATTGAAAGAATTATGTGTTAATGGTGTGTTGAAACTAGAACACCAACATCTTGAAACAAAAGGTTTAACTCAAATTCCGCATATGCCATGCGATTTTCAAATAAAATGGATAAGATATATTCTCAATCATGTGCACAATGGTTACTTGTGGTTGGAACAACCCATTTTGATGACTAAGAAGATGATCCATACGATCATTAGTCTTCCCATGTTGACAAAAGTGAAAATGACCAAAACCCTAAGTCAAGTTGAACTAGAGAAGAAAACCCTTGTCAAGCGGGATGTAAAGGGAATGAAGATCAACTATGTTACTGGCATGGAACTCAAGTTTAGGATACATGTCATTACTTACAAGATTTATAGCTTGAGAAAACTAAATAGCGTGTCATGTGAAGTAGTGGATTTAGCATACAAAGTGGTCAAGAATAATCTATCACTTGACCTTGTCGAGTTGATGCTAAACTAGTTCAACAAGAACATGGAGAGTATAAGAACTTCCAAGAACAATCATTGTAAGTTCGGTTCACTTTTGACTTGTCTATTTTTCTATGTACAAAATTTATTCCCATCTAAAGGTATAGTAGTATGGAGGAACGATGTACCTATTCTTTAACAGATTAATGAGTATATAGCTAAAATGGGACAAAACTATGTAAGTATTATGGACAATTACTTTGATGCATTCAAAGAGAAGATGAATAACATATTTAGGATTCCAAATAAACTAGTTGATGATTACAAAGATGATGTTTATTTCATGGTTGATAGTGACAAAGTATATAGTCAACTAGTTAGACCAAGGATAGTTGGGTAAAACCTCTTGACTATGAGGTAAACATAGATGAAACCAAGGACATTATTGAGGCACTGGTTAATGAGCCTATTGACTTTAAAGGTGCATACTTTGGCACTTATGGTGAGGAAAAGGCTACAATTGAACTTGAAATCAAACTCCCTCAGGTAACCAACAAAGGGAAGAAGAGAATTTCCAAACTGAAAACCAGTTCCACTCTTCTATGGGCTCAAGGAAAAGGAGATGATATTGAGGATGATGAAGAAGAAGATGAAGAGAAATCAAAGGATTAAGAGACACTGAAGAAGAAAGGTAAGGTAATTATTACCAAGTCTACCAAGACATCTACTGCTATGTTTATAAGAAGATCATCTAGGAAGAAAGCGGATAAAGAAGGAGGAGATGTAATCTTTAAGAGGCCTCCACCTACTTTTGAGGAAAGGTTAAAAGATATTGAATCATAATCAAGCATACCAAATTTCAAGGCACAAGCAAATAGAGGACTAGGACTATAGAGGAGCAAAAGCAAATAAAGGACTTGATAATATCTAAAATGGGTAAATGGAAGTATTCCCTAGACCAGCTTTCTCAGCAGCTTTCGAGTGATCTAATGGAGAAGATCAAGCCAAGATGGGAGAATCCCTTGAAAATTGCAAAAGACATTTATGAGCAGACCCTAAGGCAACTCATTCCAAGTTTGGATGACAAGGAGGTAAAGGAATCTCTGACGAAAAATGAAGAAAAGCTTACTTTGAGATTCAACACTTGTCTTATATTGTTGAATGACATTGAACATGTGGTAAGGAATGCTATAAACACATGGAAGAACATTTATGTTCTTCACAAGAAAAGTGATTTTTTTGTCAATGTTAATGACAAGGATGAAGGTGATGATGAACAAGAAAAAGATGAGGAAATTGATAATGAAGAAGTTGATAAGTAGGAGATGATTTCCCTAGCTATTCAAATTGTGATGTGAATATCAGGATTTAACTGTGTGATTTTTGAGTCAAACTCGATGACCCATGTTTCATGAGTAGTGATTCAACATGAATCTAGGTGATGCAACACTTAGCACTCATTGGATCTAGGTGATGCTCATAGGGGTGAAGCACTGAGACTTCTCGGGAGGTCACCCATCCCAGTACTACTCCAGCCTGAGTGCGCTTAACTACGGAGTTTCCTCCACAGTTAAACCCAAAGTTTGACTCAAAAATCACACAGTTAAATCCTGATATTCACATCACAATGAAGAAGTTACTCATTATGATAATGTAGCCAATGATGAAGAGAATAAGGGGTAGGAAGTTGCCAAGGAAGATTTACTAGATGTATAAGATACTAAGGAGACTGACCTAGTGAAAACTACTATAGCAGTCATAGTCTCACTTCCTCATTCTCCAAGAAAAGCACTAAAAATATCAAGCTCAGAGAAAGCTTTAGCAGGATTGATTGTAACAAATAGTGAAAGCACACACACTCAATCAGTCTTTGCACCCATCCAACTTAGTACTTCATTGACTGAAGTGACAAGTACTTCATCTATCGAGCAGCTAGCACTTCCCTCTACATCAATTTTGGTAAATCTAGGTATTTCTACTATAGGTATTTTGGCAATGAATGTAGTATCTACAGCTATTCCTACTATTTCTACAATTATTTCCATTCCTGGCATGCAATTAATAAGTGCTAAGATAGTTGAGACCAAGTCTCAACTAAGCACAAAAATTTTGAGTAAAGGAAAAGAGAAGGAAGAAGACATATATCTTGATGAGGAGATTGTTATTCCCAATTGGGACATCTCAAATCTCAATCCTGATTAGATGCACATTTTTAGAGAAATTCTTCAGAAGAAAGCTAAGAAACAAAGGCTTAGAGAAGAAAGGAATAAGGAATTGCAAAATAGAAGATGCAAAGAATATCCTTATAGAGGCATTAAATATAGAGGTTGATACATCTCAACCAATTTTGAACTAGTTAGTAGAGGTAGTCCAAAAATTCAATGATGATTTGAATGGACAAGAGAAATTGTTGCAAAGAGCTGAGAAGAAGTTTGAGAATAAAGTTTTGGAACTTATTGCTCAACAAATTGCTATCCATCAAGTATAATTATCTACTATTCTAGGCTCACTGGAGACCTCTTGCAACAATTTGTCTTCTCTATTCAATAACTCTATGATATTTCAAATTTCACTAAGGAAATAAAAGATAAACCGTCAAAGATTGATGAAGATCTGAAAGCAAGTCCACAACAGTTGCAACTTGACCTGACCTACAACTCTGCCCATTATAACAAGATGAGATTTCTAACTGATATGGAGGAAGAATTCCTGAGAGAAGAGACAAGAATAAGAGTTATATTGATAGATATATAGGGCATGATTCTCCCAAACATGGATGCATTGCAAAAACACATTGTACATGCTAAAACACTCATCCATCATAACAACTTCTCCATTGTAGACCACATGATAAAATTGCCAGCAGAAGTGCAAATTACATTGCACACATGCAAGGTGTTGCAAGAGAATTGGGACAAGACATTGGCATTAATTTTAAAGGTACATTCAGATTTCTTGTCACATTTTGGCATTACTTTATAGTATATATAGCATACATCTTTGACATTAATGTCAAAAAGAGGGATAAGATGTATATTTTGGAGAAAATGTATATTGTAAAGGGGAGAAGATGTACAGAAAAGAGGAGAAAATGTATATATTAGATAAGAAAAGATGTATAGTGTATTGTATATTATGTATGGGGGAGCATTATAATATTATTAATATACAGATACTTAGAGGTACATCTCTTACAAAACCAATTTTGAAAAGTTTAATAGCTTGAGCAAAGATCAAAGCCATGGAGATATTCAGACTTGACAAAGCTATTGACAATGAGAAGCTAGATTTGGAAATGGCCATTTCCCAACTCAAGAAAGCAAAGGAGCAACTCTCTCAATCCCTAAAAAGAAGAAAAGAACTTGCAATTCAAATGAATGATCATCTCTACATTGAAGAAAGAATTAAAGACCTTCATTCAAGAAAATTAGATGAAGCCAATGAAGCAATCAAAGAACTCTTAGAAAAGAATGGTTCCCTGCAAGAAGAAGTAAGAAAACTAAGAAGAGAACAAGAAATTCAGTTAGTAAGGCTATGTGAAGTCATGAAGTAGAAAAACAATATAAAAGAAGAGATAGATGGAAGGAACAATGAAATCTAGAACCAAAACCTTCACAAAGTAGACCTTATCGATCAACTCTTCAATGCAAATGAGGAAATCATGAGTCTAAGATTTGAAAATAAAAGATTACGAAATGATCTAAATTCTGAAAGGAAAATCAATGAAAGATTAAGAAATGATCTAAACTCTGAAAGGAAAATCAATGAAAGAATAATGAAATCCCAATCAGACATGATTCAATTGAATGAGCAAAATCTCTATAGACAAAAAGGAAAAGAAAGAATTGAATATACAAAAGAAGGAGAATCATCCAAGTAAGGAGCTGAAAAGAATCAAAGACCTACTTGCAATCACTGTGGTAAGATATGTCATACTTCAAACAAATGTTGGAGCAATAGAAATGCAAAATTCAGTGGAAGGTGTTACAATTACAATCAGCATGGTCATAAGGCTAATGAATGCAAAGAGAAACCAAGATTTGAAGGAAAATGTCATAAATGCAAGAAAAATGGAGATAAGTCATCATAATGCAAAACCAAGACATTGAATCCAGCACATCAAATTGTGAAAGCCATATTTGGTTGAGACTACAACACCTGGTGTAGATGTCATTATTGTGGAGAATTTGGACACATTGGTATGAATTGTGTTCTTCTCAAAGTAGTACAATTTAGGTTCAAGTCAATACAAGTTTGTCTCATATATCTACCCTTTCTCGAATGATGACTTACCAAGAGGTTGTAATAACTCTTTGAGAAACTCTCTTATCCTTCTCCCTACTATTTTTCCCAATGCTATTGAGAGTACTGAAAACAATTCTTCACAATAATGGAATTTCTTTTCAATTTTTTATTAACACAAATCTTCAATTTGGAAAGCATAGGTCTCATCTTTTGCATCTTTAATAAGTGCATAAAAAGTTGACATTGCTCCACCACTTTCTTGTTGATGAAAACATCTTATATAGTCTTGAAGCCCATAACCAAATGGTTCTTTGTGATTTTCTTCCTTCCAAATTTGTAATAATTGTTTCATCAATTTCAATTATTCATTTTGGTGTTCTAGGACCTTCATGTTGATTATAATTAGGAGATACATAAGATACATAACATTCTTGTGCATTTTCATTTTCAACATGGTCAATCATGAAATTTACATTATGAACTAGCAAATTTTCATTCTCTAAATTATCAATCTCCAAATTTTCAATCTTGATTTTATTATTATCAATTGGTACATTTTCATTCCCAACCTATACATATTCATTATCTGATTCTATGATTTCACCTTCGATCAATACATCTTCAACTTGGTTCACATTTAACATACCTTGTCTCTTCCTTTGGTGATTTACCTTGTCGCTTTCCCTATATGTTGCAATGTTTCCATTCAATACCTTCCTTTTGTGTTTCACCTTTTGACGACTTCTACTCCCCATCCAGACAACAATATTGGACATCTAATCATACATTATAGAAGCTTTTTTGATCGTATGGGCCCCAAGCAAACATTTTCCCCCAAACTCTTGAATATGGCCCCCAAGAAACATGATTGTTAAGTCTGCAATGATAGAGAATATTTTGGAAAAATTATGCTAGTATTTTGGGTACCCGATCCCATATCAAGTATCTGATCTTGAATTGGATACCCAATATGATATTGGGTACTAGAAATGGTCTCCCAAATTTTGGGGGGAAGTCAAAATTTGGCAAGTGTGGGCAATGTGAGCAAAATTGTATATTATTATATATTAGTATTTTAATAAATATAACATAGTAATATATATGACTATTATTATTATTATATATAATATAGTATATATAATTATTACTACTATTATTATTTTATTATTAAACATAATATAGTAATATATATGTTAATGATTATTCTTCTTCTTATTATAATCATATATATTAATAATTAATATTATTATTATATAGTCATATATTATAATTATTATATAATATAGTAATGTATTATTATGATGATTATTATTGTTATTATTATTATTATGGGGCCATAGGCTAGGGTAGTCCATCTATAATTGAAAAAGTTACCATTAAAAATATAGAGCAACGAATGATCTTGTTTAGAACAAAAATATTATTTATTAAGCTCATAAGGGTTATGTCCCTAGGCATCCTAGGACCCTTAGGGACCAATTCGATTTGATCGAATGGGTCAACAGGGGTCATAGGATAACCTATGACCCCTTTTGATGCATCTCATGACAATATATATGTCATTAGGGGTCCTAAGAACCTTAGGAACCTATTTGGATTGTTCAAATGGGTTGAAAGGGGTCATAGGTTTTGATGCATTTCATGATAACATATGTTCCTAGGGTTCCTAGTATACCTAGAAACCTATTTTCTTTGTTCAAATTGGTAGAAAGGGGTCATAAGATAACCTATGTCACTTTTCGACGCATTTCATGACAACATATGTCCCTAGGTCTCCTAGGATCCCTAGTGACCTATTTGGTTTGTTCGAATGGGTCGAAACTTTCAAATCATTTCATGACAACATATGTCCCTGGGGACGTATTTGATTTCATCGAATGGGTCGAAAGGGGTCATAGCATAACCTATGACCTCTTTCGACATATTTCATGACAAAATTTTTTCCTAGGGGTCCTAGGACTGCTAGGGACCTATTCTATTTGATTGAATGTGTCGAAAGGGGTTATAGGATAACCTATGACCCCTTTTGACGCATTTCATGACATCATATGTCTCTAGGGGTCCTAGGACCCCTAGGGACTATTTGGTTTGTTTGAATGGGACACTATTGTGGTTTGTAGTTTTTGGAAAGGTAGTTTAGGTGCATGTCTATGGGAGTGGCTTACAATGGGGGTCGGGGCCCAAAGTGGTTGCTAGGGTAACTCATTGTAAGTTGTGTAACAAGTGATAACATATTAATTAAAATATCTTATCTAGCCCTTTTTCTTGAGATACATTAAAAAGATAAGTTAGAGATTTTTCCTCGTCCATGCATTGAGTGCTTGTATAGACTAAGGATGAGATGGAGATGATACCTTGAGAGGTATGACTAGTTTGCTCATCATCATGAGAGGGAACTTTGGTTCTGCATAGAGTCACTAGGGGGTCAAGGGCTTGAGAGACTGCTAGGGTAACTCTAGAGCTTGCTCATGTGATGACACTCCATAGTATGTAGCTTGAATCTCCTTCATGGTTTTTTTTAATATTTGCCTCTAGTGGTGTACTTGTTGGATACTACTTTTGATGGTGTATTTATTGTGAGTTGTTACTCATTGATTGGATGTCATTTATTGTTGATAGTTGACTTTTATTAATGAATAATCAATTAATCATTGGTGATGTTTTTATTTTTGGAATTAGTGATTGGTAGTTTACTTTTATTGATGATAGCTGTTATTTGTTGGTCATTGTGCTTGTGACACTTGACATTGATTTCGAGGTGGTTGTATATTTTTGGTCTTAGTATTTATATGTTGACTTGGTATGTGTTGTTGGTATTGGATGAGTGTCCTTTCGATTTTGATTATCTCTTCTTCTTGAGTAGTTTTTGTTACCCTTGAGGTAGTTTTGGCTATTAGGATTCCTTGCCTAGGATTATTTTATGATTTGATTATCTATATGTTGATCATATATTATCTCTCTTGCATGGTGGGAGTGGGTTCTTGATTAGGTGACTATGCGGTTGGGAGGTAGTGTATTCTTACCATTTGGGTCCTCCTCATATTGATAGATGTTGGATGCTCCTTGATAAAATGGTACCATTATCATTCTTCCTCTTATGTTAAAGACTTCTATTCATTTGATGTATCTACGTATTATGTGTTTTGAGATCCTACGGGATATTGTATTGTATATTAATGTACTTTTATCTATTTTCACATACCCTGTGACATGTGCAGTGGATGTTATTCATTAGATGTGCTTTCATATTATTAGTTGTACTTAAATGCATTTTCTTATATGACTATGTATGTGTTTATTCATTTCATGATTATGAACATTGTAATTGAGACTTAAACTTATTAATAAAACTTTCTTAAATGTGACTCAATGTGAAGGAACCCTTGAGGAATTAAAACTGTGTTTGTTATTGATTATGTGTTCTTGATTTGTATGTATATATTACTTCCACATTATTGTTACTTTGATGTTTTTTAAAATTTTAAAAAAATAGTCCAGTAAACTTTGTAACATATTAGGTTTATTTATTTTGGGTTCCCAAGCGGGGCGTTACAAAATGTCCCTAAGGGTCCTAAGAACTTTAGGGACCTATTTGATTTGATTGATTGTGTCAAAAGGGGTCATAGGATAACCTATGACACCTTTCAACACATTTAAGGACAACATATGTCCTTAGGGGTCCTCGAACAACTAGGAACCTATTTGCTTTGTTTCTATGCGTCAAAAGGGGTCATAAGATAACTTATGATCCCTTGTGATGCATTTCATGATAACAAATGTCCCTAGTGGTACTAGGACCTCTAGGGACCTATTTGATTTGATTGAATGTGTTGAAAGGAATCATAGGATAACCTATGACCCCTTGTGACACATTTCACAATTACATATATCCCGAGGGGTCTTAGGACCCCAAGGGACCTATGTTCTTTGTTCGAATGGGTTAAAAGGGGTCATAGGATAACCTATAACCCCTTTCAACACATTTCATAACAATATATGTCCCTAGGGGTCCTAGGAGCCCTAAGGACCTATTTTCTTTATTTGAATGGGTTGAAAGGGGTCATATGATAACCTATGACCCCTTTCGACCCATTTCATGACAACAAATGTCCCTAAGGGTCCTCAGACCTCTAGGAACCTATTTGATTTGATCAAATGTGTTAAAAGGTATCGTATAGGATAACCTGTGACTGCTTGTGACACTTTTCATGACAACATATGTCCCTAGGGGTCCTAGGACCCCTAGGGACCTATTTGCTTTGTTTAAATGGGTTGAAAGGGCTCATAGGATAACCTATGACCCTTTTTGATGCATTTCATGACAACATATGTCCTTAGGGGTCTTATGACCCCCAGGGACCTATTTGATTTGTTTGAATGGGTTAGAGTGTTCGATGCATTTCATGACAACATATGTCCCTAGGGGTCTTAGGACCCCCTAGGGATCTATTTGGTTTGTTTGAATGGGTTGAAAGGGGTCATAGGATAACCTATGATCCCTTTTGATGCATTTCATGAAAAAATATGTCCCTAGGGGTCTTAGGACCCCTATGGACCTATTTTCTTTGTTTGAATGGGTCGAAAGCCTTTTGATGCATTTTATGACAACATATGTCCCTAAGGAGCCTAGGAGCTCTAGGGACCTATTTGGTTTGTTTGAATGGGTCAAAAGGGATTATAGGGTAACCTATGACTCCTTTCAACACATTTCATGACAACATATGTCCCTCAGGGTCCTAAAACCCTTAAGTACCTATTTGGTTTTTTTGAATGGGTCGAAAGGGGTCATAGGATAATCCTATGACCCCTTTTGATGCATTTTATGAGAACAAATGTCACTACGGGTCTTAGGACCCCTAGGGACCTATTTAATTTGATCGAATGTGTTGAAATGGGTCATAGGATAACCTATGACCCCTTTCAATGCATTTCATGACAACATATTTCCCTAGGGGTTCTAGGACCCTTAGGGACCTATTTCGTTTGTTCGAATGGGTCAATAGGGGTCATAGGATAACTTATGACCTATTTTGACACATTTCATGATAACATATGTCCCTACGTGTCCTAGGACCCCTAAGGACCTATTTGGTTTGTTCGCATGGGTCGAAAGGGGTCATAGGATAACCTATGAGCCCATTTGATGCATTTCATAACAACATACATCCCTAGGTGTCCTAGGATACCTATGGACCTATTTAGTTTGTTTGAATGGGTCAAAAGGGGTCATAAGATAACCTATGACCTCTTTTGATGCATTTCATGACAACATATGGACCTATTTGGTTTGATCAAATGGGTCAAAAGGGGCCTAGGATAACCTATTACCCCTTTCGATGCATTTCATGACAAAAAATATCCCTAGGGGTCCTATGACCCCTAGGGACCTATTTGATTTGATTAAATGTTTTGAAATGGGTCATAGTATAACCTATCACCCCTTTTGGCACATTTCATGACAATATTATATTTAACATTAATAATCATAATAATCGTATATGTTACTATATATAATAATAATAATATAGTATTACCATATATAATAATAATAGTAATAATAATAATTATTATAATCATATAATAATAATAGTAATAATAATAATCATCATATATAATAATAATAGTCAATAATAATAATGATTATTGATTGCCCACACTTCCCAAATTTTGATTCCCCTCAAAATTTGGGCAATCAATTTTTGAAAAAAAATTGGTTGCCCATTTTTGGGTACCTAATTTCTATATCCTTGATCTAGAAATTGAGTACCTAATTAGGCTTGGTATTTACCTAACCTGTTTGGTCAACTCAAAAAATGTGTTTGAGATAGATTTCATTGACATTTTGACTTCGAGTAGCCATCTGACAATAATTTTTTCATCAAAATTCAATGAAACCAAAAGGGTTTCTTATAACACTCTCAAGATTCCATTGGTACAATCGCTATCAAATTCTGAGTTTGATAAGTATTTATTAGTTAATTTTTATTGAAGACATTTGTAAACTTTTGATTGACATATTGATTGAAAAATAGCTATAACTTTTAAACGGTATAAGATTTTTGAAATCCAAAAGTTGTGTCACATTCTATGCTTCGCCTAGTATAAGAAAAAATAATAATTAATTTTGTAAAGTTTTCAATTAGTTAAGGTGGTCAAACACAGGAGTTTTCTTATTTTGGAAAAGTTATGGTAGAAAATTTATATTTAATTATTTATTTGGAATAAAAATATGTGTCACATTCGAACATGAGTCTACTTTTTATATCTATAATTATTTAAAAAAATATTATCAGTTGATTTTGATTAAGGTGGTTAGACATGCGCCTACTTTTTATTTTCACCCTAAAATTTTTGTAGTATGCATTAAAATCTAAAATTTTGCCAAATCAAATAATGTTTTTTTCCAAATAAGGCCTAGTAGATTAGAAGCTACATTCAATTTCCTATAGATTCTTACAACTTTTTGATATAAAGCCCATAACTGCTTTAAAATTACAAGTCAAGTTAACATAACCCTGATTTGTTGGTTTTTCACTGCCACTTAAGGCCATAGTTTGGTTGACCATGATCCTGCACATACCCTAATGATTCCACAATAAATGTGGTATGAAAGAACTAGAAGTGTAAAATAAAACATTGTACAAAATGCAAAACCATAGCATACAATTCTATGCAAACTCCAGATCTAGGTATTCATTTTTCAGTGCATGTAGTATGGAGGTTTTTCTTATGGGGGTAAAGGCTCCCCCTCCTCCTTTAGCTCTGGTAGAAGGTTGGACTATGGTGACCAACAAATTTTTTTCCATCTTCCTCTAAAGGGCTCAATTACCTAATATGGGCCTAAATCTATTCAATTGCATTAATTCTCTCTGATCTAAGGAGGGGGGTTCCTTAAAAGTAGCCCCCATTAAGAAAAACCATGGTGTGTCTCACCTCTCCCTGGTAATCCTAGTATCTCCTACAAAATAGATCTATTGAATATCTTCTAGGGCTATAGAAATAGTGATTACAGGTATATTGATCAAACATGCCTAGATGATTAGTAAAAAATATGGTGTATTCGCTACATGGCGTAGATACGGTAAATTGATGGAATCAATAGTTAATTAGTTCCAATATATGAATTTCCTAAAGTAAATATTACTAGTATTTCTTATGGTCTTTTATACATAGCTTGTCCTTTTCATTTGAAAAGTAGATTTTTGAATGGATGGTATCCATTGCTAGATGATTACTTGTTTAATTTTATGAATTAGGAGGATAATTTTAGATCTCGTAATGTTAAAATTTTAAAATTTATTAGAGATATTAAGAGTTCATGTTTACCTATTGAGTTAATTAATAAAGATATTATTAAAGAAATCATAAAAAAATAAGGCTCAATTATAGGTTGGGAAGATATAGATATAAAAAATTGATATGATCATGCTTGTCTATGTGGTGGGTCAGTGCAAGAAGTTGGGTCCCACTTTTGGCCAAAAAGCGGAAGTGTTTTTCCTGTTTTTGAAATATTTTGTCAATTGATGCCAAAATTAGAGCCATTTAGAGATTACATATAAAAAAAATTTAGAAATAAAAATTTTAGTGCCTAGAATCTTCTTTTTGAATATGTAATTTATTTGTATACCCATATGATGGATTATTTTTTTGGTATGAATCTTCAAAAACCACTTTTTCAAAATGCCTGTTTCAGGACTGTTAATGTATAGATTAGTTAGAGAGTTATTCATAACTCTTATAATTATGCTTATGTCATCTTATATATATTTGATACACACACACACACACACACACAAATTATTTTAAATATAAACTAAAGACATAATTTATGATTATATATATATATATATATCTATTCATATTAACATAGAGGTTTATTGATATTATATATAAACCAATCTTATCATTGTCGGGTGTCAATTTATATCAGCATTAAGTATAAATGAGCGCTTACATTTGTCTTAATTATATGTTGTTGGGCACGCATTATAATCTGCGCTTAGGTTTGAATTGTCATGACTAATAGACATAACTCAAATATGAGTCATGGCTATCATTTGTGACCCATCTAGATATCGCCGCATATATAAAACACTTGATATCCTCTGCTTCAGATACAACAAACACATAAGTCATATAAGTCTTCAAGTATATAGAGCAGTGATATCTTTAGTATCTATTGCAGAATCTCAAATTACTTAATCATCTTTAGGGCTAGCTCATCTTTAGTATTATATTATATCTTTTCCTTGAGCAGTTATTCTAAATAATATAAGTTTTAAGTCCGATACTTTAACATGGTATCAAAGTAGGCTTAAAAGAAGTATCCTGATATCAGACTATAAAATTTTCTAGGTTATAGAAGCATCATATATTGTTAATAAAATGGTGAACGACATAAGACTTGAAGATAGGCTAGAAGGCGATTTAGATTTTGTAGGTTAGAAATTACGTCTGAAACTTATACTTAAAGAACATGGTTTAAATAAGTTTATTGAAAAATATAACCCATCACCTAAAGGAAATGATGAAATAGAAAAATGGGAAAGTGATAACAATAAATGTATGAAAATTATTGTGGACGGTGTTAAAACTCATCTACTTCCTGTAATGTCAGAACTAGACACTGCACATGAGATGTACAATGCTCTTGAAAATATGTTTGAGATAAACAATATTGTTTGGATTATTACATTAAAGGATAGAATGTCAAATATTAAAATGAATAAAGGAGAGAAAATTTCCTCTTACTTCATGAGAATAACCTATCTTCGAAATCAACTTTCTTCCATAGGACCTATATGTGATGGAAAGGAGTTAACAATAATGGCTCTAAAAGGTCTTCCATCATCATGAGATACCTTTAGACAAGGGGTATGCTCTCAGTCTAAGTTACCTAAATTTGAAAGACTAAAAGCTGATTGTATACAAGAAGAATGTATGCAAGTAGCTCGAGGTCAAAATGTTTCCTCCTCAAAAGAAGAAGTACATGCTCTGTTTACTCAAGTAAATAAAGAAGAAAAGAAAATTCAAAGGAAGGAAAAAGCACACTGACTTCTCCAAAATGCAATGTTATAGGTGTGATAAATTTGGACATCCAACATCTAGATGTCCTGATAGAGTTAAGACTCAAGCTTCATTTGCAACCACTCAAAATTCTAATGGGAATTCTGAACATAATGCCTTCTATTCAACACTCTCCAGTGAAGCATCATCTAGATCAAGCACTTGGGTAATTGATAGTGGAGCCTCTCGACATATCACAGGTTTTAAAGGGCAGTAAGACTCTCTACAAGAAGACTATGTTGATGAAGTAACCATTGGAGATGATTCAAGCTACCCCATAATGGGAATAGGAACATGTACCATTCATCTAAAATCAAGGAAAATAGTTGAACTTACTAAGGTACTATATGTACCCGGCATAAAAAGAAACCTGCTTTCTATCTCTGCTATTGAAGATGAAGGACTCAAGATTACATTTATGGAAGGAAAGGGCTTAGCTTGGCCTAAGAACTCTAACATTAAAAATGCATACAAAATTGGCTCAAGACATGGATGTCTTTATTAGGTTAACTCTATCTCTCATTCAGTTCTAATTCATGATTCCTTCAAAGAAAATGAAATTTGACGCAAGAGATTAGGTCATCTTCATTTTCGAGGACTATCTTCTATAGGAAATATGGTAACAGGTATATCTAAGCTTAATCCATATCATGAAGGACCTTGTAAAGGTTGTGCTCTAGGGAAGAATGTCAAAACTACATTCCATAATAGTCAAACCAAATCCAAAGAAATTCTATAACTTATTCATTTAGACTTATGTGGTCATATGTTTGTTCCATCTCTAGGAGGGTCTCTATGCTACATTATATTTCTGGATGATTTCCCTAGGAAGACATGGATCTATTTTCCTAAAAGTAAAGAATCTGAGGAAATCCTTTCTAAATTTAAAGAGTTGAAAGCCATTGTAGAAAACCTGGAAAGAAAATAAAAGTATTAAGAACAAACAATGGAAAAGAGTACATTTCTGATATCTTTATAGACTATTATAAAACTGTTGGGATCAAGAGGGAGTGTTTTGTTCCTTACAATCCACAACAAAATGGAATAGCTGAGAGGAAAAATAGATCTATAGTTCATTCTGCCAAAGCAATGCTTCATGATCAAAGTCTTGAAACTTTTCTTTGGGGTGAAGCTTCAAATACTGCTGTTTACCTTCAAAATAGATGTCCCCACTCTTATCTTGAATTTAAAACTCCTGAAGAAGTATTTACCGGGAAGAAACCTGATCTTAAGCATCTTAAAAATTTTGGTTGTCCTATCTATGTACATATTCCTAAAGAAAAGAGAACCAAATTAGAGCCCTCAGGAAAGAAAGGAATCTTTGTAGGTTATAGTGAAACCTCAAAAGCATATCGCATCTATATCCCTGGACAAAGGAATATTGAGCTAAGTCGAGATGTAATATTTGATGAAGATTTGGCCTACCAAAGATCTAAAGATGAATCAAATTCAAAAGAAACTCTAGAAGAACAAAACCCTGATAATGAGAGGGAGTCTCTAATGGAGGAAGATAAACAAATTGAACCTATGGACATTACTCACACCTCCGAGGAAAGGAAAAGATCTTTATGGGCCAGGAAGCTAATTGAAGAAAATAATTCCATTCCTTCAGATTTCATTAGGGAGAGGAAATGTCCTAATATATACTCAAGTTATATTGCATTAATGAGTGAAATTTCCAAATCTGAGCCATCTGATGTAAAAGAAGCCATAAAACATCAACACTGGAAAGATGCAATGACAGAAGAATACAACTCTATACTTAAGAATGATGTTTGGGATATTGTTCTTAGACTAAAAAATAAATCAGTTGTCTCCTCCAAATGGCTATTCAAAATAAAACATGCTACAAATGGAAGTATTGACAAATACAAAGCTAGGTTTGTTGCTAGAGGATTCTCCCAAAAGGAAGGAATAGACTATGATGAAACTTTTGTTCCAATAGCTAGATATACCTCAGTCAGAACTTTTTTAGCCATTGCTGCATCCAAGGGATGCAAAATTCATCAAATGGATGTAAAGACTGCATTTTTGAATGGTGTTATAGAAAAGGAAGTTTATCTTGAACAACCAGATGGATTTGAAGTGCACAATAAACAAACTCATGTATGTAAATTGAAAAATGCTTTATATGGATTGAAACAAGCTCCCCGAGCTTGGTATGAATGAATAGATCAACATCTAACCAAACTTGACTTCTCTAAAAACATTGCAGATCCAAATTTATATTACAAAGTAATACAGGGGGATATGTTAATTATGGTTTTATATGTTGATGATCTGTTGATTACAGGAGAAGATCATTTAATTGAAAAATGTAAAAAAGCTCTCATATCTGAATTTGAAATGAAAGATCTAGGAATACTACACTATTTCTTAGGACTTGAAGTACGACAACATTCAAAAGGGATCTTCCTAAATCAAGGCAAGTACACTTTGGATCTACTTAACAAATTTGGCATGTTGGATAGCAAGGAAATGAAAACTTTAATGGAAATAAATATTTTGAAACTAAAAGAAGCAACCGAAGATTTTGAAAGTGTTGATCCTACCCTATATCAACAGATCATTGGTTCCTTAATGTATTTGGTGAACACAAGACCTGGAATTTGTTATGCTGTAAATGTTCTCAGTCAGTTCATGTGCAAACCTAAACAAACCCATTTGATGGCAGTAAGCCACATTCTCAGATATCTCCATGGTACTATTGGATATGGTCTCAAATACACTAAAACTGAATTAAATTTGAAGGGATGTACAGATTCTGATTGGGCAGGAAATTCAGAGAATCGTATGAGCACTTCAAGATGTTGTTTTACTTTGGGCTCAGCAATGATATCTTGGTTTAGTCGGAAGCACTCTTCAGTAGCACAGAGTTCTACAGAAGCCGAGTACATAGCTGCATCTATGGGAGCAAGAGAAGCTGTATGGTTGAGGAAACTTCTATTTGGATTATTTGGGAAGCCACTTCCACCTACTACTATTTATTGTGACAACCAGAGCTGCATCAAGTTATCTCTTAATCCTACATTTCATAACAGATCAAAACACATCGAGATACCTTACCATTATGTTCGAGACATGGTTGAGAAGGATGTAATCAAGCTAGAATATATTAGTACAAAGGATCAAATTGCAGACATTCTTACCAAACCACTTGCTAAGACAAAGGTGGAATTCTTCCATAAAGAACTTGGTATGATTATAAAATCTGAGGACATGTCTCAAAGAAATTGATTATTGTACAATATTTCTATATATATTATAAATAAAACCTGTGTTAATTCTTATGAAGTGACGACTTCAAAAGGGTTTTCACTTGTATCAGGAGAAGTTGTTGTAAAGTGACGTCCTTACAATAACTTGTAGCATGATTCATTTTTGTGAAAGTGTTTCATTTAAGGGCTTTATCTTGTAAATCAAACAACTAGGTGGTTGATATCATTAACTTGATTATCTACAAGTTGTTTTTATAGATATATTTTTGATACTTGGTGTATATCTTGCCCTGATATTTTGATAGGCCATTACCACACCAAGCATTTGGTGATAATCATTAAGTTGATGTTTCTGATAGGCCATTGCTTTTGAGAGATTGGTTAATATCATGAAATTGATATTCTTGTAGACCAAACTCTCACGTGTTACAATATTTTATATTTGACATTGGATAAAAGAAGTCTTCTAATCAAAGACCTCTTATTTGTGTTTACCCTACTAATCTAAGAGGGAGTGTTAATGTATCGATTAGTTAGAGAGTTATTCATAACTCTTATAATTATGCTTATGTCATCTTATATATATTTGATAAACACACACACACACACACACACACACACACAGAGATTATTTTAAATATAAACTAAAGACATAATTTATGATTATATATATGTATATATATATATCTATTCATACTAACATAGAGGTTTATCGATATTACATATAAACCTATCTTATCATTGTCAGGTGTCAATTTATATCGGCATTAAGTATAAACAAGCGCTTACATTTGTCTTAATTATATGTTGTCGGGAACGCATTATAATCTGCGCTTAGTTTTGAATGGTCATGACTAATAGACATGACTCAAATATGAGTCACAACTATCAGTCATGACCCATCTAGATACTACCGCACATATATAACACTTGATATTCTCTGCTTCAGATACATCGAACACATAAGTCATATAAGTCTTCAAGTATATAGAGCAGCGGATATCTTCAATATCTATTGCAGAATCTCAAATCACTTAATCATCTTCAGGGCTGGCTCATCTTCAGTATTATATTATATCTTTGCCTTGAGCAGTTATTCTAAATAATATAAGTTTTAAGTTTGATACTTTAACAAGGACCATACCACGCTCGTGTACGGACACCATAATTTGACACAAATGAATGAATTTTTGTGAATCCTTTAAAATAGAGTTACTTGACACACCAAAGATTGATGAGAATATTTTTTTTGAATTTTTTAAAGAATATTTTTATTATTATTAATTTTTAATTGGCTATAAAAGAAAATTTTAAAACCTCTCGTGTACGGACATCATAATTTGATCAAAATTTCACTTTTTTCAATTTAAAAAAAAAAACTTCAAAAGACTTCAAAAGAATTGAATGTAGATTGATGACATATAAATTAATTTAAGAAAAATTATAAAATAAAAAAGTTATTAAAGTTTTAGTGAATGTTGCTATTTTACATTTAGGTGCCACCTTTGATTAAAAAATAATACAAAAATAGTAAATAAAATCATAACACTATAAAATTTATATTTCTGAAATCAAGACAGTGAGAGCTCTAATGGGTTTTTGTTTCATAAAAAAATTTGATTGGGAAGACCCTCTAAAAATTATGGTAAGGCATGAATTTGTTAGTTCAATGCCTTAGCCAAATCTTGAGAGGCCAAGGCATAGGCTTGGTCTTACCAAGCCTGTTCCAAACCAAAATCTGAGGCAAGGAAAAAAAATCCCACCTCATGTTGTAAGAAATGGGCACCCGTTATTTGAATTTCAAAAAATGGGTTCTTGTTTTGAAAAGCTAAAAGCAACATGTAAAATCTGCCGAAAACTTACAAAATTGAATTTTTTAGAATTGAGTACCCATTTTTTAACTTTTAAAAAATGGGTACACGGTTTTTTAAAAATGGGTACCCATTTTTTATTTTTTTTAAATGGGTACCAGTTTCTTAAAAATTCAAATTTTTAATTTTTTGAGAAACAGGTACCCATTTTTTGAAAATAAAAAATGAGTACCCAATTTTTAAAAATAACGGGTGCCCATTTTTTAAATTCAGTATCAAGCACCCGAGCCAAAAATAGGTACCCATTTTTTAAAATCGGGTACTCATTTCTAAGAGGTCGCATTCCATGGATTTGACTTCCACGGAATTACGACCCAACTTTGTGCATTCACCTTGGATTTTAATATTAAAACCCTTGATATGATAGCATTGATAAGAAAAGGAGAAATAATTTAAAGTGTTTTATAAACTCTTTGAAGTTCCCTTGAAAATATTCAAAGATAAAATAAATGTGTTGTGAATCTTAGGAGTCTTCCCAAGATGGAGGTGGATTTATTCTTAGATATATAGAATCACCACTCATTATGGAATTAGAGGAAGGGGAAATAGGCATTGATGTATGTGAATTTTCCAAACATTGTAGAGATTCCAAAAGATGTATCTAAACCTCTACTTGATAGGGCTGAATTGCTTAACAGATTTGAATCTTGAGCTCTAGTTAGGAAAGGATAATGTTGATTTAGTTAGGGATGATTTGAATGTCACACAATATTAGGAACCTTTGTTATGGATGTGTAGCTAAGTGGATCTTGTGAAAGAGGAAACAAATAAAGAGCTCTTTTTTAATAGAAAATAAATTTCCCCTTTCAAAGAGTGGAGAGATCCCAATCTTTTATTAATTAGATAATGGTAAGACCATTTGTGATGAGAGAGTTAATGATTTATACATTATAGAGATTAGTGAACTTGTTGGTTTAGCTTTACTTTCTGACGATTTAGGCCTTAGGGAGGGTGAAGCCTTTTTGGAAGAGGTTACTGAATATGATTTTTTTGGCATTTGTTTCAAAAAAGGTAAACTAGAATTAGAATTTCAAACTTCTAATTTTACCTCAAAATCAGATTTGTAATCTTCCCTCTTTGGACTAGGAATTGAAAATTAAAACTTGGTTTTACTTTTTGTGAAGTTGCTCAAAATGACATCTGACTTTTTCTAGAGTCTTCCAGTGATGGGAATCAGATTGATTCAAAGTTCGGTATTTCTTTGTGTTTTCCATAGTGATCATCACATTCTTGGTCTTTCTCCATTGTTTTAGTCCAATGAAGAGATAATTACAAACAACTAACAAGAGCATATTTATCACATTTGGGAGATCTTTTTCGTCTCTAGTCATCTCTTCCCTAATGTGTCGTAATAGTCATGGGTGGAAAAGTAAGTTGCAACTTTCATGGTTTTAATAGATAACTGTTGAAGTACCATAAATGTTGTTAAATGGGTCAAATGTATATATATATATATATATATATATATATATATATATATATATATATATATATATATATATATATATATATATATATATATATATATATATATATATATATATATATATATATATATATATATATAGTTTAGCTTTATGTTTTATCTGACTTAAGCTATAAACCATTAAAAGCATAAAATGTACATCTTAAGGATAGCAAGCTCAAATGGAGAATGGAGAATGGAGCTTAAGGTTTTTTAGCATTAGGCACAATTGTAGGATTAAAAGAAAGAATTGGAGGTTGCTTGTCTTTCATTGAATTTACTAAAGGTTTGTTTGGTTGGTGGAAGATGAGTGGAATTGACATTTGCAAAATTTGGATATGATTTTTTTACATTTGTTTCAAAAAAGGCAAAATGAAATTAGAATTTCAAACTTCTAATTTTACCTCAAAATCATATTTCCAATCTTCCCTCTCTGGAATAGGAATTGAAAATAAAAACTTGGTTTTACTTTTTGTGAAGTTGCTCAAAATGACATTGGACTTTTTTGGAGTCTTCCAGTGATGGGAATCAAACTGATTCAAAGTTTGGTATTTCTCTATGTTTTCCATAGTCATCATCACATTCTTGGTCTTTGTCCATTGTTTTAGTCCTATGACGAGATAATTACCAACAACTAACAAGAGCATATTTATCACATTTGAGAGGATTTTTTTCATCTCTAGCCATCTCGTCCCTTATGCGACCTAATATTTTTTGGTGGACATGTAAGTTGTAGCTTTCATGGTGTAATATATAACTCGCAAGGGAGCACCATAAATGTTGTTAAATGGGCTGAACAATGCTTCTCCTGTTGAATGGATTTTGGGTTTAATGGTGTTGAAGTCCACATGGAGTATAGGGTTGAGAATACACATGGAAGTGCGTGGGAAGCGAGAGAAGAAGAGGGGAATGGTGGGAAATATTAAATTGCCATGAGTAGGTTATTTTTTCCCATCAATCGTTGTCTCTGGCCATCTCTTCCCTAATGTGTCACAACTAATAGTTGCCCTCCCAACTGTGATAAATACATAACATAAGCCACCACTAAGATATGGTACAACATGGTGAGAAGATGTCATAACTAGATCTCATTGTCTAGTGTGGAATATGCGGAGATGGTGCCAGGTCTGCCCAGATGTTAACCATTCTTAATTTTTTTTTTATCATTTCCATTCTTAGGCTTTGGAGTTTGGTCTTTCTCTACATTTAGACATAAATCAAATTGGTTTGAAGTTTTGCCATGCTCTATGTTCACCATTTCAATTCCAATTTCAGTTTGATGAACCGAATGCATAAAAATGTATCTTTCCAGACATCTTTCAAGCGTACCAAATGACTCTACTAAAATTGCAAATATGGCTTTGAAGATTTGCAAAAATTTAGATTTCTACAATTCCACGAACCAGACAAACTATAAGAGATTTTTCATGCACGCAAGGGTCAGAGAACGGTGATTTTGAGTTGACATTTTATACACATTCCCTATTGATTCATTTAGTGTTCACTCTTACCACAACAATTTTTACTGTTCACAATTGATTGAATGTTATGCCTAACTATTTTATTAATAGGACCCTTTTAATACCAATAAAGTTTCACAGTTGATATAATTACTAACTTTATCATGTAACAACTATTAGTCTACTGAATGATTCTTAAGTTAACCTTTAATTAATAAAATTTAATAAACTATTATTGAACTCATTCTCTTACAATATTTTTTTAATTTAAAAAATAATAATTTCAAAGTAAAATATTTCTTTAAATTTAAGAAAAGAATAAAATATAAAAAGAAATCAAGAGGGTGAAAAACATCACTTTGGAACACACTTTCTGAGTTGATGTGGCAAAAAACATTTCATTTTTTGTGGTCTTTGACTATTTTGTTACATCTAGAAATTTGTGATTTTACATAGTGACTGAAATTTCTGAGCACTTGTGAAGATTTTTCTATCAAAAAGGAATCTGTCCTTTGTAAGCTATGATTTCTATTGGGACAGGCTAATCTCGAGACAAAATTCACGAAAGACAAAACAAAGTCAATTTCTATTGCCGTGTCTCAATTCTTCCAAGTTTGTCTAAGCTATGATTTCTATTGGGATAGGCTAATCCCTAGACAAAATTCACTAAAGACAAAGCAAAGTCAATTTCTATTGTCGTGTCTCAATTCTTCCAAGTTTGTCTAAGCTATGATTTTTATTTGGACATGCTAATCTTGAAACAAAATTCACTAAAGACAAAACAAAGTCAATTTCTATTGCCGTGTCTCAATTCTTCCAAGTTTGTCTAAGCTATAAACAGGCTAATCTCCGACTTCTATTGAAAAGGCTAATCTCCTACAAAATTCACTAAAAACAAAACAAAGTCAATTTCTATTACCGTATCTCATTTCTTCCAAATTTGTCTTGCTTGTAAAGTCTCGTTGCTACATTAAATACAACGAATATAGTACACGCGCTCCCAATGATATCTGTAAATTGGGTCGTGTTGTGAAAATACTGGTTAAAGTAATTTTATCTGGATTTGACCGTGTATTGTTTCTGCTGCCTCATATTTCAGATGAAATTTTATGATTCATCAGAGTTTAAAAATGTTTCACATTGAAAATAACAAACAATCAAAATGTGAGCAGAGTCGCACGGCAGAAGTCTCTAATTGCGTGTACAATTATGTTATAAAATGCTCCAATTATGTTATAAAATGCAATTTTATGACACGACGACCATTCGTTTTATGCTTTGACAACGCACGTCTCACGGCTGCCTTCCTTGACTCGCCAAACTTTAGCAAATCTTGTCATAATTCTACGACAAGTCTGTGTGACTGCAGTTGCATCGAAATTGTTGGTATTCTTCTTTCTTTCAAACTTCTCCTCACACCGTTCAGCTATATAATTAATAATACTCATCACTTTCCCTCAATTCACCCAAACTCTAAAATGGCCAAGCTACGTGTGTCTTCTGTTGTTATTATTCCCCTAGTGTTTCTTCTCTGCTTCTGCTGCGGCTGTATTCATAGGGAACGAGAAGCTCTTCTTCATTTCAAGGCCGGCCTAAACTCCTCTCTTGTTTTCTATCCCTATACTACCAATCTGAGTACCTGGGAGAAGGGAGGCGATTGCTGCAGCACCTGGGACGGCATCACCTGTGATGTGGACAGCCATCATGTAGTCCGCGTGCATATGTGGTACTCGGCTGAAGGGGGAGTCATATCTGAGAGTTTGTGCACCCTCACTTCTCTTGCATCGTTAGACCTCTCTGCCAATGGATTAACAGGTACTCTTCCTCACTGCTTGGGAAACATGTCTTCTCTCACAGAGTTGCGTCTTTCTTCTAATCAACTCACAGGAAACATTCCCTCTTCTCTTTCTAATCTCTCTTCCCTCACAGAGTTGTATCTTTTTTCTAATCAACTCACAGGAAGCATTCCCCCTTCTCTTTCTAATCTCTCTTCTCTCACAGAGTTGTATCTTTCTTCTTATCAACTCACAGGAAGCATTCCCCCTTCTCTTTCTAATCTCTCTTCTCTCACAGAGTTGTATCTTTCTTCTTATCAACTCACAGGAAGCATTCCCCCTTCTCTTTCTAATCTCTCTTCTCTCACAGAGTTGTATCTTTCTTCTAATCAACTCACAGGAAGCATTCCCCCTTCTCTTTCTAATCTCTCTTCTCTCACAGAATTGTATCTTTCTTATAATCAACTCACAGGAAGCATTCCCCCTTCTCTCTCTAAGCTCTTTTCCATAAACTACATAGATCTTTCTTCTAATCAACTCACAGGAAGCATTCCCCCTTCTCTATCTAAACTCTCTTCCATAAAGTACATAGGTCTTTCTTATAATAATCTAAACGGAAGCATTCGCACTTCTCTTTCTAATCTCTCTTCTCTAAACGAATTAGATCTTTCCCACAATAAGCTAACGGGAAGCATTCCCTCTAATCTCTCCATTCTCTCTTCTCTAAGCCACTTACATCTTTCTTCGAATCAGTTGACTGGTTGTATCCCGGACTCATTGGGCGATCGCTCATCACTAGTCTCCTTGGATCTATCTTACAACCAAATAAACGGAACTGTTCCCTCCTCGTTTGCAAAGCTCTCCTCCCTTACTTTACTCTTTGTTGAGAGCAATGCATTCAACCAGAGTATTGCTTCCTCAGCGCTACCATCTTCTCTAGAATGGCTCTCCCTCACTTGTAACTCTGGTCAGATCATTTCAGAAGCCTTCTTTCACAACCTTACCCAATTGTGGGCTCTCAGTCTGTCCAATTGCATATTTAATTTCAGCCGCACCTGGATTCCCCCATTTCAGTTGTTTTTCTTAATTATGACAGCATGTAAGATGGATGGTCCAATCCCGTTGTGGATTTCGACGCAATTCTCGCTTTCTGAGTTGGAGCTAGTTGACAATAACCTTGTTGGAGAAATTCCCTCTTGGCTATGGGATTTGGGTCTTCTAGGCATTAATCTTACAACAAATCATCTGGAAGGTCGCATTTTGCCGCGTACTTCTGCCTGGAAGGAGTTATGTTTCTTGGATCTATCCAACAATGCATTACGCGGAGAGATACCATCAACTTGGCCACCTCAGATACAAGTGTTGCTGCTCAACAACAATTCACTCACAGGTAACATTTCTCCAATACGTCAGAATTGCTCTTCATTGAGGGTACTAAATCTGGCAAACAATCATTTGAATGGAATCATCCCTCCAAGTTTAGCAGCTTGCTCTGACCTTTTAGTCTTGAATTTGGGGGATAATAATTTGGAAGGAATGATGCCATCTGAGATTGGTATGCTAAGTCAGCTACAGACACTAGTGGTAAAGAACAACAAGGTGACAGGGTCACTCCCTCCATCTATATCAAATTTCTCAGAATTGACTATTTTGGATCTCGGGGAGAACTTATTTAGAGGTGAAATTCCAAAGTCAATAGGTACTTTTTCAAACCTGCGAGTGCTAGCAATGAGGAGGAATAATTTTGAAGGTGGCATTCCTACAGAAATTGGGCAATTAAAGAGCCTACAAATCTTGGATCTTTCTTCAAATCACCTTTCAGGGCATATACCCCACAGTGTTTTCAGTTTACCAGCAATGGTAGCGGAGCCAAATCAGGAATTTAGCATGATTCCATACGACTTGGCATATGATACATACGTGTATAAGAATGGATTGCATATGGATTCCAAAGGCAGAGATGAGAATTATGCATATATTTTTCCTACCATGACATCCATAGATCTTTCAGGCAATCAATTAAGCGGGAATGTTCCTTCTGATTTGGGAAAGTTGAAGGGATTGAAGCTGCTCAACCTTTCCATGAACAATCTAAATGGTACTATTCCAAATAGCATTGTACAAATGAGTCAATTGGAGACATTAGACTTTTCTATGAATAATTTTTCTGGACACATTCCTCCAGATCTTGGTTCTTTGAGCTTTCTGGAAGCTCTCAACTTATCCAACAACAACCTTTCAGGAAGTATACCACAAGGAAAACAGATGGTAACATTCACTAAATCATCATTCTCAGGCAATCCAAATTTATATGGCTGTCCACTTCCAACAAAATGCTCTTGGCCAGAATTCACTCCAGCTTCTCCTCCCATTTCTACATCTAATAATGAAGAAAACCAGAATGAGGAAAATTTGTGGTATTGGATTGGAGTTGGACTGTCATATGGAACAGGTTTTGCAACAGTGGTTTTATTTATTGTATTGAAAAGGACTTGGAGGTATACATACTTTAGTGGTGTGGACTTGCTCTTGAAGTTATGTTTCCCATGGCTCCGCAAGTTAACATTATGAAGTTTAATTTATTGTTTCAGACTAGTCAATATAGATGCATTATTGTCCTCTACTTGTTTACATTTATGTGCTTTGCCAATATTATTAAAAATTATCGTAAAGATTTATATAGTGTACTAATGTTTGGATTGAGTGAAACATTCCGTTGTTTATTGTTATTGTAAATTTTCTATTTTCATACTTAATTATATATAGTTTTTAAATCATTGGATAACATTATAAAATAAAATTATTATTTTTGTGTATTTTTTAATCTTTCTTCAATTTTCTTTCCTTTTTACTAATTTTGTAAATATATTATAATAAATATATACATATTGTAAAATTCTTTCTTTTTATAATTTCATAGATGTATTGTAGTAAATATATACATAGTATATTTTTAAATAGGTTATTTATGACAAAAAGATAAAATACTTTCAAATAAGAATAACAATATTTGATCATACTTAAGATAGAGATTTTTCATTAATAACTTAATAACATTTTAAAATGATAATCTTATAAAATAATATTTTTCAATAATATTAGTTATATACTTACAATTATTTTACATTTATAGTCTACTTCAAATAAGTTTGAATCAATAGAATTTGATTATGACTAGATTTTTTCAAAAAAAGAAAAAATCTTTCAATTTTTATGAGTGCATAGTTAATCTTAGAATAACTTTAAAATAACTATTTGGTCTAAAATAACAATAAACTATGTTTTTGAAATTAAAAGCGACCAAAAGCAAAGGGGTCGGCCCTTAACAGTTAAAAGGTTGGTAACCAACACATTACCAACCTGTAGCAAAAACAATCAGCAAAAACAGGAGAACCAACAGTCAGAGATAAGAACCTAAAACAAGAGAGCTATAACCAAAAAGTAACCCTAGCAACTAACCAAAGTCCAACGAGGCACCCAGGCCTAATAAAAACATAATTACAGCTGATAACCAGCAAAACTATAAGTATCATAACAGTATATGAAGTCTTTGGATCCATGGACCCCATAACTAAACAGAAATAAAAAAAACTTAGATTTATTTTTTCCCTTTTCCTCTTGCATGAAGAAGAATTTGGGCCCAGTCGTCAGCAAGGAACTTAAAGTGCAATTTATTGTCCTCATGTCCAAGCCAGCTTCCTCCTTCTCTTGTGCCAACAATTGGCAGCATGAGTAACTTTAAGTCCAAATTTGGAGAAGGTGAAAAACCCCTCCTCCAAAGCTTTGACTCTTTCCTCCAGGTTTCTATAATGCTCCTCCACCATTACTGTCTCCTCTTTATGCTCCTCGACCTTTGTAGTAGCATCCTCCTTTATTTTATATCCCTTTGGTTTATCCTGCAGCACTCGTGGGTTAGAAGAAATCTTTGAATTTTCCTTAACAGGGGAAGAAATGGTAATTGGGGATTATCCTTTTTGCTCATCTCATCACAAAAAGTAAGGGGTTTAAGTGAGAAGCTAGCTGAAACATGAGTTGTCTTAGTATTCCTTTCTTTGCCATCCGACACTTGAGTTTGAGTGTCATCCATGAAAATGCTCCCGGAATTGAAACTTTTTCCCCCTCCTCATTACCATCATCCTTTTTTGAGTTGGAAATGCTTTCCTCCTCCCTTCTGTCACTCTTATTATCAGAGCTATCTTCTTCAACTTCCTCAACAGTGTATCTAATAGACTTCTATTTACCCCTAGCCTGGGATTGAGCTAGGCTACCAGACCTTCTTCTTGCTTTTCCCCCAATATCTTCACCATAATACTCTCCAACAACCTCTACCACTTTCTCAACTTTTAATTTCTTGTTTCCCTTTTGTTCTATGGCTATGTCAATTTTTTTCTTTTTCTTAGTGTCCTTACTAGGAGATGGCCTAGGAGTATGGATTTTCGTCCCCGTATTGGAGCTCGGGGGGGAAATCCTACTATGCTGGGGGTTATCCTCAAGCGAATGAAGCAGAAAAAATGGAATGGAAATGAAATCTCTATTTCTAAAATGATTCAACAAGGGAAAATGATAGTAATAGAACACTCCAAACCTACCTTCCAGGGTGAGATACTTCATCAGGACCAGACACACATCATCATAGGGCTCAGGAAGCTTATCCCTTTTAAACCCTCCTCTATAGCGAATCAGCTCCTCATTCTCCGCAAAGAATTTTTTCATGCTATTCTCATCCGAGACTTTGGTGACTTTCTTCCACTTTTTTTCCCCTTCATTGTGAATCCTGTTGCCATGGCAATAACCTCCTTTGTGACTTGAAAAGTAATGTCGTTGATTGTGACCTTCCTATCATCCCAATTATTCACAAACTATAATGCACAATTTTCATCGTGCCCAGCCATGGACACCATGTATGGCAAAAAACCCCCTTCCTTCAGGAGATACCAGGTCGCCATCCTATCCTTGAAGTTCTCAAGTCTTGTTGGTTCCAACCAATTCAGATCACCTCCCATATTAATTTCTCCACTATCTTGCCTCTCTTCCTTAGAAATACGCATCATAACTTTATCTCTTTCCAATTCTCTGTGGCTGGTCTCTTGCTTTGATCCTTTGGGGGAATAGGGATCGAAATTATAGACCCACGTATGATGAGCACTAGAATCCCATAACATCTTATTATGAGGTTCGTGGGAATTAAAAAATCTAACTTCTCTCCCCGTCGATTTCTGACATCCCAATCCATCATATCTATCGTACTTCCATTTGGGAAGTGATTCGAAGCTTGCCCCGAGTTTCCATAATTGCAAAAAGACAAATTTCTTAATTCATAATTACTCCACTTGTCATTTGTACGGCCACGTCTATCTCTTATTTCTAAAACACTAAAGTTAAATTTAGCGACAAACTTCTCCATTTCGCCAAAATTGGCCTTGTTTTTAAATTTAGTAATCATCATTTTGAATTCTACCACCTTTTTCCTTGATTATCAACATCCTTAGATTTTCATTGATATCAACTAAATTTTCCCAGCACGTGATTGTCCTAACGTTAAACCCCATGGCAGCCGCAACGTCTACCACTTGATTACCCTCCCGGTAGATATGCTGCAGGTGGACCATTCTCATTTCCTCCAATATATTTTTAATATCCAGGATGATATTTCTAATCTTCCATCCCAATTTTCCCTCCCCCTTGACCCAATCGATCACCAATTTGGAGTCCCCTTCTATAGTTAACTCTAAAATGTTTCTTTCCCTAGAGAGTTGTAGACCCCATAATAATGCCATAGCTTCTGTCATATTATTGCTACCAATCCCCACCTGGCCTGCATAAACTAATAGAACATCACCATTCCTGTCTCTCGGCACACCACCAACCACTCCCTGTCCTTCTTTCATAGCTCCATCAAAATTTAGTTTATACTGTGTGATGGTGGGTGGTCTCCATATTGTCTATTGTCTCCTCCTCCTAGCAGAGCTATCAAAAAGGAATAAGTCCTCTTGATAACCCCAATTCTCAGCCACAATACCTTCAAGTCTTCTGGGTTCCTCCTTTGGTATCTTGTATTTAGCTACTCTTATATTTTCCTTCAATAGTTTGTTCATCACTCCAAAAACCACTTCAACCATCCTATTTTCTCCCCTGAATATCCTGTTATTCCTTTCTTTCCATATGTGCCAACATACATATGGTGGGATAAACTTCCATAAGAGGATTAGTCTTGAATGATGGAATGGGCAATCCCAATTATCCACAAACTGTCCCAAGTTATCTTTCATGACCCATACCACCCCTAATCTTTCCCAAACCTTAATCTAGATGTCAACAACAAACTGATATTCAATGAACAGGTGGTAAATACTTTCTTCCTTTTGTTCACAAAGGAAGCAATGGTTTGTTATGTAGAATCCCCTTTTTTTCAAATTATCAATTGTTAAGATTTTTCCATGTTGAACCATCCACCAAAAGGAATTAATCTTAGGTATAAGGTTACTGATCCATACCTTGCTCCATGTAGTTGGGCATGGTTCCTTACTGAACATTAGGGTATAAGTAGATTTGACAGTGAAGTTCCCAATCGGAGTTAAATCCCAAGCTAAAACGTCTTCCTGTGGCAGCATTGGGATCCTCTATTCCTTTATTAGTTCCTCCAGTTCCTCTATGAGAATACCTATCTTCCACAGATAATCCTCCTTCAACAACTTCTTCCATCTCCTTCCCTAATCAATGTAGTCTCCCACTCTAACCCCTATGTCCTCTTTAAGGCATTCCTTTAAACCACTAAATTTACTTAAAGCCAGTGGTTTCCCCTCCATCCACCTATCTTCCCAAAACCTTATATTGAAGCCATTGACCATAATCCATCTCAATCCTTCTCTTAGCAGTCCTCTATTTCTAAAAATGTTCTGCTAGATCTTTGACCCACTCAGGAGGTCATTATTATACAAGTTTTGCCGAAAGGAGGTATTAGACATATATTTAACTTTCATAATATTTCCCCACCTCGTGTTTCCTTCTGCCAGTCTCCATCCAATTTTTGTTAGGAGAGCTTTATTAAGGTCTTTCATTCTTATAATCCCAAGCCCCCCCTTAGCTTTTGGTTTACACACCTCCTCCTAGTTGACCATATTGAATTTATTTTTCTCTTTAGTCCTTGACCACAGGAAATTCCTTTGAATTCTCTCAATTTTCTCGGCCATATTAAGATTAATCTTAAATATGGATAAGAAATAAATAGGGATTCCGTAAAGGGCATCAGCAATTAGTTGAAGTTTTCTGGCATTACTTAATATCTTCCCTTTCCACTATTGAATTCTCTCCACTATCGAATTCCAAAATTCATTAGACACCTCCTTGGTAGTGAGGGGGAGACCTAAATAAGTGTTTAGGAGGAAACCAGATTGGCAATCTAAGATTTTCCTAATCCTTCTTTGAAGTGAAGGATCAATATTAAAGAAATAGATCTTGCTTTTATGGTAGTTCACCCGTTGCCCTGAGCTTTCTTCATAATTATGTAAAATCATTTTCCAGGCTTCAGCCTCTGTGATTGAAGATTCTCCAAATAGGAAGGTGTCATCCACAAATTGCTAAATAACCTTAGCTTCAGCATTAGTGGCTGGTTTCACACCTTTAATGCAGCCCGAATCAGCTAATTTACAAAAAGACCTTCCCAAGACTTCAGCAACCATGATAAATAGGTAGGGTGAGAGGGGGTCACCCTATCGTAGGCCTTTTCCTGCCATTATGTTACCCCATGGGGACCCATTTAGAAGGACAGAGTACTGCATTGAGCTCACCATCAACATGATCAGGTTTATAATCCTATTATTAAATCCAATTCTTTCTAGAACATCCTGAAGGAAGTCCCACTTGACCTTATCATAAGCTTTGGAAATGTCTAACTTGAATGCCATTCTAGGTTGCCTACTCTTTTCCATTGAATGAATAACCTCATGGGTTGAAATAGCCGCATCAAGGATCTGCCTTCCTGGCACAAACCCCTTCTGAGGACTACCAATAATTTTTTCCAAGAAAGGCTTTAATCTATTCACTAAAACCTTGGCAAAGACCTTGTAAATAGTATTACATAGACTTATAGGTCTAAAATCATTCAAATTCAGAGGATTGAAATTTTTAGGAACGAGTGCAATAAAGATCTTATTAATGCTCCATAGTATTTTGCCAGTTCTGAAGAAATACCTAGTCACCCAAATAACTTCAGACTTGATCACCTCCCAGAAATGCTGGAAGAAAGCAGGTGGGAAGCCATCAGGGCCCGGGGCCTTAAAAGCTTTCATTGAGAAAACTGCCTTTTTCACTTCCTCTTTTGAGATCTTACCAAGGATCCAGTCATTTTCCTCTTCTCTTATACTCCTTGGGATTGAATTAATCAAACTTCTCCTGATCACCTGGTTCCCAACAAGGTTATCTTCCTTAAGCGCCTTACTGAAGTGATCAACCACAAGTTTCCCCTTGTCCTCCTACTCTTTTAATACCCTTCCTCCTTCTTCACTTAGTTTTGAGATGGTATTTCTTCTTTTGTGGTTAGAAGCAGATCTGTGGAAGAAGGTGGTATTTTTATCCCCTTCCTCCAACCATTGGATTCTGGATCTTTGTTTCCAAAAAAATTCCTCCTTTTGTAGGATCTCTTTCCACCTCCTTCTAAGTTTTTCCTCCTCTTGAATATCCTCCTCTAAGTTATTCCCTTCTGCAATAGCCCCTTGGATTTTTTTAAGCTTTTCCTCTACTTCTCCTTTACCTTTAAACAGATCCCCAAATGAACTTTTAGCCCAAGCTCTGACATTTTTTCGAATATTATCTTATTTCTGGGAGAGTCCGTACATTGCAGTACCCTCTATTCTTATATTCCACCACTCCTGAATCTTATCTTTCAGTTTTGGATGTGATTCCCACATTATTTCATATCTGAAAGCTTTCTTTCCCCCTTTATAGCCATCCTCCCAATGGAATAAAATGGGTGAGTGGTCAGACACCGTTCTGTTGAGATTTTCCAAGTAGGAGTTGCCCATGCTATTCCAATTCCTTGACAGTAATAATCTATCCAGCCTAACTTGTGTGAGATCTTCACCTTTCCTATTATTAGTCCAGGTGTATGGGTTACCCCTCAGCTCCACATCCATGAAGTCCAGTTTCCCCGTGAATTCACTTAGATCTTGCAAACTCTCTTGACATTCTCTGTTGCCTCCCCTCTTGTCCGAATGGTAAAGAGGGGTATTGAAATCACCCATACACATCCATTTCTCCTCCATCATAATTTTAGATATCCTTATCAAATTGTCATACATTTCCCTCCTCCCTAATCTGCTGTTAGGTGCATAGATATTAATCAGTTTCCAGTTGTGACTATTCGTTTGGAAATGAGTAATAATAAAGTTTTTTTCCTTCCAGATCTCATAGCCCTTTAACAAGTTTAGATTCCACATGGTAGCAATTCCCCCCAAAGCTCCATCTGAATCCCTATGTATATACCCTACCCCTGGCTAGATATAGCTAGCAATTTATCAAAATTTGAGCTAGACATTTTTGTCTCTTGAATTAACACAGTCTATTTTTTCCTGAGATATTAATTGCTCAAGAGCATACTGCTTTTGGGGATTATTCAATCCCCTTATATTCCATGAAAGGAGTTTCATTTCTTACCTTTTGTTACTATCTCCAGTGTAAGCTATTTACCATTGGCTACATCTCTAGTAGTTTGCTTTGTCCTGGTAACTCTGCTTGATGGTCTTCCTGCTATTCTTGAAACTCCAATATCTGGTTTTCTCCCTCCCCTTTTCTTCTTCTTTTGCACTTCTCATTCCCTATTATCCTCCTGAGGCGAAGAGGGGCTCATCTCTTTATCCATATTATCAATGCTTGCCATAACTCTCACCACTATCTCATCCTGCGAGGCCTTTACTATCCTCAGAGGGGAGCAAACTACCTCCCTTATATCACCTTCCTTAAAATTATGGTCCCCCCTCCCTTATTGTTGAGGAGCCCATGAAATTTGGGGTTATCCCTTTCTCTTTAGAAGGGGTTTCAAGCTTGCTCCCCCCAAAGTGGGTTGTTGTCAAATCTTGTGTAGTGTTGGTTCCTTCTATTTCTCCATCTTCCAAACACTCTTCCATCGAAGACCTTGCCAAAGGTGAGCCCAGAAGGTCCTCCAAATCTCTTTTGAAAGGGTATTCCTCCTGAGCTTTCTCATCTTCCTTAGTCTCCTTACCCCTAGGATTCATATCTTGCATGGAGGTCATAATGGGCAAGGTCATAGGAGGTTTTGTTACTATCTTCTTAGTCTGTATAGAAGGTTCCCCAATATTCTCCACAACTATCCCTAGGGAGCACTCCTTCTGTTTATCTTTTTGCATTTTAGCTTTGCAATCCACAATAAGGTGACCGAATTGCCCACATCTTTGGCAAAATAAGCCAGCATTCTCATATTCTATGGGCTGAACTCTCTCACCCCATTTAGTTTTTAAAGTGACCATAGTAGGTAGTGTTCTGTTCAGTGCTACATTCACACAGAATCTAGTATAGACAAGTCTTGATTTTTGCATTGTCACTTTGTCAGCAGTAACAAAATGATCAACAGAGTTCCCAACCCATCTTAATATCCTTTCATCCCAAAATTCAAGAGGAAGGCCATGTAATCTTACCCAGATTGGGGCAAGTTTTTTTAGCTCCAAACCAGCATCAAAGCCCGGATGCCATCTAGTCAAGACTAGATAGTGCTTCCCGAAATACCAAGTCCTAGATAGAACCATCATGAGATCTTCTTCCGCGGTGAATCTGAAATAAAAAAGACCACTTGGCATGGCAAAAACACTTATAGTTCCTTTGACCTTCCATTTATGGTCCACCCATTTTCTTACCGTCTTGATAGAAGGGCAAAAAGCAACAAATCTGCCAACAACACAAAGTTCGAGGCCAAAAGTCACATTATCCATCATGCCATCAGGGAGTGCAATCACAGGACCTTCTTGTCCACGTGTTACCGTGGGATTCTCCATGATGGGGCTGGACCTCTTGGAACCCACGAGCGCATTCTTCCATCACGATGAAGAACCCACATCCAATATTTGGCCATCTCCCTCCTGACAATCGGTAGAACTTCCTCCCACCTGCTCAGGGACATCCACAGATGACCATCCATCCTCCAACACTGGCTTGACATACCTCGACCCCTCAAACCCAATGGACCCACCGCCAAACAACTGGTCAACATCTCTACTCACTACAAGCACCAGTTGCAGGTCCGGGCAAGAAGGCGGATCCAGAGGTTTAGGGCCCTCCATTATTCAAAATTCAAAAAGAAAATGGACAAAAAAGTTAACAATTAACTATGTTAATCTTATTTTGTTTACTAAATTCCACTAAGAATAATCAAACTTTTAAGATAGAATTTCATATCTAAAATTTATCTCTTTAAAAAATTCAAATGTAATGAAGGCTAATGTGATATGTAATATTTATAATAAAATAAATTATCTCCCTATTTCTAAGAAGTAAATTGAAAGTAAGTACATTTTAAACAAGTATCACATAGTGGCATGTATTTGTCGTATGTTATAATATGTTATAATGAATAGTATAAAGATTAATTTTTTTAATAGCTATAAGAAAATAATTGAGTCATTAAATTAATATTTGATTAATATTTTAATATTATTATATAAAATATTTACGTAAAAAATTTAATTTTCAATTTAGAAAGTTAAGACTAATTATCAATTAGTTTTCTAAAAAGAACGTGAATATTTATATATTAGAAAAATAATACTTTTCAATAGAAAATATTGATAATTAAAAATAATTTCACATTTATGATAGAAATATAATATTAGTATTATAAGTTACTTGTAATGTTATATTTTTATTACATTTTTAGACATATTTTATATAAAATGCAACTTCTATTAGTACTACTACCTCAAACACATATGCCAATATAATCTTTTCAAATAATAATCTTCATAGAAGAGTAATTAGATGAATGACTCTAGCAAAGGTTTCTATATCTAGTTAGTACCATTAATAATTTTAATGACTAATTAATAATTAACTTTTTTATATAAATTATTATCATAAATAACTTTCTAATAATTTGTATTAAAGCCCTATGTATGATTATTATGAAATGAACAATTTGATATATTAATCATTAATCAATTATTTAAATATTAAACATTCTTAAACAAGTTCTAAGTGTTTCATATTTATGTCATATGTAAATATAGCCTAACAATAGGGCAATGCTTCCTAAAAATTTGTTCCTATACGACTCAAAATATACCAACCAATCAAGTTAGTGTAAAATAGTTTTAGTTAATTTAGAAATTAAAAATCTCACACATAAACATTATAAATATTAAAAGTTAAAATTAGAAATAAAAATACTTAAATCTAATTGGTTGATATAGAAAAGATTAATCACCATTAAGTTCAAATGATTACAATATTATATTGCCTAGGAAAAATACAAGAAGACTTAGAGTAGTTAAGTTCCTAATAGAAATGTTGACTATTTTAACTTTGCAACATAATTTCAAAGTTTGAAGTAATATAATATAGTAAAATTCAATATTTAGACCTAAAATTTATAATAAGAATTCATTATATTTATGCAAAATTATAATATAACAATATTTTTAATAATAATTACTTTCTATATAAATTAATACAAAAAAGAATCTAGAATTTACATTAAACTAATCTCAGATATTGTATTAGATAATTCTTGAATCTTTTAGATTTTTGGTGATTATGTTATTAAAATGAGGGTTAAATGAAAATAGTTTCTTTTAAAGAAGGTGTCATCAAAACCTACACAAATAGCAATAAATGGCTTACATATATCCCATGAAGCCCATACTAATATAGTTCAAAGCTGAGAAGCACAACAATTATTTTTGTAATGAAATAACACTTGAAGAGTGAAATTAACAAAACAAACACAATTATTGTGTTACTGTACAATGTAGCTAATAGAAAACTTTGAATATTATCTTCTTTCCATGAATTTTACTAGGTGACTTGAGAGGATTCATTTTACTCGATCAATCAACTTAGATAGGAATTTTCCTTGTTGCCTATGACATATGTTGGAAAAAATTCTTCAATTATAGGTTGTCATTGATGTTACACAATTGTTGATATTAACCTTTCATATCTCTGTATTGACCGAGCATTCGGGTAATGAAGGTATTTTAGTATTATCCAAGCAGTTAGTTGATGAAGGATATCTTGCTTGCAATATTGATCAAGCGGTCAGGCATCAAAGGACACATAGTATTAATCGAGAATTCAATCTCAGTATTGACTTCATGACAACATAATGCAACTGTCTAATATTTAATTGATTGAGGCTGAGTATTTGGATTTTTATTGATTAATTGGAAGGATATTCAAGCCAACTTGACAAAGCGTATGATATATAAGAAAGGTCAAGTTGTGAGGATAAAACACACAAGTGGAATATGAAATAAGATGGCTATGTGAGCAAAGGAAAAGGCAGAGAAGGAAAGTGTTGAAGATAAGATACAAAGAAAATTCTAATCAGTAAGGATCCAAAGGTCAAGCCAGAACATAGATCTAAATCTCCAAAGATAGTTGCTTCATATGTCAAGTCAATTTGTTGTTATCTTCTAACCATCGTAGCAGTGAAGAAATCTCTTAATAGAGTTGACTTGACAGTCATATTGTAAATCCTCTAACAAGGTGATATTTCAATATTGAAGTGTTTGAAGACCTCTAACCAGGACAATCCTAATAGGGTGATCTAAATCCTTTAGAAATCTCATACTTAATAGTATGTATTGTAACCTTTAATAGGATTGGCTTCTAACAAGGTTCACTTAAGAAGAGTGAAAAATATTGTAACTAGTTGCATGGTGGTTTTCCCAAATTAGGTTTTACGTTAAATCTTGGTGTCATCTGTGTTCATGTTAAAGTTTCTTATGTTTCTGCAACTAAGTTACTAAAGGAATAAACAAATTAATAATTATAAGATTGCTTTGTTAACTGAGTGATAGTAATATTATAGTGTTAACTGAGTTGGATAGTATTGCATGATCAATGAAAGTTTGAATCAACATCTAGGGACATGGAATTGTTTTTGGTGTAACTGATTCACCCCCCCACCCCTGCTCCCTCTTAATTACACTTTAAATTTTGAATAATTGGCATCAAATTAGGAAAGGTTTCAAGGACCTAAGATGAAGATCAGGATGTCATACAGAAGGGAGATTCCTAAGTTTAACAGAGATAAATTTTCAGCATGGCACAAGTTCATGAAACTACACCTATGAAGCATTAGTGATAATAGTTTGTTCTACATGGAAAACAAATATGTGCCACCACTTAAACCTATGATTATGAAGCAAATGAAAGAGGCAAAGGATCATAATATAATGATGATTGAAATAACTTTCTCTCTCAACTATTCTGAAATTGATGAATTTAAAGATTTTCCTACTACATTTGAAATGTGGGAAAAATTGTAGAGAGTCTATGCAGTTGATCAAAATGTGTAAAGAGCCAAGGAAGAAATTTTAAGAGGCAAGTTTGATTGAATGAAAATGAAAGAAGGTAAGAACATTGTCCAATACATTGAAATAATTAAAGAGAGTGTAAGTGCAACCAAAGCTATAGGAGGAGACATAAATGATGAGATAATGGTCAATAAGGTACTGAGAACTCTTCTTCCTATTTATGCAATTAGAGTTCCAAAAATTCAAGAGATGGGATGCAATCCTAAAAATAAAATAACCTTGGAGGGTAAGTGCACCAAGTTGTGGTGCCAAAAGGGGGGTATAAGTGGACAACCTTTTTTTGAAATCAACAATTTCTAAACTTCAACAAGAATTTGAAGATAGTTATGCTCAAAATTTTAAGATATGACAAAGACAAAAGTAGTAGTCCTTTGAATCTAGTTTGTAAACTACTAATTTTTTTTCAAAATGGTTTAGTTTTAGGTCCTCAAAAAATGGGGCTATAGAAAGTGGTACTATTTATTCAAAAAAAACATACCACAGTACAAAGTGTGGGCCCCCTAAAATTTGAACTTTTTAAAAAAAATTCTTTAATCACTCTGGTCAAAAGTTACCTAACACTATGTAGTTTATCCCATATTTTTTGGGTAATTTTATAATTGGTATTTTTTTTAATGAATTTTTTAATTGGACACATCCCAAAAACATGAAATATCTATGTGCTCCCCCTAGAAATGATTGAGAACTAATCTAAAATCAAAACTTCTTTTTTTTAAAGTGTGCAGAATGGAGTCTAGTTTTTAAAAAACTAAGTTGTTGCAAAATTCAGTGAATGAGCTAAAATCTACAACCCAATTAGTACATGTCAGTTTTTGACAAAAAATGGACATACATTCAAAAGAAATTATAGTTGAAAGGCTTGAAATGGTTCAAATAAAAAATTAATTATATGGTTATATAGCTAACACAGAGACCTACAATGTCATGTAACCTAATTTTATCGATGCTCAACCACAAGGAAACTTGAAGGAGAGTACACACTAAAAATAAATCATTTTTTGTATGTTTGTAGCAAAACATGTCTCAGACTAGTTTAGAGACTCCAAACCTTTGCATTGGATCCCCAAGGCAAAACCAAGCCTTAAGCTTGGTAGAATGTGAATCTTTAAATAACATGTGCATGCTTTAGTGTGCATGCACTATTAAGACCTAAATTTGGAAGGAGAGAGGCAGAGTGAGAGGAGGGGGGGATGGGAGTGTGTGTGTGTGTGTGTGTGTGTGTGTGAGAGAGAGAGAGAGAGAGAGAGAGAGAGAGAGAGAGAGAGAGAGAGAGAGAGAGAGAGAGAGTAGGGGATCAGAGAGAGGAGAGAGAGTAGGGGATAGGAGAGAGAGGAAGTTTGAGAGAGAGAGAGTAGGGGTGGCAGAGAGAAAGTAGAGGATGGGGGAGAGAGAGAGAGAGTGAGAGTAGGGGATGGGAGAGAGTAGAGAGGGAGAGAGAGAGAGGGAGTATGCAGTGGGAGAGGGAGTGGGAGAGAGAGAGAGAGAGAGAGCGAGGGGACGAGAGTGAGAGAGAGAGAGAGTAGGGGATGGGAGAGGAGAGAGTGGGGGGATGGGAGTGAGTGTGTGTCAAAGAGATAGAGTAGGGGATGAGAGAGGGGAGAGAGAGAGTAGCTTGAGAGAGAGAGAGAGTAGGCAACGAGAGAGAAAGAGAGAGAGAGAGAGAGAGAGAGAGAGAGAGAGAGAGAGAGAGAGAGAGAGAGAGGGATGGGAGTGTGTGTAAGAGAGAGTAAGGGATGGGTTAGAGTGTGAGAGTGAGAGAGAGAGAGTAGGGGTGGTAGAGAGAATATGATATGGTAGAGAGATATTGAGAGTAGGGGATGGAAGAGAGAGAGGAGGATGGGAGTGCGTGTGAGAGAGAGTAGGGGATGGGAGAGGAGTGTGTGTGTGTGTGAAAGAGAGAGAGTAGGAGATGGGAGAGGTAGGAGAGAGAGAGTAGTATGAGAGAGAGAGTAGGGGAAGGGAAAGAGAAAGAGTAGGTGGTGGGAGAGAGAGTGGGATAGGGAGAGAGAGTGGGGGGATGAGAATCTATGTAAGAGAGAGTAGGGGATGGGAGAGAGTGTGAGAGTGTGAGAGAGAGTAAGGATGGTAGAGAGAGTAGGGGATGGGATGGACAGAGTGAGAGTAGGAGATGGGAGAGAGAGAGAGAGAGTAGAGAGGGATGGGGAGAGAGAGAGAGAGAGAGTAGAGAGGGATGGGGAGAGAGAGAGAGAGAGAGAGAGAGAGAGAGTAGAGAGGGATGGGAGAGAGAGAGAGAGAGAGAGAGAGAGAGAGAGAGAGAGAGAGAGAGAGGTGGATGGAGTGTGTGTGAGAGATCTAGAGAGTAGGGGATGGGAGAGGAAAGAGAGTGGGGATGTGAGTGTTTATCTATGAAAGAGAGAGAGAAGAGGGGATGGGAGAGGGGAGAGAGAGAGTAGCGAGAGAGAGAGTAGGTGGTGGGAGAGGGAGTGGGTGGGGGAGAGAGAAGGGGATGAGAGTGTGTGTGTGTGTGAGATATAGAGAGTAGGGGATGGGAGAGGAGAGGGAGAGGGGGCATGTGAGTGTGTCTATGAAAGAGAGAGAGTAGGGGATGGGAGAGGGGGGAGAGAGAGAGAGAGAGAGAGAGAGAGAGAGAGAGAGAGAGAGAGAGAGAGAGAGAGAGAGAGTAGGGGATGGGAGAGAGAGTGAGAGAGAGTAGGTGGTGGGAGAGGGAGTGGGAGAGGGAGAGAGAGAGGGGGGATGAGAGTGTGTGTAAGAGAAAGAATAGGGGATGGGAGAGAATGTGAGACTGCAAGAGAGAGAGAGTAGGGGGGTAGAGAGATTACATGATGGGAGAGAGAGTTAGAGAGAAAGTAGGTAGTGGGAGAGGGAGAGCGAGAGAGAGAGAGAGAGGAGGATGAGAGTGTGTGAGTGAGAGAGAGAGAGTAGGGGATGGGAGAGAGAGAGAGAGAGAGAGAGAGTGCGTGTGTGAGATAGAGAGTAGGTGGTGGGAGAGGAAGTGGGAGAGGGAGAGAGAGAGGTGGGGATGAGAGTGTGAGACTATGAGAGAGAGAGAGAGAGTAGGGGGTGGCAGAGAGAGAGTAAAGGATGGGAGAGAGAGCGTATGCAGTGGGAGAGGGAGTCAGAGAGGGAGAGTGAGAGAGAGAGAGAGGAGCATGAGAGTGTGTGAGTGAGTGAGAGAGAGAGTAGGGGATGGGAGAGGAGAGAGAGAGAGGGGGGATGTGAGTGTGTGTATGTGTGAAAGAGAGAGAGTAGGGGATGGGAGAGGGAAGAGAGAGAGAGAGTAGGGGATGAGAGAGATAGAGTAGGTGATGGGAGAGGGAGTAGGAGAGAGGGAGAGAGAGAGGGAGGGATGGGAGTGTGTGTAAAATAGAAAGAGTAGGGGATGGGAGAGAGTGTGAGAGTGAGTAGTGGGTGGTAAAGAGAGAACAATATGGGAGAGAGAGGGTAGAGAGGGAGAGAGAGAGAGAGAGAGAGAGAGAGAGAGAGAGAGAGAGAGAGAGAGAGAGATAGATAGATAGAGAGAGAGAGAGAGAGAGGGGGGATGGGAGTGTGTGTAAGAGAGAGAGAGAGTTGGGGATGGGAGAGAGAGAGTGAGAGAGAGAGTAGGGGATGGGAGAGAGAGAGTGAGAGAGAGAGTAGGCACTGGGAGAGGGAGTGGGAGAGGGAGAGCAAGAGAGAGAGTAGGGGATGGGAGAGAGTAATCGATGTGAGAGGGATTGGGATAGAGAGAGTAGTGGTGGGAGAGGGAGTCTAAGAGGGAGAGCGAGTGAGAGAAGGGGGATGGTAGTGTGTGTGTGTGTGTGTGAGAGAGAGAGAGAGAGAGAGAGAGAGAGAGAGTAGAGGATGGGAGAGAGAGTGAGAGAGAAAGTAGGGGATGGGAGAGGAGAGAGAGTGCGAGAGAGTAGGAGATGTGAGAGGAGAGAGAGAAAGAGAGGGTAAGGGATGGGATAGGAGAGAGAGTGAGAGAAAGGAGGGGATGGGAGAGAGATTAGGTAATGAGAGAGGGAGTGGAGTGGGAGATAGATAGAGAGAGAGTAGTAGTGGGAGAGGGAGAAGGAGAGGGACAACAAGAGAGAGAAGGGGGATGGAAATGTGTGTGTGTGTGTGAGAGAGAGAGAGAGAGAGAGAGAGAGAGAGAGAGAGAGAGAGAGAGAGAGAGAGATTAGGGGATGTGAGAGAGAGAGAGAGTAAGTAGTGGGAGAGGGAGAGTGAGAGAGAGAGAGGGGGGATAGGAGTGTGTGTAAGAGAAAGAGAGTAGGGGATGGGAGGTAGAGAGTGAGAGAAAGAGACTACGAGATGGGAGACATAGTGAGAGAGAGAGTAGGTGGTGGGAGAGGGAGTGGGAGAGGGAGAATGAGAGATAGAGAGAGTAGGTGATGGGAGAGGGAGAGGGATAGAGAGAGAGAGTAGTGGTGGGAGAGGGAGTGTGAGAGGGAGGGAGAGAGAGAGAGGGGGGATGGGAGTGTGTGTAAGAAAGAGAGAATAGGGGATGGAAGAGAGAGTGAGAGAGTATGGGATGGGAGAGGAGAGAGAGAGTAGGGGATGGGAGAGAGAGTAGGTGATGGGAGAGGTAGTGGGAGAGGGAGATATATAGAGAGAGTAGCAGTGGGAGAGGGAGTGTGAGAGGGAGAGCGAGAGGGGGGATGGGAGTGTGTCTAAGAGAGAGAGAGTAGGGGATGAGAGAGAGTAGAGAATGAGAGAGAGTGAGAGATTAGGTGGTGGGAGATGGAGTGGGAGAGGGAGATAGATAAAGAGAGTAGCCATAGAGAGAGAGTAGGGGATGTGAGAGGAGAGAGAGAGAGAGGGAGAGTAGGGAATGTGAGAGGAGAGATAATGAGAGAGAGTAGGGGATGGGAGAGAGTGAGTGAGAGGGAGAGTAGGGGATGGGAGAGAGAATGAAAGAGAGAGTAGGTGGTGGGAGAGGGAGATAGATAGCGAGAGAGAGTAGGGGATGGGAGAGGAGAGAGAGTGAGATAGAGTAGGGGATGGGAGAGGAGAGAGAGAGCGAGAGAATAAGGGATGGGAGAGGAGAGAGTGAGAGAGAGTAGGGGATGGGAGAGAGTGGGAGAGAGAGTAGGCAGTGGGAGAGGGACATAGATAGAGAGAGATTAAGAGATGGGAGAGGAGAGAGAGTAGGGGATGGGAGAGGAGAGAGAGTGAGAGAGAGTAGGGGATGAGAGAGGATTAAGAGAGTGAGAGAGAGTAGGGGATGGGATGGTGGGATAGGGAGAGATTATTCTTCACATAGTGCATACACACTATAGTGCATACACGCTTTATAGGACATACATGGTATAGTGCGTACACACTATATGAAAACACCAAAAAAGGGTCATAATGCAAGTTTGGGTCCCTGTTGATCCATATTCTACTTTTAGTTTGTTGTGCATTCTATATTTTCGATAGAAAACATAGGTTTCAAGCTGTTGGAAGTTAGAAAACACTATTTGAAGGCTTTTTGAAGATTCTTTAATTCTATTTGAAGCTAGCAAACACCATACTCAATCATTGGATACTCCATTTGAAGGCTTTTTGAATATTCTTTTTATAGAAAAGGTTAGTGCAGTCCTTTTTAAATATTCTTTGTTGTTATATTGAGACAAATTTGATTATAATTTGACATGTTGTTTAATATAGAGTGAATTCATTGAAATTTGTATGTTTGAATGAATTTTTATTTGGAAATGGTTAGAAATTTGACAAATTGTTTAATATATATTGTGTATTCATTGAAATAATTGTAATTTGTATATGTATTTGAATGATTTGTAATTTACAAATTGTAAGTAATTTGGATGTTTGAATAATTTGACATATAGAAATCATCATCATGCCAAGGAAGAAACCAAAAACTCAAACAACAGAAGAAAGGGAGAGAGTTTGCAATTTAAAGAGATAAAATGAAACTACTATGTGAACGAAGAAAATTGCAAAGCAATAATGAAGAATTGACTTTTGAAGAGGAACAAGAACCACCGATACAAAGAAACAAAGAGAATGAATGAGACTGTTATGCTCAAGAAGACAATTGAATTGTAAAACTACACCATCTTCCAATGTTGGAGTCATATCATCATCTCATGTTGTAGAGACACTAATTTGTAGGTCTGACGATGTACACACTCCATCATGTCATGTTGAAGGCACACCATCAACATTTCAAGTAGGTGATATTCCCTCTTTTGCATCTTATCGCAAAGCTCATCATCTTCGGTTCAAGGTACACAAAACACTCAACCTTATGTTGATGTTTAAAATGTTGAGGGAATGGAAGAGATTATAAAACCTTCTAGAATTCATTTTAGAAGACCAAAATATTTGATTGATATTCATACTAACATTTTGAAATCAATGGTTGAGAAGATTAGCAAGCGTACTTGTTAAAAAAAAGCTAATTGTATATAGAGACTATTCTTTGAAGAATTAAATATTATAGGTCCATGCCAATTATTTTTTGAAATGATGAGGAATTTGAAATTTAGGCCTATCATGAAGATTCTTGGGCTAAGAAAAATGCACAATTCAAATAAAAAAAACATTTTAAAGAATCTAATGAGTGCTTATGACAAAGTGGGTTCTAAATCATGCACCAAAGATAGCAATATCACAAGACAAGTACTTACATCGACAATAGTAAGTACCCAAATGAAGAAAGCTTGATTCATGAGAAAGGAAAGCAAGACATTGAAAATCGGTAGAGGTACTCTAAGGAGAGCCATGCTAAGGTGTGAGAGATTGGAAGATCCAACAAAAAATGAGTTATGGACATTTAGCAGTAGACTATTGTGAAAGGATAAAGACATTAGTGAAGCTTTGAAATCATTGATTGAAGATTTTTGGACATATAACACACGTGTATTCCCTAATCAAAAAGATGTTGTAAGAAGGAGGATTAGGAGACAAAATTGTGATCCACATGCAAAACATTTATTGGACTCAAGTTACACACAATTTTTTGCAAAATTTATTGTTATGTATACTCAAATTTGAATAAGTCAAAGAATTTTTGAGATGGGTAAACCTTTTTATGTGAAGATAAATCACACATTCACAACTTGTTTTTGTAGGCTACACATTGATTTTTCTAACCATTTCTATGTTTTTAGGCAGATATGTGTTTTTTTGCATTCTAAGTTTGTTTTATAGGATTGTGACATGAATGAGCCACCTAGATCCTCAAGGGAATTCATATCCAACATTTTATGTGAAATAGGGAATGACCAAAATTTTTACAAGACATCATGCTTGGATGGTACATGCTTATTTTGTAGTTTTTTGCAACTTCTATCAACTTGTGAACATATGGATAGTATACATGCAATTGGAAATGAAATAGTAGATTACGAAAAATATAAGACAGTGACATATTCTCTAAAAGATGGGAAACAAAGTAAAAGATGCGATTTAGTTATTGAAACAATTCCAGTGTATGAGTTCATGAAGATTTTTCATGAAAAGATGATGTAGGCAAATGATGAATAACTAGGGCCACAGGCTCACCCAACTATCCTAACCACCCTGCAAGAGTTAACACAATGGAAGCAAAACAAGGAACAACAACTGAAGGAGAAAGAAGAGTGAAATACTTTTATTGATTCATCAAAATATCTTCATACATGCCCAGCTATAAGGCCTTTTTGGTTATGGCCAATTACAATACATTCATATACAAAGATCCAATTGCAAATTTGTACCTTTAGTTTTTCTCTCCAATCATCTTCACCAGAAAACTTCTCTAACTCTAAGCCTAAACATTCTATTTATACTCTCCAAAATAGCTTACAGATCATTCTATAATCATTACATAAGAGGAAGGCCGACCCAAGAATGGTCTGGACTCATCCCAAGAAAATATTTTAACATAAATGTCGTGAATGAAATAAATCTCGCAAGTTGGCTTGCAAAATCATGTCCAAATTTTGACACTTGACATACACTAGGTAACTCAGCACATGAAGAAACACTTAGCATGCACTTAGTAACTTGACACATGAAGAAACACTTGACATACACTGGGTACTCAGCATATGAAGAAACACTCAACATACACTGGGTAACTCGGCACATGAAGAAACACTCGGCATACACTGAGTAACTCAACACATGAAGAATCACTTGACATACACTGGGTAACTTGGCACATGAAGGAATGCTACAATAACTTGGGACATGAAAGAATTGCTATAGTAACTTGGCACATGAAGAAAAATAGAATTTTTAGGCACATGAAGAAAACAAGATTGCTAGGCACATGAAGAAAAAAAGGTTGCTAGGAACATGAAGAAAATAGGGTTTCTAGGCATGTTAAGGAATTGCTAGGCACATGAAGGAATTGCTAGGCACATGAAGGAACTACTAGGCACATGAAGGACTACTAGGCACATGAAGGAACTACTAGGTGAACAAAATGAGTAGGATAACAAGGCAACCTAGGATGCTCCTGCATCAGACAACTGGGGTTGAGAGAAATGATTTTCTTGAATTATTGAGATGTTCCAACTTGAGCTGAATCCAACTCAAATTGAGAAATCCATGAAGCATCTTCAATAGGTCTATTCTTCCATTTCACCAAATATTCATAGTAATCTTTTCCTCTTGTACTCTTGCCAACTCTCTGATCCAATATCTATTTAACTTCCTCAATTTGCTTCTTAGGATAATCATCTGATACAACAACTTCATCCTCTGACTCATGATACTTATACAAATAAGAAATATTGAATATAGGAGATATATCCATGTCATCAGGTAACTCAACTTCATAAGCTTTACCACTGTCAAATTTCTTCAAGATCTTACAAGGTCCAAATTTCTTCATCTTCAGCTTACTATATGTTCCAACTGGGAATCTTCCTTTATTTAGATGAACCATTACCTCATCACCAACTTGAAAATAATGGTGTCTTCTAGACTGATTAACATTCTTGTTATACTTTTGATTACTTTGCTCCAACCTCAACTTCAGTTCCTTATGTAAAGACTCCATAAAATCAACAAATTCTTCTCCTGCAGTGCTTTTCTTTTCTTCACCAGCAACATCTCTTAAATATGATATACCTCTAGGATGCATTCTAGTAACAATCTCAAAAGGTGTCTTCCCTGTATTCCTATTCACAAAATTGTTATATGCAAATTTAGCTTGTGCCAATACCATCTCCCAATTACTCGGCTTATTCCCAACCAAACATCTCAGCAAATTTCCTAAGCTTCTATTCACCACCTCTATCTGTACATCTATTTATGGATGGAATGTAGAACTAAACTTCAATTTAGTACCCATCTTCTTCCACAATGTCTTCCAAAAATAACCAACAAACTTACTATCTCTGTTAGAAATAATACTTCTTGGTAATCCATGCAATCTCACAATCTCTTTAAAGAAAAGTTCAGCAACATGCTCAGCATCTGATGTCTTCTTACAGGGTATGAAATAAGCCATCTTAGAGAATCTATCCACTACAAAAATTATGGAATCATACCCTTTCACTGTCTTAGGCAACCCAAGAACAAAATCCATACTAATGTCAGTCCAAGGTTTCTTAGGAATAGTAATAAGTGTATACAAACTAGTGTTTTGACTCACTCCTTTTGCAACTTGACAAACTCCACAACTCTTTACAAATTTGTAAACATTCTTATACATTTGTGGCCAATAATACTTCTCTTTCAGCAAACTCAATGTCCTATCAATTCCAAAATGTCCAGCTAATCCACCAGTATGCTTTTCCTTAATCATATTCAACCTCACAGGACTTCTAGGAATACACAATTGAATACCTTTGAATAACATACCTTCTTGAATGAGATATTCATCATACTTATGTGGTCTATAAGATTTGGTGCTCTGCACTCTCTCCATGCCTCAGAAAAATCAGGATCAGTATCATATAACTCTTTCATCTCATCAAAACTAAGAACTTCAACCTTCATTTCAATCAACAAAGAACGTCTTCTACTCAATGCATCAATGAATCTATTAGTAACTCCACTCTTATGCTTGATCACAAATGTAAAACTCTACAAGTATTCAACCCACTTCATATGTCTCTGATTCAATTTCTATTGACTTCCCAAGTATTGTAAAGCTTTATGATCAGTATACAACACAAACTCCTTAGGCATCAAATAATGTCTCCACTTTTTTAATGCTTGAACAATAGCATAAAACTCTTGATCATACACAAAATATTTCCTTTTAGCATCATTCAACTTTTCACTAAAGAAAGCAATAGGTTTACCTTTTTGACTTAATACAACTCCTATTGCATTACCACTTGCTTCACATCCAACTTGAAATACTTTGTTAAAATTAGGCAAAGCCAATATAGGTAATTCAACAATATTTTGTTTCAAAGTCACAAAACTCTTATCAGCTCCATGTGTCCACTTAAATTCCTTTTTATCTCCCCTCATTTTCTCAGTCATAGCATTACAAATAGCACTGAAATTCTTTATAAACTTTCTTAAAAAACTAGCCAAACCATGAAATGATCTTACCTCACTCACATTCTCAGGTGTAGGCCATTCCAAAATTGCTTTAACATTCTTAGGATCCATCTTCAAATCATCAACTAAAATCATAAATCCCAAATACACAATCTCCTTTTGCATAAAAGAACACTTTTTAAGATTAATCAACAACTTTTCCTCTTTCAACCTCTACAATACTTGTCTAATATGCTCAAGATGTTCTTCCTTATTCTTGCTAAATATCAGAATATCATCCAAATAATCTTTTCAAAACTTCATTCATCAACCTCATGAAAGTACTAGGTGCATTAGTCAAACCAAAAAGCATAACCAACTATTCATACAAACCATCTTTTGTCTTGAAAGCAGTCTTCCATTCATCACCTTCTCTAATTCTAATCTAATGATAGCCACTCTTCAAATCAATCTTGGTAAAATAGTTTTCTCCAATCAAACAATCCATTATGTCATCTATTGTCTGCATAGGAAACCTATATTTCATTGTTATCTTGTTAATGGCTCCAGAATCAGTATAGATTCTCCATTCTCCATTCTTTTTGGGTGCTAATACAATAGGTACAACACATCAACTCAAGCTTTCTCTAAATAAACCTTTCTGCAACAACTCATGCACTTGTCTATTAAGTTCTTCATTCTCTGCAGGTGTCAATCTATATGGTGCTTTGTTTGGAAAACTAGTTTCAGGAATCAGATCCATAAAATGACTTATATTTCTTATAGGAGGTAAACCATCTAGGATATCATTATCAATAATTTCTTTATACTCATTTAGCAATTCTACAATTTCTTCTGGCACTTAGTCAATACTACCATCTGTCACTCGGTCATTACTACCAACACTTGGTCCTCTAGGAACTATTGCAAAATAGACTTGATTCTTTTTCATTTCCTTTTCAAATTGTTTCCCATTAACCATGAAAATTATTATAGTAGTACAATTAACCTCATCTAGACTTTCAATCAAAGATAGTAATGTTTTTTTCTTCACATTTACCCAAAGAGTATATTGATTTAATCTTCCATCATATTCAACATATCTATCATATTGCCAAGGTCTACCCAAAAAAATGACAATAATCCATGGGCATAATATCACACAAAACTTCATCAAAATAATGTCCAATTTTAAAATTCACAAAGCATTGCTCACTCACCAATATCTTATGCTCATCTTTGATCCATGAAGCATGATAGGGTTTGGGATGTTTCAGCCTCTACAACTATGACTTGGTAACCAACTCTTATGATGCCATCTTTGTAGAACTTCCACTGTCAATGGTCACTTTGCATCATTTTTCAACCATCTTACATCTTGTCTTGAAAAGACTTCTCCTTAAAATAGGTTCCTCATCACTTCCTTTATTACATAATGTTCTTCTTACCATCAAATTTTCTCTAGCTTCAGGTCCACTTGGTGAACTCTCAATGTCTTCTTGAATCACAACATTTTTGTTACCTTGCCTACTCTCAGAGGACCTACACTCAAAAGATCTATTCCCTTCTTTGCTACATCTAAAACAATTTCCATAAAATCCACCTCTAGAATAAGAATTACCTCTCCCTTGGTAAGAATTAGTGCCTCCTTGGTAAGAATTACCACTTTTCCATTCGGTCTTGCCTTTATCATCATTCTTCCATTCAGATTTGCCTTTATCCTACATAGAACTTTTAGATCTGCACCTTCACCATAAGATCTACCTCTGCCTCTTTGGAATTTGCCACCTCTACCTCTTTGTCTTTGTTCATGCTTCTTTTTCAAGATCTCCTTTGCCTTTAATACATATTGATATGCTTGTTCTACACTTTCTAGCTTCACAAAATTTATTTCATCTTGTATTCCAGATCTTAATCCATTAATGCACCTTGCAATTTTCTCAACATCATCATCTACATGTCCAGATTTGATGTCCAATCTATAGAATTCCTTCGTATATTCTTTCATAGTCATGTCCTTTTGTTTCAAATTTTACTTCTTTCTCAACAAACTAACTTGGTAATTAGCAGGGAAAAATTTGTTCTTTACCTTGTTCGCCATCTTTGGCCAAGTTTGAATCTTCTCCTTTCCTCTCCTTTGTCTATCAGTTTGCAAGTGCTCCCACCATAGTGATGCATGACCTTTTAGCCTAGTGACTGCAATCTTCACCTTTCTATTATCAGGAGTGTTTTCATACTCAAAGAACTTCTCCATATCAGAGATCCAATCTAGCATAGCATTGGTATCCAATTTTCCATCATAGGGAACAATTTCTACAATAGGCTTTGAATTTTGCCCCTAGAAAACACTCACAACAATCTTTTCTCATCTTGATCTTCTTTAGGTTCTAGATTATGGTTTGGTGCTGCTACTTCATCATCACTTACATCATCAAGATGTGCTCCTCTCCTCTGGGCTATCTCCACAGTATCTAATCTGGCTACAATTTGTCTCAATTGTTCCAATATAGCATCATCAATATTTCTTCTACCATGAACCATCTTTACAAATTAGGTTCCTTCAAGATTGCAACCCTCTGCAAGTTATAGGTCAAATTAGTAGATCTGTCACCCTACAACCAAATCCAAATTAGGGTTCTACATGATCCAATCTCCCCAAGGATGAACCTCAAGCTCTAATACCAACTGACACAAGAAAAGGATGAATAACTAGGGTCAAAGGCTCACCCAACTATCCTAACCACCCTGCAAGAGTTAACACAATGGAAGAAAACATAAGGAACAACAACCAAAGGAGAAATAAGAGTGAAATGCTTTTATTGATTCATCAAAATATCTTCATACATGCCCAACAGTAAGGCCTTCTAGGTTACGACCAATTACAATACATTCATATACAAAGATCCAACAACAAATTCACACCTTTGGTTCTGCTCTCTTATCTTCTTCACCAAAAAATTATCTAACTCTAAGAATAAACATTCTATTTATACTTTCCAAAATGGCTTACAAATAATTCTAGAATCATTACATAAGAGAAAGGTTGACCCAATAATGGTCTAGACTCATCCTAAGAAATGATTTTAACATAAATGTCTCGAATGAAATAAATCCCGCAAGTCGGCTCACAAAATCACATCCAAATACTGACACTCAACATACACTGGGTAACTCGACACATGAAGACACACTCAACATGCACTGAGTAACTTGGCACATGAAGAAATACTCAGCATACACTGGGTAACTTGGCACATGAAGAAACACTCGACATACACTAGGTAACTCAGCACATGAAGAAACACTCGACATACAATGAGTAACTTGGCACATGAAGAATCACTCGACATACATTGGGTAACACGAGTCATGAAGGAATGCTACAGTAACTTGACACATGAAGGAATTGCTATAGTAACTTGGCACATGAAGAAAAACATGATTTCTAGGCACATGAAGAAAATAGGGTTGCTAGGCACATGAAGAAAACATGATTGCTAGGCACGTGAAGAAAATTGGATTGCTAGGCACATGAAAGATTTGCTAGGCACATGAAGAACTGCTAGGCACATGAAGGAATTGCTAGGCACATGAAGGACTACTAGGCACATGAAGGAACTACTAGGTGAACAAAATGAGTAGGATAACAAGGCAACCCAGGATGCTCCTACATCAAAAGATTATTTATGAGTATGCAAGGCATACACATAGAGCTCGATGGCTAGATTTGCAATTCAAGTTGTGTAATGATACATTTCCACTAGATACCATTGTTTTGGTTGTAGACTTCGTAGAGAACTACACACTACAACCACAAAATGAGGTGCAAGAAAAGTATTATACTTCTCAATAGGTTTCCATATTTTTTCACATAACATTCATGCATTCACCTACAAGTATAGAGGATGACAGGAAGATTTTGAAGGAGTACCATTTTTACGTCAGAGATGATCGATCACATTCTATGGAGTTTGTACATGGTTGTTTTCAACTATTTTATGGAGATTTGGCTAATGGGGGCATACCATATTGTCAGCACATTATTTGGTCAGACAATTGCACATCTAAATTCAAGAATGCATGGACATTCTATTGGTTGAGCAGGATGTACAGGTTGTCTAGAATTCAATATATGTGGAATTTCACAAAGGCTGGTCATGAAAAGAGAGAGCACGATGGTGTAGGTGCATACATCAAAAGAGCCTTAGCTTGTGAAGAACTAAAGTAAAAAGATGGACCAATATTGATAGATGCAAAATCCATCATCTAGTGGTGTAATGCTATAATGGGTCCAGGTAAGGAATGTGAGTTTATGGTTGTAGATTTTTTTGGTTGATAGATAATAATAACATTGCACCATATGAAGATTGTTGCACACTAACAAGATCAAATGAGTTGCACTCTTTTAGAAGCTTTGATGTAGGTTCATGGAGTATCCACATATGAAAAATGTCATGCTATTGTCCATCATGTGCAGAGAAAAATTGGGATGATTGTGAGTTGATTGAATGGGTGGACAAATGGAATATACTAGTTTTGGACCCAATTGACACCTATCATCCCCCACAAGCACTAAAAATGGTAGAGATGGATTCATCTATTGAATTTGACCACTTGTCTGATCTAGTACAACCTAGTAATATATATTTATATATCTTTGTAATTTCAATATGTAACTTTATAACTTTTACGTAAGTATTTTTTGAATTAATGACCGCATTTTGTATATTTATCACAGTAGGCCATGTTTTTGCTATTATTGTACCCAAACACAATGAAGAAGGGAAAAATTATCATTTGTGTCATTGTGTCCAAGCTAATTTTTTTTTGGATCACTTAGTTATAGATCGTGAAGGTTTAGAGTCCCATATTGGTGCGGTGGTTGTAATCGGCACATGGATTAGACAGTATTCTATGAAGAACCTGAACTTGTGGTTATTTGAGGATTGGAAAATAAAGAGGAAGATTCTTCATTATTCAAACCTTGTTGTCACATCAAATTTAAACTTGATAAAATATGGTGGAAAATCACATAATAAGACTCTTTGGTAGGTTCACGAGTCAGACCATGAGGCAATACTTGAGACATTAAAATGTAGAGCAGATCTAGTTGGTTCATTAGATTGAATAGGGAGAGAGGGAGAGAGAGAAAGGGTGGTGCAAGTTCACCTTGAATCATAGGGCCCTCACCTTCTTTTTTTTTTGTGTTATGCTCCAAGAAAGCCTTGTAAGTAGAATGAGTGTCATTGGACTTAGGTGTGGTAGTTAGGGTATTGGATGTCATTTAATGTCCTTACAAGAGTCACTATTTTGGCCTAAAAATCAAGGTATACATTGCCATAGGGAAATGAGTAAACCAAGGGATGATTCATTAGCTTAAGGAAGGGTCCCTAGCATGGAATTGCTAAGGGATAGGCTAAATAAGAAGTTAGAAGTGTTAAGACTTGAGCAAGCAAGAAAAATCCAAAAGTTGCTATATTGCAATTTTGCAATTTTTGCAAAATGTTGATTTTGCAAGAAATTGTGGATTTGCATTTTAAAACTTGAAGGAGGTCAATGCAAACTATAAGGATGAAGGGGAAAGACCTAGGAGGAGATATAAAGACTTTCCAAACCCTAAAATGAGAGAAGTTAATATCATTGTGTATGGTCAAAATGCTATAGCATGATATTTGAAGGCAAAATTACTGAGTTTCTAAGTTTTAAGGCATTTTTGACATTTTTTTTTGTAGATTTTACTAGTTTCCATGGTAGATTGGGTGATGTTGAAAACTCATAGTGTTGTCTAGTACAAAGTTGCCAACTACAAAATCTCCCTCATTGTTCATTGTGGGATTGAACTGTCTATTCTATTAGCTCTGGGTGGCTAGGTTACCCCTAGGCCCAGGCTCATCCTATCCCATTGAGTGCTCAAACATTCTTAGGCACACCAAACTGAAATGTCCCTAAGAGTAACTAAATGCCATAGTGCAATGATCTTTGATGGGGCATATCTCAGAGTTGGTACAAGGTATGGATCTAATTCTAGGTGCTATAGGACCATTTATAGAGACCTACAATAAAATCTCTCACTTTTTGGAGATCTTACTCCATTTTGATTTTGTGATGTCATCTCAGGTGATACTAAAACTTGTAGTGTCAGCCAGTACAAAGTTGCCAACTTCCAAATCTCCCTCACCATTTGTCATGGTATCAAACTGTTTGTTCCATTAGCTCTAGGTGGCTGGATAAATCCTAGTGCCAAGCTTATCCTGTTCCATTGAGTGCTCGCACATTTTTAGGCATGCCAAACTAAAATGTTCCTAAGAGTCACTAAATACCATATGGCACCAATCTTTGATGGGGCATATCTCAGAGCTTGTGTTAGGTATGGATACAATTCTAAGTGCTATAGGATCATGTTGTGAAGACCTACAACAACCTCTCTCTTTTTTTCAATATCCTACTCTATTTTGATTTTGTAATGCCATCTCAAGTGACCCTGAAACTCGTAGTGTTGGCCAGTACAAAGTTGCCAACTATAAAATCTCCCTCATTGCTCGTCGTGGTATCAAAATATCTATTCTGTTAGCATTGGGTGACCAAGTAAACCCTAGCCCCAAGCTCTTTCCATCCCATTGAGTGCTCCAACATCCTTGGGCACGTTGAACCAAAAAATCCCTAAGAGTCACTAAATGCCATAGGACAACAATCTTTGACAAAGCATATCTCAGAGCTCTTGTGAGTTATGGATGTGATTCTAGGTGCTATAGGACCATGTTTAGAGACCTACAATAACCTCTCTCACTTTTTGGTGATCTTTATCCATTTTGATTTTGTGATGCCATCTTGGGTGATACTGAAACTTGTAGTGTTGGCCAGTACAAAGTTGCCAACTGCCAAATCTCCCTCATCATTCATCATGGGACCGAACTATCTATTTTATTAGCTCCAGGTGGCTAGGTAAACCCTAGCCCCAAGCTTGTCCTATCCTATTGAGTGCTCAAAAATTCTCAGGTATGCCAAACATAAATGTCCCTAAGAGTCACTAAATGCCATAGGGAAATGTTCTTTGATGGGGCATATCTCAGAGTTCATGCGAGGTATGGATGCAATTCGAGATGCTATAGGAGCATGTTATAGAGACCTGCAATAATCTTCTCTCTCTTCTTGGAGATCTTACTCCATTTTGATTTTGCGACACCATATTGGGTGATGCAAAAACTTGTAGTGCTGGCAAGTACAAAGTTTTGAACTGTCAAATCTCCCTCACTGTTCATCTTGGGATCAAACTATCTATTCCATTAGCCCTAGGTGGCTGAGTAAAATTGAGCCCCAGGCTTGTCCCATCCCATTGAGTGCATGCACGTTCTCGGGCATGCCAAACTGAAATGTCTATAAGAGTCACTAAATTTTATAGGGCAGTGATCTTTGATGGGGTATATCTCAAAGCTTGTACGAGGTATGGATGTGATTCTGGGTGCTATAGGACCATGTTGCAAAGACCTACAATAATCTCTCTCACTTTTCAAAGATCTTGCTCAATTTTGATTTTGTGACACCATCTCGGGTGATGCTAAAACTCATAGTGTTGGCTAGTACAAAGTTGCCAACTGCCAAATCTCTCTCACCATTCATCGTGGGATTGATTTACCTATTTCTTTAGCTCTGAGTGGCCAAGTAAACCCTAGCTCAAATATTGTCCTATCCCATTGAGCACTCAAACATTCTCAGGTATGTCAAAATGAATCGTCCCTAAGAGTCACTAAATTCCATAGGGAAATGATCTTTGATGGGTCATATCTCAGAGATCATGCAAGATATGAATGTGATTCTAGCTGCTATGAGACTATGTTGCAGAGACCTACAATAACCTCTGTCAAATTTTGGAGATCTTACTCCATTTTTATTTTGCAATGCCAACTTGGGTGATGCTGAAATTTGCAGTGTTGGCCAGTACAAAGTTGCCAATTGCCAAATCTCCCTTACCATTCATTGTGAGATCAAACTATCTATTCCATTAGTTTTGGGAGGCTGAGTACACCCTAGCCCCAAGCTCATCCCATCTTGTTGAGTGAAATAGCGAACTGAAACATCCCTAAGAGTCACCAAATGCCATAGGGCAGTAATCTTTGACGGGGCATATGTCAAAGCTTGTGTGAGGTATGGATGTGCTTCAAGGTGCTATAGGATCATGTTCTCTCTTTTTTTAGATCTTACTCCATTTTGATTTTGCGACACCATCTTGGGTGATGCTGAAACTTATAGTGTTGGCCAATACAATGTTGCCAACTGTCAAATCTTCCTCACCATTCATCATGGGATCAAACTATTTTTTCTATTAGCTTCAGGTGGTAGGGTAAACCCCAGCCCCAAGCACATCCCATCTTTTTGAGTGCTCAAACATTCTGGAGCATGTCAAACTGAAATGTCCTTAAGAATTATTAAATGTCATAGGGAAATAATCTTTGACGGGGCATATCTTAAAGCTCATGTGAGGTATGGATGCAATTCTAGGTGTTATAAGACCATGTTGTGGAGACCTAAAATAAACTCTCTCACTTTTGGAGATCTTATTCCATTTTGATTTTGTGATGCCATCTTGGATGATGTTGAAACTTGTAGTATTGGCCAATACAAAGTTTCCAACTTCCAAATCTCCCTCACCATTCTTCGTAGGATCAAACTATTTATTTCATTAACTCTAAGTGGCTGGGTAAACACTAGTCCCATGCTCCTCTCATTCTATTCAGCATTCAAACATTCTCAAGCACACTAAACCAAATTGTCTCTAAGAGTCACTAAATGCCATAGGGTAGTGTTCATTCACAGGGCATATCTCAGAGCTTGTGTGAGGTATGAATGTGATTCTTAGGCTATAGGACCATGTTACAGAGACCTACAATAACCTCTTTCACTTTTTGGTGATCTTACTCCATTTTGATTTTGCGCTACCATCTTGGGTGATGCTGCAACTTGTAGTGTTGGCCAGTACAAAGGTGTCGACTGCCAAATCTCTCTCACCTTTCCTCGTGGGATCAAATTATTTGTTTCATTAGCTCTAGGTGCCTAGGTAAATATTAGGCCCAAGCTCCTCACATCCTATTGAGTTCTTGAACATTCTTAGGCACAACAAACTGAATTGTCCATAAGAGTCACTAAATGCCATAGTGCAACGATATTTGACTGTGTCAACTGGATATGTCATCTCATCCAATGATGGATACTCATCATAAAAGGTAAAGGGGTGATCATAAAAATCATTTTGAACATGGTTTTTTTTTATGGTAATAAGGTAATCCTTGTTTGTAAGGTCAAGGAACTTGAGGTCACCTATAAGCCCAAGTTGCCTTAGTCCTAACGATTTTCCTTTTTTTTGTTGTTTTTGTTAATACATTGACTCAATAAGTGTTTTGAGAGTCATTACACCTTATATAGCTACATGTTATCACTGAATGGAGTTAGTGGAAGATGTTAATGATCTTCTTGGTTGTCTTATTAGTCATTTCAAGGGTTTGAAACATAACCACTTCCCTTTGTAAAGTGTTGTCCAAAAATTAGCAAATTACATGTTGCAAAGAATATATAGTCATAGGATGTTGGAAGATTTTTTTCACTTATAGGATGTTGAAGAACCTCTTGGAAGGATGAAATAGATGACAGACTGAAGTTTTTGAGATAGTTATTAGGTGTTCCTTGAAGTGTCTAAGATGTTAGTTTGAAGCAAGAAGTTGATTATGATCCATTTCTCAAATTTTCTCATTTTTCCCTTATTTCTTCCCAAGTCTTGAATAGGGAAAGTGATTAAGTAGTTTTGTGAAATTGGGTATAATTTTTTTCAATGTTGTAACCAAGTTGGAAAGAGTCTTTGAAGACACTTATGAAGGTGGGAAATGTAGTTTTCCTTAAAAGTGTTCTCACTGAGAATCCACTAGCTTTTGGCGTGAGCACTTTGCATAATTTTGGATGCAATTTACATTAAAATGAAATCCATGAAATGTACTTAAAACATAAATAATAAAAACAAGATATATATAATGATAACCAATAATGTCATACATGAAAGAACATATAATATATTATGATAACCAATAATGTCATACATGAATGAACATATAATATATTATGATAGCTAATAATGTCATACATGAACAAACATATAATATAAAATGATAACCAATAATGTCATGCATTAACAAACACATAATATATTATGATAACCAATAATGTCATACATGAACAAACATATCATATATTAACCAGTAATGTCATAAGTCTAATAATGTCATACATCAAATATACATCCTACATTAAATATAAAATGTCATATATACATCAAATGTATATCAAATATGTCCATTGAAATAAAATTCAAAATATATGTCCACTAATGCCTATACATGTGTGTCTATCAACAATATCTTCTTGAAGGAAAAAAATTCCTAGAGGTCTTTGGTCATCATGTGGAGGGAGATGATGGGGATGATGGGGTCTTCCTCACATGCTCACTTGTCCTCTTGTTTAGGCTCTTCTTTAACTCGAGCTGATACAAACAAAGTAGATATAAATCAATAATTATTATACATTGAAATCAAATATATGTACACAAAAAATTAATTATTTTCTTATTGCCATCAAATAGTCACTCTGTATGTCCACCTCAAAGGCTCATGGATGATCGGGTGTAACAATGCCCTACAAAAATTCAATCAATATAATCACTTATAAATAACATTAAAAATTTTGATACTAACTATTCTAAACAATAATTAAATACAACAAAATTCTTTTATACCTCAGTTAATAGCTCTGAAATAGCCATCACTGTAGCAACTCCACGATTGATGGACTGACAAAGATGAGGAGTCTTAGATGTCAAGAGCTACATGTCATACAATACAAGTTACATGTAACATGAAAAATGAAACAAATATAATCAAATGAATTAAATTAACATGAAACAAATGTACCTCTATGAAGCTCATATCATGCCTAGGCTCAGAGTCCCTAGCGAATGTCAATAGTCTAGTAGAGAATTGATGCAATTGTATAATTTTTTTTTTCAATCCTTTATATGATTACTTAATAAATATATTTATTAATTTGAATTATTAAATTGATACATACCTATGGAATTGTCGATAGGATGAAAAATGGGGATGGGGGATCTCTACTAGGGCTAGCAACACTCTTACCCTAAATTTTGAACAATGTCAATAAATGCTAATTAATTAGTCATTCACTATACATACAAAATGTGATCAAATTAGTTTATTATAATTGTAATTTACTTGTGTGTCAATGCCAAATATTTAACTCAGGAAGTGATTAGTGACTAGCCCATCATCCATACTATCTCCAACATGACTACCAAATGTGAATAAGGATCCACATGATGTGCACATGTGACCATGATGCGCAGAAGGCTCCTCCTCAACTAATGGACTCATGCAATGAATGAAGGTATGTGTCAAAGCATTAATAGTCCGTAGAGTACTAGTCTCTACACGTTCCTTCACAATTGAAGGAATAATCACATGCTCACCCTATGACTTAACAATAGGTGCCCTAATTAAATTAGGGTCATGACATGCCCCCAACCTCTGAAATGATGACCCCCCACATTTACCCAAAGATTCTAATATATCAAAATAATTGGGGATCTCCCCAAGGACAAATTCACAATACAATTTCTTTAAGAAATACATTGAAACCTCATTATTATTGTAGGGAGAGGCATCAAAGACCATCCACCATCTATCCCAAAAGTTATTTCTAATACCATCATGTATGCACCAATGGATGGGGAACCTTTTAATTGTATCTTTAATAGTATTTTGTTCACTAGGCTTTTTAAACAATGTACAAATGCTAGTTTTTGCTAATTTTTTTTCTTTTTTACATCTTGATATGATAATTTGTTTGCATACTATATTCTTTGTTCATCCCTTTTAACATGCCAAATATCCAACTGACCACTAATAGAAGCTACATGGGTCATAATGGACTCGAGGGAGGATGCCAATTGTGCTCTGATCAGATTGGTTTGTCTATAAGCTTTCAACCTACCAATGAGTGCTTCTAATTCATTTTTCCCTCTCTCTATTTCATTCATAATGTTGTCTTGGGTGCCAGAAGGAGGTCTTCCAATCGGTGCATTTTTTCAAATTTTTTGCTCTTGTTGTGGAGGGTTTTGATTAGGATCTTGTGGAGGGTTTTTATTTTGATTTTGTTGATCTGGCTAGGATTTGGAGGTTGATTATTTACATTTCCTGATAAGAAACCAATTGAAATCTAAATAAATAAAAAAATTTAAGAAAAAATTGGAAAAGCCTACAAAACAATGTAAAAACTTACAAAATAATGCAAAAGCATATAAAACAATGCAAAAACAAGAGTAGAAAACATAGTACGCGATCTCGATCTTGAACTTTGATGATGAGGATGCAGGTGATAAAATTCTTTGCCTTCTTCAATTCACGTGTGCGCTATTTGTGAGAAATGGAAAAAACAAATGCAATGGTAAAACCGGCCATGGGTTTGCATCCCATTTATGAAAAATTTACATGCTATAGTGCGTATGCACTTTGCAAAATAAAAATAAAAATACATTAGGTGTCATATTTTTGGCACCACCAACTTGGTGCACATGCCTTGGATGCACTTGTGGGAAGATTAATTTCTTTTGAGTTGGATAAATTTGAAAACTATGCTCCTACTTCTAGCAACCCCAAATCTACATTCAAAGCAAAACTAACCCTTGGCAAAAAAGGAAGAAAAGTCTAAAAAAGGAAAATAGGTTGATAGTGATGAAGAAGAAGAATCAGATGAAGATTGTAAAGTCATTGAATTCCTACTTGCAAAAAGAGTATCAAAAGAGAAAGCAAAATCTAGAGAAAAAATTCCATTGATTTGTTTCTCATGTGAAGAGGTTGGTCATATTGCTACAAGATGTCCAAACAAAGAAGATAAAGATGAAAAAAAAAAAGAAGGTTAAAAAGAAAGAAAGACTTCAAGAGCTACAAGGACTACAAAGAAAAAGGAAAGAACTCATGTTACATTGCTAAAGATTCTGATAGTGATGATAATGAAGAAGAAGTAGTTTAAATTTTTGATAAGGATGCATCTAATAAAATTAAACGATGACACTTATCTTTCATGTTAGCAAAAATGATACATGGATCATAGATAGTGGTTGTTCTCATCACATGACTAGTGACAAAACTAAGTTTGATCATTTAGAGCACTATGACGGTGGAAGTGTTAGATTTGGAAATAATGAAGCTTGTTATGTTAAAGGAGAAGGATTCACAACATTAAGTTAAGGTATCAAAAGTAAAAATGCCTAATGGGTTGAAGGATTATAACATAATCTATTCAGTGCAACTTAGCTGAACAATATATGATACAAGGCAAAATTCATGAATGGAAAAGCTAAATTATTGGATAAAAAATGAAACTTAGTTGGGATTGTAAATCAAACAAAAGGAAACTTGTTTTGGAACTATTTCATATAGATATGTGTGGGCCAATAGGTATAGAAAGCTACTCTAGAGACATAAACTTTATTCTATTTATTGATGATTATTCTAGAATGATGTCTGTAATACTTTGAAAGATAAGTCTATTGCTTTTCAAAAAATAAATGGTATTTGGCTAGAGTTGAGAAAGAAACATGGAAGAATATGAAATTCATGATATTATATAGAGGAGAAGAATTTATCTCAAATGAATTCAACGAGTTCTACTATGAAAGAGGAATCAAAAGACATGTATCAACACCTAGAACTCCAAAGAAAAATGGAATAGTAGAAAGAAGAAACAAATCCATCATGGAGTGTAAAAGAACACTAATGACTGAGAAGAATGTTGCACAAAAATACTAGAGAGAAGCAATCAGCACAATAGTTCATACACTTAACCAAGTTCATCTAAAGAAAGGTACAAACAAAACAGCTTATCAATTGTGGTATGGGTACAAGCCTAATGTTTGTTATCTCAGAGTATTTGGAAGTCAAGTATTGGTAATATTTTTAGGCATAACTATTCTCTTCAAATATTTTTGAGAGAAAATAATGGTTCACATTGGTCTCCAATGTTTTTTAGCAAGAAGCTTTTGATGTTCAATTGCCTTAGAATTGGACTTGACAATTCTATACCACAATTATACAAACATGTAGAAATAATTGCGTTATGACATCATATTTAGAGAAATGAGGAACTATAAATGAAACATGATAATTATTTACATAAAATACAATTAATATTGTGCTCCATATTTTATCCTTTTCAACCAAATATAATACATATTAATAATAAACAATAATCTATCTATTCACTAAATTATTTGATTAATGCAATGCAGGGTGTGATTATTGAGTGAACTTGGTAGCCACTGGAGAGAGGAGCCTGGAAGAAGAAAATGCTGAGTGACCTCAGCAATAACTATTAAGTTAAAAACTCAAATAAAGAGCAAACTGAGTGACAGACTTCCAACGTGAACTTTTCCACCATTAAAACCAGAGAACCCAAGGCTTAAAATATTCAACAATAAACTTCACAAATGCTAAGAAACAATAGATTCACATATGCCTGCTAGCTTTTTATTCAAATTCGATTCAAACTATTACAAAATTTGGGAGCATTCAAATTCAACCAAAAAACCCTAAAATAACCCTAAACTGGTAAAACTTGAACAACATCAATACTTCAAAACCTTAAACTTGCAGCTTTAATGATTGCTTACAATAATGCTTGGAGCAATCACTACTTCAACATGTTGAAACAAACAAATAAACTACGAACTTACAAAATGACAGGTAGAAGCATGTGCAATTGTAGGCACAACAATGATTCCTTCTATCTCTGTAATGACTAATCTGCTAATCACTTTCTCTGCAAATTCTCTGTGCTCTGCAACTTTTAACTTCTTCTTTTCCTGTCTCTCTAATGAATGACAAAACATTCCTTTTTGTCTTTGGCAAAATATTTTCCCCCTCATTTTTTATTTCAAAATCTCACCTACCAAAATAAATGTTTATGGTTGTTGGTAAGTCATTAGGGATGGTAGGTGGGCATTTGGCTCCAAGGAGAAATGACCAACAATAATTAATATTCCAACACCCCCCTTTTATCTTGAGCCAAACAAACAAGGATCACTGCTGATCCAAATCAACTACACCAAGACATTCTCTTAGGTGTACAAAAGTCCCAATCCCTAATGGCTTGGTAAAAATGTCTGCTAGCTACTGCTCAGACTTACAAAATTCCATTTTGATGTCTCCATTCTCCACCAACTCTTTGATGAGGTGATATCTGATCTCAATATGTTTACTTCTCCCATGGAAGACTGGATTTTTGGACAATGCAATAGGTGACATGTTGTCACAATAATTTATGGTTCCATCCTCTTGCCTTTCATTCAAATCTGTCAAGATCCTCCTTAACCAAATAGCTTGACATGCTGCTGCATTTATTGCTATATATTCAACCTCTGCTATAGATTAAGTAACAATAGGTTGCTTCTTGGATGCCCATGAAATTGCACCCAATCCCATATGAAACGTGTATTCGAAAGTGCTGTTCCTATCATCTATACTTGCAGCCCAATCACTATCAGTATAACCCACCAACTTGAATTCATTTGATGCAGTATACAAAATTCCAAATCCCTTGGTACCATTCACATACCTTAGGATCCTTTTTCTCGCTTGCCAATGGGAATCCTTTGGTGTTTCCATAAATCTGGAAATCAAACTTACTGCATGCATTAGGTCTAGCCGAGTTGTAGTTAAATACATTAAACTTCCAACCATACTCTTGTATAGTGTTGGATCCACTCTCTTTCTAGAGTCTTCCTTGCTCAACTTTAGACCTACTACTGTTGGTGTTGGGGCTGCCTTATTGTTCTACATTTTGAATCTCCCCAAGATTTCATCATGCATTTGTTTTACTTCTATGCCTAGAAAGTACTTCAAGAGACCAAGGTCTATCATCTCAAATTCATTTTTCATGGCCTTTTTGAACTCACCAATTAGAGTCTTATAATTACCAGTAAAAATTAAATCATCTACATACAAGACAATAATTAACACATTTCCATTTGCTGCCTTGATGTAGAGAGTAGGCTCACCATTGCTTTTGCTAAAGCCATTGCTCATTAAATATGAGACAATCCTACTATACCATGCCCTTGGAGCTTGCTTGAGCCTATAAAAAGCTCTCTTCAATCTATATACTTTGTTCTCTTCACCTGCAACTTCATAACCAAGTGGCTGCTCCACATATACTTCTTCTTTCAATATACCATTTAGGAAGGTAGACATCACATCCATTTGAAATACCTTCCACTTGTGCTGAGCTGCAATTGCTATGACAACACATACAATTCCATTCTTGCAATTGGGGCATATGTCTCATCATAATCTCTGCCATACTACTATTTGTAGCCCTTGACTACCAACCTTGCCTTATGCATATCAATCTTGCTTTCAACATTACATTTGGTCTTATAGACCCATTTCACTCCAATCACTTGCTTCTTGGGAGGAAAATCAGTTAGCTCCCATGTCTCATTCCTTTCTATATCATCTATCTCCTTATCCATGGCTTTACACCATTTCTTCTCCTCAATAGCTTCTTCAAAATATATTGGATCACTATGAGAAAATAATGCAAAATTAACACTCTCATCATAATCTTCATACGTTTCATCTTGGTATATCTCCCTAAGACTCTTGGTCTTTCTTGGTAACAGGGAGGAGAGTGTGGGATCAGAATCTTCACTATTGCTGCTTGGCACTAACACTCAATCATGCCTAGAGGAGCTCGGTAATGACTGAGGCTGCTTGCCTTTTCTTCTATCTTCTCCTTCTTCTTGCTGTTCATCATCATCCTCTTCACTCATAATTGGAACTTTACTTGAAGTGCTCGGTGACTCATCAGTTGGACCATACCAAGACTGATTTTCAAGAAATTCCACGTCTCTTGAAAGAGTCATCTTATTGTTCAATGCATCATACAATTTGTATGCCTTTGATTCTGAACTATACCCTATGAAGATACACTTCACACCTTTGTCATCCAATTTTTTCCTTTGCTCTTTAGGCACATGTGCGTATGCAACACATCCAAACACCCTTAGGTGTTCAACTGTCCATCTTCCTCATGACCATGCTTCCATTGGAATTCTATCATGAACTACCTTTATAGGACACCTATTAATTAGGTAAGCTACTATTGCCACAACCTGTCCCTAAAATTTAGTTGGGAGACCTTTTTATTTTATCATGCTCACCATTTCTACAATGGTCCTATTCTTTCTTTCAGCCACTCCATTCTACTATGGTGTATAGCTGGCTGTGAGCTCTTTCTTTATGCCATGTTTCCTGCAAAAATTTACAAAAGAATTGGAGGTATACTCCCCTCCTCTATCTGATCTTAGGACCTTGATATAATGTCCACATTCTCTTTCAGCTTGGGCTTTAAATTCTACAAATTTATCAAATGCTTCAGATTTATTCTTTAAGAAATACACCCATGTCCTACGACTTAAATCATCAATAAATGTCATGAAATAAGTACTCCCCGCAATGGAATTAACTTGCATAGGACCAACTAGGTCAGTATGCACTAACTCTAATGGATACTTAGCCCTCCTAGAATTTCCAAAAGTAAAGGGAAGCCTATGTTGCTTATCCAAAATACAAGCCTCACACTTGTCACAAGAATTCCCTATACATGGCAAACCTTCTACCATTCTTTTATTTGACAACAAATTTAAACCAACATAGCCAAGATGACCATACTTGAGGTGCCATAGCCATGAGGGGTATTCAATCACACTCCTTAGAACTGATTGTGTGGGAGGTGCAACACTAACTTGAGATGAGAAACATGTCTCTATCCTCATGGGAAACATTCTGTTCTTTGTCATTTGAACTGCTACAAGTAAATTCTTGCTCCCATCCTTTTCATGAATGACATATTTGTCATTCTCCATCAGCACTTTGTATCAATTTTGAATGAGTTAACCAATGCTCATCAAATTGTGCTTCATGCTAGGGGTAAAATATACATTTTCTATTTCCTTCTTCTCACCTTTCTTAGTGCAGACTATAATAGATCCTTTACCCACAACTGGTAGGGTTCCATTGTTACCCATTTTATTCTCAGATTTGAAACTCTTATCAATGAATGAAAACAAGGTTTTATTACCACTCATGTGGTTGCTACATCCACTATCGAGGCACCAAACCTCAGGGCTTCCTTCTTCACCAACATTACACATGATGAAGGCAGTGGGATTGTTTCCACTTCCCATGTTCACATCAGCCACATTTGCTTGTCCAGATTAATCATTTTGCTTCTTCTAGCATTCACTTGCATAATGCCCACATTTATGACATAGTAGCATTTTACATTACTCTTATTTGAGTTTTAGTTTTTTTTACCTCTTCTTGAAGTATTTTGTGAGCTACTTGCTCTATCTGCTCTTTCTGAGCTTTCTGCTGCAGCATTTCTTTGTCCTCCATTACCTTGGCCTCTGCCTCTAGAGCTTCTACCTGAGCCATTTCTTCCTCTTCCCTTTCCTCTTGGATTTGACTAAGCCTTGAATGCTTTCTCTTGGGAAGAAGAAGATGCAGATCTATTGATCTTATGCTCATGGGTTTGAAGTTTACCCATTAACTCATCTATTGTCAAAATAGTGAGGTCTTTTGCCTCTTCTATGGTCATGACCAAATTGTCATACTTATGAGGTAAAATCCTCAATATTTTTTCCACTATCCTCTACTCTTGATAGTCTTCTCCATTTGATTTTAGTTGGTTAATAACATTGGAGGTCCTTGAACTGAAATCTGCAATTGATTCATTTTCCTTCATCTAAAGGTTCTCAAATTCTCTCCTTATATTCTGTACCTTTACAGTACAGACTTAATTAGTCCCCTTGAAATTTGTCTCAAGGATATCCCATGCTTCCTTTGCATAATTTTCTATTGCAATCTTTGGGAATATAGTCTTTGTCATTGCTGCCTCAATCAAACTTAATGCCTTAGCATCATTCCTCCTTGACTCTTTCAAATGAGTCTTTTGTGCATTTGTGAGGGCAACATACTGAGTTGGGTCTGTCACATCATTGAACCCATTAACTACAAACTCCCACAAATCATTTGCAACCATAATGGTTTTCATCTTTTTTGCCCATGTATCATAATTTTGTCCATTGAAGGGTGGTGGCTGTTGCCATATCTTTCCTACATCTCCTGCCATGATAAATGTCCCAGAAAATAAATGCCCTAACTCACTGTGGATGTGAGGCCTCAATGCTCTAATACAATGTGAAAAATATTAAAAATTAAAATCATTCAATTCACAAACCATAAATTTTACTTGGCACAAACTATTACCGAGTGCCAAAATTTGCTCGACAATTTAAGAAACTGAGTGGCAGGAGAGTGCCGAGTGAACTCAACAAATGAAGAGCAAATCGGTAGATGAAGAATCAACTCGATAAATGAAGAACTCGGTAGACACGAGATATCAAGTTGGCTCAGTAGATGATTCTGAGTGAACTTGGTAGCTAATGTAGGGTGTGATTACCAAGTGAACTTGGTAGGCAATGTAGGGTGTGATTACCAAGTGAACTTGGGAGCCACTGGAGAGAGGAGCCCAAAAGAAGAAAATGCTGAGTGAGCTCAGCAATAACTATAAAGTTAAAAACTCAAATAAAGAGAAAACTGAGTGACAGACTTCCAACGTGAACTTTTCCACCATTAAAACCAGAGAACCCAAGGCTTAAAATATTCAACAATAAACTTCACAAATGCTAAGAAACAAAGGATTCATGTATGCCTGCTAGCTTTCTATTCAACTTTGATTCAAACTATTACAAAATCTGGGAGCATTCGGCTTCAACCAGAAAACCCTAAAATAACCCTAAACTGGTAAAACTTGAACAACTTCAATACTTCAAAACCTTAAACTTATAGCTTTGCTGCTTACAATAATACTTGGAGCAATCATTGCTTCAACATGTCAAAACAAACAAATAAAATATGAACTTATAAAATGACAGGTAGAAGCATGTGCAATTTCAGGCATGATAATGATTCCTCCTATCTCTGCAATGACTGATTTGCTGATCACTTTCTCTACAACTTCTCTCTGCTCTACAACTTTTAACTTCTTCTTTGCCTATCTCTCGAATGAATGAAAAACATTCCTTTTTGTCATTGGCAAAACATTTTCCCCCTCATTTTTGATTTCAAAATCTCAACTACCAAAATAAATGTTTATGGCTGTTGGTAGGTCGTCTAGGATGGTAGGTGGGTGTTTTGCTCCAGGGAGAAACAACCAATAGTAATTAATATTCCAACAACTACTTTTGCTAGACAAAAAATTTTCATTGCAGCCCTAGTTTCCTACCTTCTTCATATGCATTACACTAACCTCCTGATTGCAGTTTCAAATGATAGAGCAACCAACACGAGAGAGAGCTACTTTTTTGTCAGAGGGAGTTTCCAGGAGTCTTCCATTCAGGAGTGGGATGTTGTTGATAGTCTTCGATCCATAGGAACACATAGCTCTAGTGGCTTGGGCAATAGTAGCAATGTGTAAGGTTATTAACATCATCACACAACTAGCATATAGGTTTTTGTTTGGGTATGTAAGTGAGACACATGCACACAAGACCTTAAAAGTGTTAATTAATATTTTAATTTCTACATTATAATTCAAGTAATATGAGTGTGTTTCTTGAATTTTCATGATGGTTAGTATTGTACTTTTATACATAATTATTCATCAAGAGTTTGTTTTTTAAATCAGTCATCTTTTTGTGAGGTACAAATTGTTTCTGAGTTTAATCACAACTCACATACAAAAAGGAACATAAATCTGTTCTATTTTTGGAGTGATTTCATTTCAAGGAAAATCATGCTGCTAAAATCAGCATTTCCATGAACCTTTTTCATCTTTTTTTTCTCCTCTACTGAAGCTTGTTTTGATATTAGGTGATTTGTTTTGGTTTATAGCTATGCGTACACTCCAAATTGGTTAATAAAAATAGTTGGTGTGGATTTTTTGTTGTTTTCTTTTAGATTGCTTTTCTTAATATGATAAAATAGTTATTTGTTATTAGTTTAAATTCTTTCCTTTGAAGTTCTCCATTACTATTTTTTGTTAGCCTATTTCTTTCCTAAGAAATGCATCGCACAGTTTTATTTTTCTTCATGGGACATTGCCTAATAAAATCTCAAAAGTCAAATCATTGAGGCAATTTGGCAATAGATGAAGATACAAATCATCAGAAATCACCTATAAGCATATGATGGTATTTATTGGTCTTATTTTTATTTACTTGAAATTTGAATATAGGCAAGGGAAACATGAGGAGGATGTTCATGTATGTGAAATTACATACTTGATGATTCTTAGATCATGTGTGGAAAGAGGCACCTAAATGTATTGACATCTATAAAGTATACTCTCGAGCATTGCCCGTATGGAGATCACTACAAAACAAGGTCAGTTTCTTAATATTGCTCAATGTAGACACCTAAAATCCCTTAGAAAATAAAGTATTTTTATTTTCTGAAAAGTCCCTGATGACATCATCATTAATTAATTAATTATTTAATTAATTAATCAATTAATTTTTATGCCATTAAATCCCTTTATCTTAATTAAAAATATTTAATTAAGGAATCCCTCCCAAAAATGTTTAAATCTTATTTAAACATTATTTTCCTTATTTATTAATTATTTAATTAATAAATTGACCAAAAATCTCCAAATAAATATTTAATTTATTTTTTTCCCAAAACTTGGCCAATTTCCTTAAGATCACTAGCCTCTTCCAAAATCTTCTAATCCTTCTTTAATTTTGATTAACAGCTAATCCCATCCTTTTCTACCCTTAATCCCAACTCAAAATATTTAATTAAGGTTAAATATTAATCCTCATGTTTATTAAAAATGTTTTAATGAATATCTCCTCAACCCAAACCCATGAAATAAATAAAACTTTATTTATTTCCTTAAAAACCTTTTATCCTCATCCTAAAAAATTCTAGACTCTTCTAGAAGGTCTTCATCCTCACCCTAAGCCTATTTCTAAACCTCCATCTTAGCCTAATCCACCCCATCCACCCATACTAACCAAGCTTAGCTACTAACTCACCCACCCTCATTGAATGCCATCCACTTGCCCATCTCTAACAAGCTTAATCTAAATCCTAAATCACCTCTAATCCCCCCCTAACCTTGTCACATTTCCTAAGTAAGCTTAAGACTTTCCTAAACCAAGCAAAGTCAACAATCTCAATTCCCTCCAAAATATCCCAACCACCCAACCATGAATGCTCTTACAAGGCCATAAAGACTCTTACAAACCCATTCATTGCTCTTACAAGCCATTTATGAGGGTCTTTAAGGCCTTGAGCCTCCTTTGTTGACTCATCCTTGCCCTTTCCTCCATCCACTCACCCTGTGACATGTGTCACTCCTTGATTGGCTCTAAGGAAGCACAATCCATGTGCTCTCCTCTCATGCAATCTAAGCCCTCCATGAGAATTTCCCCATCCTTGCATCTTAGCCCTCAAACCCTCAAGCCCGTAGCCTATAAATTGAATCCCCTCCCAAGCCATTTCATCAAAATCCTTTAAGCTAAAGTTATAATGCCATTTTGAGAGCAAGTTTTACATCAAATCCATTCACCCAAGCCCAAAATCCATCAAGAACACTATTAAAGCTAGTTTGAGAAGCTTGAGCATACATCCCAAATCCTATCAAATAGACTCATCCCTAAATCAAGAGAACAATCTCATTGAGAGAGCCTTTCAATGGCTCACATTCTCATTTGAGTTGGTTTCCTCTTTGTCTCTCTTAAAGGTTATATTAGTGTTGTTAGTTGATGCTTTGTTTCTTTTAATAGATTAGTGTTTATTGCTAACATATTAGTGTATACAATTAGTGTATAGGTTATGCGATTGATGTTGATGCAATCAATATTGACATTATGAATGCATTAATTTTATCCTACTTTGGAGTCAGTAAATTGAAACTAAATAAAAATAATTAGATAGTATTCTTTTACTACATTAGATACTCAAAAATTCAAGGATTCCAGTCCTGACCCATATAATCATGGTGTTTTTTTTTTAGGTTTTCATAGAGGCCTGTTGCCTATCATTAGTCTTTTCATTTCACATAGAAAAAATTTATGATTTGGAAATCATATGTGATGTACATGGAACATTGCAAGCCCTCTCTCCTTCAATTCCATCACAAGCCAACAAGCAAAACATTTGCCAATGCGAATGCATGTAGATTTGTTAGAAAGGATGAAAATAAATAAACTTCCAAGGTAATGAAGATGGGATTGATGGCGGCCTTGGTGTGGCAATTGGGTTGTGGAACTACTATTGCCTCTCAGCTTGAAAAAGACCCAATCCAACCATTTACTATGGCAATATTTTGTAGGTGCTCTTTACTGTTTCATATTATATATTCATGTCATTTATAATGTTAAAGCTTCAGAGTTCTTATATTTTCTTTAACCCTTATGGTGGCAGCAAGAAGCACTTGATTAGCAGGCAGAAGGGTCTCACTGCTAATGTCTATTATTTAAATATTTCCATTTGTAAAAAATGTTAATTGTTATTATGCTAAAAAAACAATAGGCACAACCCATTATCTCCCATTGATGTCTATATATTCATTTTGTCTTGTGAAAGACATCAAATGAGATAAGAGAATCAAATCATAAGAAAAGCAGACATACATACAATATGTACTATGAACTATATATTGTGATCTGACAGTGCTGATTATATAATGTGAGTCATGATATAATTTCCTTACATAATAGGATAATTCTATGTACATCTACATATCTCTAAATTAATATGCATTTTATGATTATCTGTTATGGTATCATAAATATATTACTGATTGAGAAATGGTTTAATACACTTCAACCCTCGACTGTACTCTTGCACCCTGCCAGGGTACAAGCGCTAGTATATTCTTTTTTATAACTAGTGCAAGGTAGAAGTGACTTTGAGAAGATCTACAAGAATTTCCAATAAAGTTATGTCACAGGAGGTAGACTTCTTTTAACAGGAAATAAAGTTACATCAAAAAAGCTATTTTTATTTTCTTTATTATTATTTTCTTTTCCTTTTTAGTCATTGGTTTTCATATTTATTGGATATATCTCTTTGTTGTATTTAGTATAAAGTAGAAACAACCATGCAAAGATCAAGGATTGCAAATAACACATAGGGAGCATGGACATGATATGATTGGGCTATTGTTTTATCCATTTTTATTTTTTATTTATTCTCTACATTTTTTTAGTGAATTATTCCATTTCATTAGAAAAGAAAATGTTATTAAATTTGATTTTTTAGAATTATTAGAAAAAACTTCTATAAGCCAAAATTTAGCAAACTAAGAAATGCTTTCTACTTTTATTTTATTTTGTTTTACTGAGGTAATGTTTTTTCCTCCATTAACTTAAAGGTAAATTATTATTATTATTTTCTAATATTTGAAATTTTGTGGTCTATTCAAGTATTAATTTTCATATTTTTTTAGTATTTTTTTTTGTCTAATATAAAAGAAAGATTGAGCAGATCTCACAATAAAATTCAGTGGTCAACATTAATAAAGACACTATATTTATTTACTTCATTAAATATCTAGTTATTAGTACTTGCCGAAAGGTTAAGTACTATTGTATTACTTTGTGACTTATTCATTTTAACTAGTGATTAAATGAGTTGCAATTGACCAATTACAATGAGTTATATTACATGCTTTATTATAGACATTATATTTCTTAAAATAAACATGCCAAATTTTTGACTTAATAATTTGTGTATATTTTTTTTCTCTCTTTTAATTGGATGAATCAATTGAAGCTCTTATATGCAAATTTGTGTATTTGTGAGGCATAATGCTCATATTCTCTAATTATTAGCAAATAATCATAGTTAAGAATGTGAACATTAGAGATTATTTGTAGATTATACTTAAACTTTTAATTTATTTCTAAAAATTAATGTATATTATTAATAAAAATATTCTACTTTATTTAGCATGATCTAATATTAATTTTCATTAGAATAAAAATCTCATTCACATGGCATTACTTTAAATATTTGCATGCTTGTAATTCACCTTTGTATAGATATCTTCAATAATAATATTTATTTGTGTATTTGTGAGATATAATGCTCATATTCTCTAATTATTAGCAAATAATCATAGTTAAGAATGTGAACATCAGAGATTATTTGTAGATTATACTTTGCCAGTATAATCAATTTTTGGTTTATATATATATATATATATATAATCATTTTCAAAACTTAAACTTTTAATTTATTTCTAAAAATTAATGTATACTATTAATGAAAATAATTTATTTTATTTAGTATGATCTAATATTAATTTTCATTTGAATAAAAATCTCATTCAAATGGCATTACTTTAAATATTTGCATGCTTGTAATTCATCTTTGTACAAATATCTTCAATAATAATATTAATAAAATTAATTTTTATTTATTTATATACTATATGTTATAATACTATATAATATTCTAATTAGAGGCAAGTACTTAGCCACTCTATGACACTTGTTTGAGATTTGGAATGACATTTATGTTTGAATTTCTTAGTTATAAGTTTAACATGAATGACAACATTCACCAATAACCTACATGAGATAGAAATCATTAAGATACCTATGAGCTAGGGAATACAACTTTACAACCAGCCATAGGTAACATTCTATTTTTATTAACTGGTTTTGAATATTTTGAGAAGTTTAAAGTTTCGACAAGGAAGTTGATAAAAACATTTGTTCCAATTGTTTGTAAAACTCTTATTTTGTGCAACAGTATATCTATGGTTTCTATTCACATGTTTTATAATTTTATTTCAATTTGAAGGCTTTGGAAGAGTTTAACGCTTTTGGAATACAATTAGCACCAAGGTTGCACTAGATCAGACAAGTGGTCAAAATCAATGGATGAATCCATCTCTACTATTTCAAGTGTTTGTGGGGGATGATAGGTGTCAGTTGGATCCAAAACCTATATATCCCATTCGTCCACCCATTTGGTTGACTCACACTCATCCCAATTTTCCTCTACAAATGATAGACAAAAGCATGCCATTTTTCATGTGTGGATACTCCATGAACCTACATTAGAGTTTCTAAAATAGTGCAACTCACTTGATCCTATCAGTGTGCAACAATCCTCATATGGTGGAATGCTAGTATTATCTATCAACCAAAAAAATCTATGAACTGTTTGAGATTTGGAATGACATTTATGTTTGAATTTCTTAGTTATAAGTTTAACATGAATGACAACATTCACCAATAACCTACATGAGATAGAAATCATTAAGATACCTATGAGCTAGAGAATACAACTTTACAACCAGCCATAGGTAACATTCTATTTTTATTAACTGGTTTTGAATATTTTGAGAAGTTTAAAGTTTTGACAAGGAAGTTGATAAAAACATTTGTTCCAATTGTTTGTAAAACTCTTATTTTGTGCAACAGTATATCTATGGTTTCTATTCACATGTTTTATAATTTTATTTCAATTTGAAGGCTTTGGAAGAGTTTAACGCTTTTGGAATACAATTAGCACCAAGGTTGCACTAGATCAGACAAGTGGTCAAAATCAATGGATGAATCCATCTTTACTATTTCAAGTGTTTGTGGGGGATGATAGGTGTCAGTTGGATCCAAAACCTATATATCCCATTCGTCCACCCATTTGGTTGACTCACACTCATCCCAATTTTCCTCTACAAATGATAGACAAAAGCATGCCATTTTTCATGTGTGGATACTCCATGAACCTACATTAGAGTTTCTAAAATAGTGCAACTCACTTGATCCTATCAGTGTGCAACAATCCTCATATGGTGGAATGCTAGTATTATCTATCAACCAAAAAAATCTATGAACTGTAGACTCACCCTCCTTACTTGGAACCATTGTAGTGTTTCTCCATATTTTTACTTTAATTCTTCATGAGCTAAAGCTCTTTTGAAACATGCACCTACACCATCATACTCTCCCTTTCCATGACTAGCCTCTATGAAATTGTACATATATTGAATTCTAGACAACCTGTGCATCTTGCTCAACCAATAGAAAAATCGTGCACTCTTGAACTAAGATACACAATTTTCTAAATAAATAATGTGTTGACAATATGGTATGCCCCTATTATCCAAATCTCCATAAAATAGTTGAAAGCAACCATGTACAAACTCCATAGAATGAGATCGGTCATCGTTGATGTAACAATGGTACTCCGTCAATATCTTCCTATCATCTTTTGTACTTTTAGTGAATGCATGAATGTTATGTGAACAAATATGGAAACCTTTTGAGAAGTATAATTCTTTGCGTGCATGTCATTTTTTGGTTGTAGTGTGTAGCTCTCTGCAAATTCTATAACCAAAACAATGGTATCTAGTGTAAATGTATCCTTGCACAACTTGAATTATAAATTCAGCCATTGAGCTCTATGTACATATGCCTTACATATGCATAAATAATATTTTCCAAAAAATCTTCATGAACTCATACATTGGAATCTTTTTTATGACTTAATCATATCCTTTACCCTGTTTCCCATCTTTTAGAGCATGTGTCACTAGCTTATATTTTCTGTAATCTACGATTTCATTTCCAATTGCATGTGTACTGTTGGTGTTTGAAAATGTTACCCATTTCCAATTACCTTGAAGAGAACCAAAACACATCTAGGGGTAGCTAACTCCCATTTTCAACATGCCCATTCAGACACCAGGCCAACTATAAGGCATGACCCTTCTTCTTCTTCAAGCTTTGCAAAACCTAGGCAGGTTGACCTATAGATTCTTTATATGGTACTAGTTATCAAAGCATACACTGAATCTATTGTGATAGCAGATGAAACCTGTAATATCTCCTAGTGGCTTATGAAGTAACACAGATTCCAAAATAGCTAGGTGCAAACCTATATTATTCATAAACTGAGTGAGGGTTTAAACTTTTATGTCCACTTTAACATGAAGGGAAAAAGATTGATTCATATCGAGAAAAGACAACATGTCTAATATGCAGCAAAAACTTAATGATCCTACAAATGACCAGTGCCTTATCCATTAGGGCAATCCTATACTTCAGAATTATGCATCCTTGAACATCAATCAACATATGGCATATGTAGAAATATTCATGTTCGGTCTGTTCACCTTATGAATTAGACAACAATATCCAATATAACCCAATACTCTCACACATCCTTCTTAGTGAATCTGCAACCTTGTTTGAAACCACAAGCAATTCTATGACTCCTTAAGCCAAAAGCAAGCAAATTTAAAAAATACAACTAGGCAATTGCAAATAGGTTCAAGGCCTTTTTTCTTGAACATATAAAATTACAAATTCAACAAGAAAAGAGACAGAATTATATTGAAATTTAAAACATTCCACACATTTTATTTATCTCCTTGAAATAAGTACATTAGGAATGCATAAAACAAGATACAAGATCACACTACTATATCAAAAATATCTACGAAATCCATATGCTATTCATACAAGATATGCTGGGTGTGTGGCTTTCACAACTTGAGCAGAGCTCCAAGAACTAGAAATTGAAAACCAATCAACAACCAACCCCTTCTCTAGCCTTGGGATCTCACTTAAATACTGTGAGATGCAACAAGCTTCAGGCATAGAGAACTGACAAGTGTCCCATACAAAAGATATCAAAAGTTTATAACAGAAAAAAGGAGAGGAATGATTAATCAGAACACCATGTAAATTAAATATTCATCTATAGGCTCCTTTCTGTTATAATCTTTGGCTTATTCAATTTTACCACTGATTTGTTGTGCACACAATTGCTAAGACCACCTCATCAATGACGAAATCAACTCTGAAAAATATGACCATCCTAGGCCCGTGGGTTTTGTCAAGATGACTATTAAATGAGACTCATCTTTACTTCCCACTCTTTACTGATCATGCTAGGCTTCAGAAATAATAGAATCATTATTTAGCATGTAGTACAAAAGCCAAAAAATAATGCAGCTATTAAAAATAACAAAATAGGGATCCCTTGATCCACTACCATGCCTGCTTCCTTAACCAACTTCCTGCCAAAATTTGCCATCTACTGACACAACAAGGGGGGATATGCACAAAAAATGAATAAGACTATACCCAAGGGTATAAAATCTTCCTCACCTTCTTCCAAAACTATGCACAAGGTCTCAAAATTTTTTGCTACCCTAGCATCAAACTAAGATGCTTTGAAAATTTGTTTAAAAGATGATGTTACTACTGGAAAGGTTGTTAGCTTACCAAGTCTATTCCTTGTTCTTCTTACCACCTTGATGACCTAACTATGACACCTGACTACTAGCTTTCCTCTATCAAAAAACCATATATAGGCATATGAAGCTAACCGCTTTCCTTTTGTGAACCATCATTTGAAAATAAAAAGATCATTTTTCAAAATATCAGTGCCCAAGAACCAGCTACTCTTAATGAGCAATCCTTTCGCTATCCATACCCTCAGACTTAATGAAATCTTTAGAGACATCTTTTGAATAAATCATCCAGATTCAAAAAATGCAGAGACTATGGTATACAAAATTACCTGAATCCTTTTCCTTTTATCTTTGTAACTCTGCACTTTATCCTTGAGCCAACTGCTTAACACTCGTGCCAAATCTATATCAATCCTAGCAGTAATTATTTTCGTTCAGAGGTGACTCAAGAGTTTCTACTCGCACAAGTTGATATTGGGTAAATCTTACCTGTTACACTCTATTCTTCAGTTTCACATGCAAAGGTTTTTAAGTCTCATTAATGTGCAAAATGATACCACCTTCAATAATAAAATATGCGCCGCCAATCTTAAAGATCTTCCAAGTCAAAACTGTGAACATGATGACTTCAAAATTTGCTAGACAAGCTGGTCCGAACTAACCCAATCATAATTAGTCATGTGTGCAATTTCCCTTTTAGTTGGCACTTCTTGCTTTTAAGGAAATGCAAATGTGCAAGAGCCATAGATCTGAATTGGATCAACGAACTGAATCCGCCCCACGTGTCAAGATTGCGTATTCTCGCATTTCTTATTTTGTGAGCACCTTCAAAAAGTCAGAATGCACCAGCCATTGATCTTACTAAGATCAACGGTCGAAAAAAATTGTGTAAGCTCATAAGACAAGACTTGACATCACTAGGGACACGTGTCTTCATGACACAATCTCGCTTTTCTTAATCTCCTTGCATGTTAATAAAGTGGGCCAGTTCCCTCCGTTGATCTAAAGAAGATCAATGGTTGATGAAAAATTGCTCAACAACCACTGCACTGTTCCTTTATCACAAAACATGTGGCACATGAAAATGGCATGATTTGGTCAATCGCGATACGTGTCCACAACCTTTTATTGCACATGCTCTGACAAACCTGATCGCGGCATTCAAAAATTTGATGCCTACGACATCATTATCTCTACACTTGGTCCCACCATGCCCGCTTGCCCACATTATTTAAAGATCACACATTTTGATAATGTGGGAATATAGGCACCGTTGATCTTGCTTTAAACAATGATGATTAGAAACTTGTGATGACTGTGCATTCATTCAATTTGAATGGATCAATGAAATGTTTTCTCTTCATTCCATGTCATCTATCAATTTGCCATGGAGGACACACCGTAATTACCTTTTTGCAAAAGGTGGGCCAATGATGTCACCATTGCCATGTGTTGCAAAGCGACATTCTCACAATTTTTATTTGCCTCGCATCTTGAAAATGCGAGTATGCCTCATCCGTTGATCTCTCACAGATCGATGATGTTCATAACCTATCCTCTTCACTCATACGAAAACCTCTTTGTGTCTTCACTAGGGACAGATGTCACTTATGTGCTTGTCTACTTTGTCTAAACCATGCTCATCTTCATCTTGAGGGAAAGCGTCATCCGTTAAACTATCCAAGATCAATGGTGAGTCAACCTTTTGAAATATCTTGGACCCATGAAATTAGGCTGTGCTACATGTCTTCTTTGTGCTTCCCCACATATTGTAACAACCTCACATCTTGAAAATGCGAGAATGCATGGTCCGTCGATCTAAACAAGATCAACGATCATCAAGACTTGCATGGTAAGTTTGAAATGCAGCTTTTGTAGATTTAAATCCATGTAAACCATGATTACCTTAAACTTAAAACAGATTTAATCAAACATTATTTCACATTTGCCTAAGGTTTAAAAGGTATACCCTGAGAAAGAAATTTAGAAAAGGCTAAAAGATTTCAAAAGAAGTGGCAAATTTGCACAAAGTAATAGGTTCTTGACTAGATTCTACATATCAGTTGGGGTAGAAAGCAGATTCAGGATTGGTTCAAAATAAGACTTTGTCAGATAACTCAGAATGACAAATTATTATCATGGAATGCTTAGATAGGCTGAATGAAAGGTGTTAGAAACATTGAACACCTCTAGGGCCTTATAGGTATATTCAGTTACATAAGCACTATGGGGCTTTGATCTTCTCAAAATTTCAAAAGGATGATCAAAATGGGAGTGCAATTTTGAGCTCCAAAATGTACTATCCATATATTCACAAGTTGATAAAAGCTACAAAGAGCTATAAAATAAGCATGTACCATCCAAGCATGACATCTTATAAGATTGTTGACCGTCACCTATTCAAATAAAATTTTGGATATGAATTCTCTTGAAGATCTGGGTGGCTCATTCATGTCACAATCTTGTAAAACAAACTTCGAATGTGAAAACACACATACATGCCTAAAAAAATCAAAATGGTTAGAAAATTCATTATGTATCCTACAACAACAAGTTGTACACATGTGATTTATATTCACATAAAAAGGTTTATCCATCTTAAAAAATGTTTGACTTATTCAAATTTGAGGATATATACCAATTAATTTATCAAAAATTTGTGTCTGAGTTGAGTCCAAAAATGTTTCGCATGTGAATTATGATTTTGGCTACTAATCCTCCTTCTTACAACATCTATTTGATTAGGGTAAACATGTATGTTATTTATCCAAAAATCTTCAATCAATGATTTTAACGCTTCACTAATTTCTTTATCCTTTCATGGTAGTCAATCACTAAATGTCCATAACTCATTTATTGTTGGATCTTCTAATCTCTCATGCCTTACCATGGATCTCCTTAGAGTACCTCTACTAATTTTCAATATTTTTCTTATCTTTCTCATGAGTTGAGCTTTCGTTATTTGGGTACTTACTATTGTCCATGTAAGTATGCATCTTATGATATTACTACCTTTGGTGCATGATTTAGAACCCACTTTGTCATATGCACTCATTAGATTCTTTACAATGCTTTTTCCATTTGAATCATCCATCGTTCTTAGCCCAAGAATCTTCATGATGGGCTTAAATTTGAAATTTCTCATCATTTCAAAAAATAATTGGCATTAACTTGTAATATTTAATTCTTTAAATAATAATCTCCACATATGATTAACTTTTTTTTGACAAGTAGGCTTGCTAATCTTGTTAGGCATTGATTTCAAAATTTTAGTATCGATATAAATCAAATATTTTGGTCTTCTAAAATGAAATCTAGAAGGTGTTATAATCTCTTCCATTCCCTCAACATTTTGGACATCAAAATAAGGTTGAGTATTTTGTGTACCTTGAACCAAAGATGATGTGCTTTGGCAATAAGATGCAAAAGATGGAATATCATCTACTTGATATGTTGATGTTGTGCCTTCAACATGATATGATAGATTGTGTACATTGTCAAATGTAGAAATTAGCATCTCTTCAACACAAGATGATGATATGACTCCAACACTAGAAGATGGTGTAGCTTCACAATTCAATTGTCTTCTCAAGCATAAGAGTCTCATTTGTTCTCTTTTTCTTTCCAATTCTTCCTTTTTGTTTCTTTGTATTGGTGGGTCATGTTCCTCTTTGAAAGACAATTCTTCATTATTGCATTACAATTTTTGTGTTCACGTAGTAGTTTCATTTTATCTCTTTTAATTGCCAAATCTATCTCCCTCTCTTTCATTGTTTAAGTTTTTGGTTTCTTCGTTGGCATGATGATGATTTCTATATGTCAAATTATTCAAACATCTGAATTACTTACAATTTGCAAATAAAAAGTCATTCAAATACATATAAAAATTACCATTATTTCAATGAATACACAATATATATTAAACAACTCGTCAAATATCTAACCATTTCGATATAACAATTCATTCAAACATACAAATTTCAATGAATTAAATATATATTAAACAACTAGTCAAATTATAATGAAATTTGTTTCTATAGTAACAAAGAATATTTATAAAGGACTACACTAAAATTTTCTATAGAAAGAATGTTTAAATTTTTTTCATATAGTGTATCCAATGATTGAATTTAGTGTTTGCTAGCTTCCAATAGCATGAAACTAGTGTTTTGTGTTAGAACAGTAGAATAGATAATAGAAAAAATGGGAATATGGGTCAGTAGGGACCCAAACTTTCCTTATAACCATTTTTTGGTGTTTTAATATAGTGTGTACACAATATAGTGCATATGCCCTATAAAGCACACACACACTATAATGTATACACACTATATGAAAAATCTCTCTCTCCCTATCCCACCCTCTCCCATCCCCTATACTCTCTCTCCTCTCCCACCCTCTCCCATTGATGTAGGAGCTTTTAGTGGCTTTCTAAGTAGGATCTTTTAGTAGTTTAAAAAAAAAAAAAAAAATTCTCAGTTTTTAGAAAGTTGGGTTTTTTTTAATAACCTTGAAATATTACTTCCAATTTAAAATGTTAGTTGGCAATTAATCTTATCTTAGCTTTACGAAGTTTTACAAAAAAATCAGCTTTTTTTGAGTTGTTTTAAAAATTACCAAAAATGGCAAAAAAATAGTTTTATGAAAAAACTACCAAAAAATGGTAATTTCATATTTGTATTTAAAATTGTAATTTCTCTCATTGTAGGAGGAGGAGGACTTGGAAGAATAATAAAGAAGAATTTGGAATTCTCAAATTTATTTTGTACTCTTTTTGTATTATGTTTATGTTAAATATTTGAGAAATTTTGGCTACATCATCTGGTATCCGAGCATAGAAGGCCTAGGAAAAGGAGATTTTTGTAGTTGTGTGGTTTTGAGTTTATGCTTATGCAGGTTGAGAAGAGGAACTAGTTTCCTAAAGACTAGGTAGAGAAGATAAATACCTGGGTTGAGGCAAAGGCAAAGCATAAGCAAAGTTAATGGATTCGTTTGAAGAACTAGATTTATTGATGAAGTATTTGCATAAGAGGAGAGAAAAAAATAAAATAAAAGAGAAAGAGAGGAAGAGGAAGGAGGAAGAGAAGAGGTGATTAGATTTGAAAGAAATATTAAGAGAATTACAAGAAAGTTTGCAACAATTAAGAAAGCTAATGGAATTAGAAATGAAAAATGGTACCTACCAGTCGAGAAGAAGATCACATGGCCTATTTAGAAGATTATTCAGAAGAAGAAGAGGAAAGAAGAGACAAAAAAGAAGAAGGAAGATATAAAAAATAAAATGGTGAGTATACCAATGACTTTTTTGACTTCAAGAATTGAAGAAGCCAAGATAAACATAGCCATGGAAGAGTCTTTTTGTCATTTTCAGCCTTATGTTCAGAATGAGCAAACAAAAAAGGTTGTTTATAATGAGATTTCTAATGAAGATGTTTTAGATTTTTTTAATGGGGTATATTAATGTTCCCAAAGGTATTATGTTAACTGTAGAAATGGTGGATATGTTGATATATTATATGTTGAAGACATAAATAATTGTGGTACAAAGGTTTATACAAAAGAAATAGAATTTTGGATTTTAAAGGTTGAGAAGATATTGAGTAGAATATGGATTAAGAAAAATAAGAGGAAGAGGGATCTGGTGACAGATGTAAAGATGAATGATAAAATGTCAAAAAATTGGAAGACCGGGAAGAAGGAGTAAGCTTGCATTCCTTTGAGTCAATAAAATCAATGTTTGATACAATGGAAGGAAAAAGAAACTATACACATTCAAAAAACAACTTGCAGGAGATGCATTCTTTCAACTAGAGGAGAATGATGTAGGAGCTTTTAGTGGCTTTCTAAGTAGGATCTTTTAGTAGTTTTAAAAAAACTTTTAATGCTTTTCTTAGTTTTTAGAAAGTTGGTTTTTTTTAATAACCTCAAAATATTACTTCCAATTTCGAATGTTAGTTGGCAGTTAATCTTATCTTAGTTTTATGAAGCTTCACAAAAAAATCAATTTTTTTTTAGTTGTTTTTAAAATTATCAAAAATGGAAAAAAATAGTTTTACGAAAAAACTACCAAAAATGGTAATTTTGGATTTGTATTTAAAATTTTAATTTCTCTCATTGGAGGAGGAGGATGATTTAAAAGAATAACAAAGAAGAATTTGGAATTCTCAAATTTATTTTGTACTCTTTCTGTATTATGTTTATGTTAATTATTTGATGGATTTTGGCTACATCACCCATCCCCTACTCTCTCTCTCTCTCTCTCTCTCTCTCTCTCATCCCCTAGTCTCTCTTTATCTCCCCCTATCCCTCTCCCTCTCTCTCCCTCTTTCTCTCTCCCTCTCCCTCTCCAACTCCCTACTCTCTCTCTACTCCTATCCAACCCTTTGACATCCCCTATTCTCTCTCTCCCCCTTTCCCCCTCCTCTCTCTCTCTCTCCCACCCTCACCTATCCCCTACTCTCTGTCCCTCCCTCTGCCACCCCCTACTCTCCCATCCCATACTCTCTCTCTCTCTCTCTCTCTCTCCTATCCCTACTCTCCCATCTTGTACTCTCCCTCTCCCCCTATCCCACCCTCTCCCATCTACCATTCTCTCTCTCTCTCTCTCTCTCTCTCTCTAGATTTCTCCCTTTGTCTCTCTCTATATCCCACCGTCTCCCATCCCCTACTCTCTCTCTCTCTCTCTATATATATATATATATATATATTCTTAATTTTTTTTAATGTATCTATCTTAATCTTCATCTCCATATTTCTCTAGCTAAATCTCTCTCTCACACACACACATCTCTCTCTCTCTCTCTCTCTCTCTCTCTCTCTCTCTCTCTCTCTCCCATCTCCTACTCTCTCTCTATCCTCTACTCTCTCACTCTCTACCATGTCTCCCTCTCTCATTCCCTCTCTATTGAAATTTAGGCTTATATAGTGTGTGTGTGCTATTCAAGCCTAAATTCAAAAATTCTTTAAATAGCATGTGTGTGCTATGGCGCGCATGCTCTATTTAAAACTTTGAATTCTACCAAGCCTAATGCTTGGATTTTCCTTGGGGATGCAACCTAAAGGTTTGGAGTTTCTAAAATAGTTTTAGATGTGTTTTGAGCAAGAAAACAAAAAATTATTGATTTTTCTCATGTGCTCTCATTTAAGTTTCCTCATGGTTGAGCATCGATAAAATCAAGTTACATGATATTGTAGATCTTTGTGTTATTTATATAACCATGTAATTTATTTCAAATTTGAACTATTTCAATCCTTTCAACTATACTTTCTTTTGAATGTATGTCCATTTTCTATCAAAAACCTACATGTACTAATTGAGGTGTAGATTCTAGCTTGTTCATCAAATTTCACAACAACTTATTTTTTTAGAAACTAGACTTCATTCTAGGCACACTTTGAAAAAAAGAAGTTTTGATTTTAGATTAGTTTTCAATAATTTATAGGGGGAGCACATAGATATTTCATGTTTTTGGGATGTGTCCAATTACAAAATTCATTAAAAAAAATACACATTATAAAATTACTCGAAAAATCTAGGATAAACTACATAGTGTTAGGTAACTTTGGACCAGAGTGATTAATTTTTTTTTTTTAAAAGTTAAAATTGTAGTGGGGCCACACTCTGCACTATGTTATATTTTTTCTAAAAAAATAGTACCACTTTTTGTGGCCCCCTTTTTTGAGGACCTTAAACTAAACCATTTTGAAAAAAAATTAGTAGTTTAGAAACAATATTCTAAGGACTACTACTTTTGTTTTTGTCAGAACTTAAAATTTTGAGTGTAACTATTTTCAAATTCTTGTCGAAGTTCAAAAATTATTGATTTCAGAAAGAAAGTGGCCACTTATACCCCAATTTTCGCACTACAAATTGGTGTACATACCCTAATATTAACTTCTAAATTAATATAATTTATTGTTGTGATAGATATGTGTTTGGAGAATGTAGTGGATGGCCTAGTAAAACTTTTAAATTTCTTAAACCTCATATATCATTTTCCTCTCTCTCTCTCTCTCTCTCTCTCTCTCTCTCTCTCTCTCTCCTTTCCTCTGCCTCTTAATGTAGTTAAAGATGGAATACATATATTGTTAAATTTTACAACTGCTATAATTAGATTGATAGAACATCATTGAACAAGATACTAGCACATCATTTGAGTATATGAACGAAACACCCATTGGTGAAACAAGATTAGGGTAAATTGGAAATAGTACCACCTCTCTAATTAGTACTTTAGTGGAGCTATATTAGATGTCATTATTGGAAAATGAATTCTATGAAAAATTTGATGGGTTGGGCACATAATTGAAAGTTTATATACTATAGATTGTATGTCCTTTCCATTTCAGCATTTGAAATAAGAGTGTAATCTATTTTAAACATGTCAGTGGGTTCTAGTTCTAAACCTTGGGTAAGGTCTAGAATAATTCATCTTAATAATAGGCATTGAAGGTTAATTTGTATGTATTGTTAATTAGTTTATTACCCTATTTTTAGTGATAAATTCTCTTTCATAGTACAATTCTTTCAATGGTGGTGTCTATCTTAGATACTGGTAGCAAGGTTACGTGTAACATTGGAAAGTGTAGTATGTATCATTGTGTTAAAATAGACATATTATTAATTTTGTTACTTACTATTATTTATCAAATAAACATTCTTATAAAAATGTTTCTATATATAATTGGTTATCCTTTGTGAATAAAGGTTTTTTAAGATCTTTTTGGTATATAACTTTGAAGTATTTTATGTAAAATTATATTTTAATAATTAGTGGTATGTTGATTGAATAAAATAGAAAAATAATTTTATTTAAATATATACTTGAATATAAAAATGATATGCTTGTCATTAACCTTTATAAATAATATATCTTTAAATTTTTATTTCATTGATAACTAGGAGAAATTTAATACAATTTTAGTTAAATTATGATATTGATATCAGGATTCAAATATCATATTTCATGAATAGAAGGGAGAAGAGGAGATGGGTGGAGAATGACTAAAATGAATAATAGAAATAGAAAAGAGAGATAAGAATAGGAGGGTAACATAGGATGAGAGGGTATGTATATAGATGAACCAAAATCAAATATCAAAGTAGAGGGTAATTATAAAATGAGATGAATAGGAAGATGAAAGGGTGGAGAGAAAAGGTAGAATGATATAGATCTATGGGGTGATAGATGGATAGCTATAGAGATCAACAAGATCAAAGAGAAATAGAGGAAATAAGAAATAGAGAGAGAGAGGTGAAATGTAAATAAAAATATTAAATAAGATAGAGATAGGAATGGACAAAAGAGAATCAATGTGTGTGAATGAAAAAGATTCAACATTGACATAAATGTAGAATAATCTTTGATTAAATATAGTCTTAGCCATAAATAGAAATAAAAAATCGTTCATTCAAAGTTCCTCCCCATGGAAGGTGGGGTTTACTCCATTAAAGAAAGTGTTCATTGTCAAATCTTGAAGCCAAATTAATCAAACTAGCCCTATTATTTTATTTTTCTGTAGAATCCTAATTCTCACACACTTCAAACCATTACTAAAATTTTACAATGGAGGATAAATATAATCACCTAAGTTTCCACATCAGCATCATTCAATATATATAAAAATATTATGGCAATCCTTGCACCCTTCAAAGGTGCAAGTGGTAGTCTACAATATTTTCTTGCTTTTATAATGCACGTCTCACAGCTACCTTAGTTTACTTAGAAAAGTCTAGCAAGTCTGATCATAAGTCTATGGAAGTTGGTGTGAGTGTAGTTGGTATTCTTCTTCCTTTCAAACTTCTCCTAGCACCAGTCAACCCCCACTCAGCTATATAATTAATAATTACTTTCCTTCTCATTTCCCTACCAAATCACCCAAACTCTAAAATGGTGCCCATGGCCAAGCTATTTGCCCATGACCAAACTATTTTGTGTATTCTATCATTATTCCTATAATGTCTCTCCTTTATGTCTATAGCAGATGTATTGAGAGGCAATGAGAAGCCCTCCTTCAATTCAAAGTAGGCCTAAACTACTCTCTTGTTTCCTTTCACTATATCAATCGGAGTTCATGGGGGGAGGGAGGAGATTGTTGCACAACCATCATGAAGTCCATGTGGAGATTGCTAGAGAAATGAGGTAGCTTGTGAAGAAATAATCTCCACATCTTCATTATGATGCTCATGAGCCACATCCTTAGGAGGTACTAGTATAGTACGAATCTCCACTTTTTTTTGTTGCAACTCATAATTATTTGATGAAGGGGTAGATTTCTTGATGTTCATGGATGAGCAAAACATCTCCAGCTCATCCCAAAAATTTTCTTCATTAGAATCCTCTTTCTCTGTTGCAGTAAAACACATAGGTCGAGGGGAAACCTCATGCATATCAGCATGTTCTTTGTCAAGGATAGAGCTATCCTTGAGGCTCTCTTTTCCATCCTCCATATCATGGAGGGATATGTGCTCCAAAAAATGGTATTCTTCTTTCTCCAGTAGCAGAACCTCATTTTCATCTAAAAGTTCAAAAGCCATGATTTGTTCCTCAAGAGAAGGAACAACCTTTTCTTCTTTTAATTCCTCAACAAAGGAGGGAAGCTCTTCAAATAAGAGGGTTGGATCCTCTTCCTTTTTCTCAATCATTACCTCTTTATCCTCCTTAGTAGGCTGCAACTCCTCCCATGGCAACTTTGTGGGCTTTGCTACACTCTCCCAAATTGACATAATCAGACTATCAGGAGTCCATATGACTGGTCCACCCTAAAAGAGTGAAATGGTAATGGTTATGGAAGGCTCATAGGGCCATATTTTTCAAATGGGGAGTGGAGAAGTTACAACATTAGGCTCTTGTGATGGAGGTGACTTCTTGAATCTTGGAATGATAAATTTTGGAGAATGAGATGCCTCTACTTCCTTAGTCTGAAAATGAGCTGACTAGAGCCTCATTTCCTTCTCTCTTACTCTAGCATCTTTCCTTGCAAGCTTCTCCTCAATGTGTCTCTATCTCTCCCTCTCTTCTTCTTGTTGTTGGAGATAGGCTTGGTATTCCTTCTCCTCCTGTTGTCTGTTATACTAATGTTGCCTATCAATACTCCTCATCTCCTCTTGAAAGATTAACAAATAGTTATCTAAGCTTATGTTGTTCTTGTAATTTCACAATGAACACCCCATTTCACCTAGAAATGGGGACCCCTTATTTTATTTTTTACCTTTTTGGATCCCTAGTCTTGGGTTTGAGTCTTTTTAGGATTTTTCCTAATGTCTTTGGCTAATTTGGGTTTCTGCCTAAAAAACCAGATTCCAAAAACCAAGTTTTTGAAGGAGGAAAGTCATTTTTGAATATGAGGATGTGCACTAGAGCACCTCACCAGGTGCACTAGTACACTGAGTCATATTGGGAAAGCACTTACCTCTTGGAAGTGTGTAGTAGCGCACCTCTAAGAGGTGCATTAGATCCTGGGTATATAAAGCCCGAGACCCCAACCTCTCTCCTCACAAAACTCCATTTCAATCCTCTAGATCTCATTTGCCACACTTTTGCACCCACCAAGGTGTGCCTCTCTGCTGAATCCATGCCTTCCTACACACAATACACAAAACATTAAAACAACACCTAACTGAAAGGTGTCCAGCTAAGCACCTTCCTTTTGCATTAATCATAAAACTTAAAAAGCATAAACTAAAAACATGTTGTAAAGATAAAGGTGTGCAAATGAACACCTATCTAAGGTGTGCAACTGTGCACCTTTATTGAGATTCAAACATCCATAAAATCAAAGGGTGTGCACTTAGTGTACCCCATCTGATTTTAATACTCTCACCCTTTGTGTTGTAAGGGTGTGCACCCCATGAGATGTGCAAGATGTGCACCCTTATTCTTTGAAGTATTGCATAGAAGAAAACACACCTAGCACACCTCTGAAGTGTGCCATATGCACTCTTTTTTGTCTTTCAGGGTTAGAAAATGGGGTTTTTGATGTTTTAAGGTAATTTTGGTAAATTAGGGTTTTTGTGTTATGTTTTTGTCATCATTAGGGTTTATGTTAGTTTTTTCCTCCTCTAAACTAATGGATGTTAATTTTGTGTAGATTCAATGGCTTCTTCATCATCTTCCCTTGTTGCAAAGATGGTCCTAAAACTAGTAATTTTCAAGTTTCAAGGTGTTTAGGCAAAGTCATGCTTCCAAGATGATTATTTGAAGATCTAAGACACTAAGCTCAGCCATATCGATTGGAACACTTTAGTAGTTCTATGCAACAATCATACTGAGTGGTCCCTTATGATATATGCTCTTATCAAATCAGGGTTAGTCAACGCAACATCTCACCTAGTATTAGTGGAATTGTTAGAATTGATCACGACACTGGTGGAGAACTATGTCTTAGAAGAAAGGGTTGTAAAAAGAATAACTAGAGAGATCATGTTAGACCTAAGACCTAAGAACATAGAGAAGGTATTCCATCTTCCAAGGGAAGATCAATCTATCAGATTGACATATCATCAGGCAGAAAGGTGGTACAAAGAACATGAGTGGAAGCATCTAAAATCATTCAATCCTCGTATCTTATTGAGAAGATTTCTCTTGGACACAAAGCAGTAAAAGTGGAAATGACAAGGGGCTATATGAAAGATGCAAACACATGGCCTTATATAGTGTACCCCCATTTTGTGAAGAAAACACTTTCATAGCACAACAAGGAATACATAATATTAAATGATGCCTTTATTTTTGTAATTATCTAGTTCATTGAAGGAGATTATGTGAAAAGGATGTTAGATGAGGCAACAACAAAGATTTTATAAATTGGTTCCTATTACATCCAATATAGGACATTCACTTATTTGAGGGTAGCAAGTATGACTATTAATCCCAAGAAGCTCCCTAGGTATCTATGTGATAGACTCATATTGCTAGAGATTTCTTGACAACTCTTGTTTTCATATGATAGAGTAAGGAAGCAAAACAAGAAAACTTGGGTGTAGCCCATTACTATAGCACCATTTAGTGTAGTCCAGAGATATGATATTTTTTCTTTTGAGTATCATTGGGATCACTATCCCTTGGATGAATATAACTCTCCTCGTCCTTATTTTGATAACATTGGAAGAGTGCAGTACTTAGCGGGGAAATAGTTCCAACATGAAGATGCCATAGAGGACCATTGGATGAATGCACTGGATGACTATGAAACCTATATAAGGGATTATTATAGGATGACTCTCTATTTGGCAGGTAGTGATTTTAAGATAAAGGTCCCTTTAAAGGTAGTACAGTAAGATACTGAAGAGGTCCTAGGTCTAGTGTCTAATAGAGATAAGATTTTTGATCGACCTATTATGAATGTGGAGATTGATAAGGAGGAGAAATTAGATATTAATCATAGGGCTAGGCATGTCATTTAATTGACTAAAGATTAGATCAAAAGACCTTTCAAATTGGATCTGATTCCTCAAGCGGTAGTTTTCCAAGCTATATCCTACCCAACAGAAGGTAAAGGAGCAAAGGTGATAGTGCCCACTTTTATAGCTCAGTACACACTAAGGTTGGAAACAATGCACCAACTTGATAGAGAAGTTGGATATTATAGGGCTCAAAAGGGTAACGGTAAGAGGAAAAGAACTTCACCTCAATCAGCTAAGCCAAAAGAAGTAACAACTCAAGCACTGCCACAATAAGGGCCAGAGGATCTACAAGGCACAAATAATGTAGAAGTCACACAAGTTTATGATAATCTTTAAGCGTCACTGCCAAATCAAGGGCAAGGAGCTGAAATAGAAATATAAGAAGTGTCTGCACCTAAAAAAGAGGTACAAGCCTCCCCATCAGCTCCTAAGAGAAGAAAGATCAAAACTCCAGTCAAGAGGAGAGAAAGGGTGACTAGAAAGGTTATCCCTTTTTCATTAGTACCAGAAGTCATTTTAGAAGAGGAAGAAGAGGATGATGAAGATGAAGAAGATAACCTAACTTTGAGTCAGAGGACTCATCTTACTAGGGCCACAAAGTTAGAGTGAAGAAGAAGTTCCACCATTACACCATCATCCATTTCCACTTAGCCTATTCAGTCTACCACTTCTAAGGATGAACTACAAAAATGGATTGACGAGTAGGAGGATGAAGGGACTAATTTCTTTTAGATTTCATATTTTGATTTTATGCTTGTTGGCACTGAGTTGGTGGGAGATAAGATAAGGGATACTCTAACTAATCAACCTCAACAATAGGATTTTAGTTAGTTGCTATCTCAGCCACAAGGACTAGAAATAGCTCCACCATCACCAAATCTAGAGTCACTTTTTCTGGATAAAGGTTTAGCTACTCCTCTCCCTCTAGGTACTAAAGAACATGTGTAGCCTAAATAGGAAGAAGGGCCACAACAAGTACCCATCAATGAAGTGTTTGAGGAATGGGAGATATATGAGGAACCTCAACAAACTTCCCAAGACATAGAGGTGAGGATAGTGGACTCAATAGATATAGAGATGCCCATTATGGATCTCTCATAAAAGGAGAAGACTCCAAAAAGGAGTGATAAAGGGAAAAGCCTAGTAGAAAAAAATCCTTCCTCTTCTAAAGGTAAATCTCTGATGGAACATATTCAAAGATGGCTTAGGAAAGAAGTGATGGTTAGAAATAAAAGACAGCAATACTCTATCGAGGAAGATGGAATGAGAGAATTAGTTGAAGCTCTCAAGAAGTATGAGTCACCTATAGAATATTAATGAACATTGGCCTTTGTAATGACTGATCAGAGTTAGGACTTGTTTGATCATGTTTCTATCCCTCCTTTGCATGCAAATATCAAAGACTTAATCCCAAAGGATTATCAAATCAAGGAGGTTGTGCTTGGAAAAACCACGGTGGACACTACCAAATTAATGGTGACAACAAGAATTAAAGAAGTGTTTAGGCATTTAGAACAGGATGAGACTAAACTGATAACTCTTTGGAAGTAGAATTAGATCCTAAAGGGATATCTAAATGAAGTAGTTGGTCCATTGGATCCTAAAAATCCTGAGGATACTTTAAATGTGACACTTAAGAAGAGGGATAATGAAAATATGCAGCTTGATCTATTTTTGAAGGCTTGTCAGCAATGGCGAGAAATTTTTGAAGAGAAAGGTGTGTAGATTATACAAGGAAACCTTAAAATGCTACACTAGATAAGTTGGTTGATATATTGAACCAGGATTTTTCTTTAATGGATGAAGCACATACCTAGGGTAAAGACCTACAAGCATTACAATCCATAAAGGGTCAAAGGAATCAGATGTTAATGGATGTATATACACTAGGTGAGTTAGATAAAATTGATGATGGCAATAAAGTAATGGAAAAATTACATGCAGATATTCATAAGCTCAACGATTAAACCCAAGAGAAAATTTTGGAGGTAGAGAAACATTCTAGTGATGCATGCTTAGATGTTTCTGAAGATGATACAAGGGATAAATTGATGACTATAGAAGTAGTTTTTGAATAGTTTTGGAACACTTTTGAAGAAGCCTCCACTGATGATGATATTAGACAATCATTTAGGACCAAAGAGGCATTACTAGATATAAATGTGAAATTGGGAGATTTTGCAGAGATTCACATCAAGGTAGGCAACTATAGGCAAAAAGTGAAGGAAAAATATGAAGCTTTAGATTTTTTGGATGCAGTCCAAGTCACTGAGATTATAGAGAAATTCAAGAGCAAATACCTAGACATAGCTCTGGTATAAAGGGGAACAAAACCAAGAAACTAGAATTTTAGTTTTGACACTTAATAAAATTTTACATTTTTTGCACCTACTTTCGAGGTGTGCAGGTGTGCCAGTTACATAGGTGCCTTACTTTCAAAGTGCACTAGAAGTTATTGAAGAAGTTAGAGGTGCATCGATAGTTAATTACTAGTTCCAAATTTAGATTTTTTTCATGCACCAAAAATGTATTTGGATGACAATTTAACTCCTCCAAACATCTAGTGAATGTGGAGCTTCTATTTTTGGCACTTCCAAACACTCCTACATCAACTAATGGCTTTCTTCTTCTTATTTTCTCATGCTTTCTTTGTTTTAAGACATGTAAGGGCTTATTCATCCATTTAATGATATAAATAAGCATGGAGTTCTACTTAGCACCTGTTAGAGAGTCATTTTGTACATAAATAGATTTATTTTATTAGTTTAGAAGCATATGTTTCCATAAACAGATCTCTCACTCTCAACACAAATTGAGGAGATGATTTCTTAAAAATTTAGGAATGTAATACGTATTCTAGGCCATTATTTTGATGCTCACATTTGGAGTGTAGTGATTCTTTCCTAAGTGTGTTATATTTTATGAATCTATGTTCATAAAGTGTAATTGAGGCAATAGTTTTATTGTGTTATTTTGATTGAGTGATCTTTTAATTCTCGCATTTTCTATGGATTTACAAATTCCATTAACGTACTTAGTTCGAGAAGAGATTATCCCTTTTTATCTTCCATAGGTTTTTGTCTCGCATGAGCACACTTTTTGTGGCCTTGCAATCTAATGAAAAGTGAAACATCATATGGTTACTGAATTCCCATTGATGATTGCATTAGTGGAATTAGGGAAGCATTGCTCCTATTTACATTGGTTACCTACCAATCTTTTCAAAGGCTTAACTCATAGACGTGTTATTTTCTGTAGCTTATGTCCGTTAGGAATTTACTTTTCAAGTTATTTTCTTAAACTTCTTGTTACCCTATCTTTGTTATTTTTTTTTACAAATATTTGGTTAATTTAGGAATTCATATAGTTGCATTTTTACATTGCATTCATTAAAAAATAGAAAAATAGAAAAATATATTTCTTTTTGTGTGATTTTTCTTTTGAGATAGAAAGCAGATCCAAATCTTATCCGAAATTGGTTAGAACCAAAAAATGCCTCCCTATGAACAAATACATTTATCTTCAACTAAGTGGATTCCAGTAGGTCACAAGATTTCTCAAAACCTTGGAGTTGATCCCAAATAATCTTTTCAAGAGAGGAGTTTGAAAGGATTCTTGCCATTAAGCACCATGCAAAATGACAGCTCAATAGATGTGGTGCTAGAAAGAGTGCCCCAACAATTTGGAATAGAAGAAAAAAACTTGCAATTTCAAAATTCTGCATTTTTTACAAGTTCAAAAATATTTCTATGCTTCCGAGCTTCCAAGGTGCGCCAGGTGCACTAGCTTCCAAGGTGTGCCATATTTTTGAGAAAGTGTACTTTTGTAGAGGTGTTTTTTTTCTAAAATTTATGCAAACTAGAAGATCCTAATCCATTATCTCCATTTTAGCGAACTTTAAGATCTTCACCTAGTGCACATGAGTTCCTCGAACTTATCCATTTTTGTAAGCCTCATAGTGACAACATATTACCTTGACTTCTACCACTTCCATTCAACATTTCATCATCTTCCTCAGTTCCACCCCCACAATAACAAATCATTATTCCACCAAATCCTCCAATGGCCTTTTTAGAAAATTTTGTAGGCTCACCAATCAACTTGATAGGTGTACTCAATGACCTTCCTAAGAATCCTGAGAAGTTTTGCCCAAGGTTCATCTATGGAGAAATAAGAACTACTGAAGATCACATCAAGGTATTCAAGTAAATTTGCAATTGAAAGCAGATTGCTAATGAGAATGTGGTTCTTTTCTTATTCCCCTACTCTTTGGGAGAAGTTTCCTTTAATTGTTATGTTAATTTTTCACTTGGATGTATTGGAGAATGGGATACTCTCAAAAATTTGTTCTCGGAACAATTCAAAACTTTCATCAACCCAATTGTGATACATCAAAAATTCATATCAATCAAAAGGGACCCAGTTGAGACAACTTAATGCTTCAACCATTTCTTTCATATGGCATACCACAAGTTGGAAACATCCTACACTACACCAGTTGAAGTGGCAAGTCAGATTTATCTAAATGCTATGGAGCACCTTATTGCTATTTTTCTAGGAAGACTTCCTGCAACAAATACTGATACATTAGACAAAGTCTTCTTGGAAGCAATTACCTTTACTAAGAAATTCAATCCTAATGGAGGAGGATTGATGCTTCTAGCTCAAGCTATTACAACAATGTCAACATCTCCTATCAAAGCACCTGTGATGCCTAGCTAATTCATACCAATGAATCTAGTTCCATTATAGTAGGTACCCGATCTACAAAACTCGGCTATAACATATCCAAGATATGAACCTCCAAAAGCTACTTTCTTCAAGCAAAATGCAGCAATATCTACTAAAGCAGGCAATAGTTTTGCCTTTGAGTTTGGTCAGATGAAGAAGACCATGTCACAAATGAACAATGAGCTGACTTGCTTGAGGTTGTTGCAAGGATAGAATAACAACTTTTAGAGAAACAATGCTAGTCCTTACAACAACAACAACTATGGTTAGAACTACAATAGGAATTTTAGTGGAAACAACAATGCTAGAATCAATAATGTAGGAAACAATAATGGAGGAAACAATTTTAGTTATGTTGATCATAACAATGGCTTCCAAAGACATAATTGAAAATGGAACACTCGTCCAAATAATGGGAGCATTCTTGTAGATAACAATAACAATAATTTTCAATATGTGGACATCAATCAGTATGATGATGGTCAAAATGCATCCAATAGTGATGGTTCATATTATAATGGAAATCAAGAAATGGGGGTATGTGTAGGATCATGGTCAACCAAACTATACCATTAAGTGGCAATGAACAATGTTATGTCAATTTGACGTGCAATTTTCAACTTTTTATGAACTTTCTATAAAAAATTTGAGCCAAAAGATTCTCTAGGAAATTGAATTTAGTTTCTAAACTACTATGTCTTATCTGAAAAAAATATAAATTGATTTGTCAAAAGTTTGAATTTTAATGCAATAATACAGAAATATTAGGAAAAAAATAAGAAGTAGACGTATGTCTGACCACCTTACTCAAAATGAAATGATAATATTTTTTAATAAGATTCTAGATATAAGAAATAAACTCATGCCCATATGTGATGCATATTTTTGTGTATTTTTATTCTAAACAAATAATTAATTATGAATTTTATAATATAGTATTTTTGGAATAAAAGACTCTCGTGTCTGACCACCTTAACTAATTCAAAACTCTACAAAATTAATTAATTTTTTTCCCCTTATAGTAGAAGAAGTATAGAATGTGATGCATCATTTTGATTTCAAAAATTTTGTACCATTTGAAAGTTATAGTTATTTTTCAATCAGTGTGTCAATCAAAACTTTATATGTAACTCCATTAAAAAATAAGTAATAATTACTTACTGAACTTGTAATTTGATAGAAATTACATTTATAGAAAGCTAAGAACATTCTTAAGAAATCCTTTTTGTTTCATCAAATTTGGGTGAAAAAATAGTCGTCAAGTACATGTTTGAAGTAAAACACACACAAGAATAGGCCAAAAACACATTTTTGGGACGTTTTTAAAGTTGACCATGTAGGGTTAGGATCCAAATATATATTAGGCTTTATAAAGGTATTAATTTTTTGGTTTGATATTAGGATGAGAGGGAAAAAGGTTGGATTCGATTTTGAAATGCTTTAAGACATTTCATAACTACATATTTTTCAGATCGCCACTTTTTGGCACATCACGATCCTGCACATATTCATGAATCAAAATTCACAAGCAAACGATAATGTCCCTCCTATGCAATTTAATGCTATGCTACTAGAACCTTTCAATTTTGTAGAGAGCATACAGGTGGAACAACTAGCCAACGAATAATTCTCTTTTTCATTCAGTCTGGAACAAGATATTCAACCTGAAGAGATGCTTGCTTTTTGAACTAATAATCAGAATACTTATAATTTGTGAAGTAGAAATGAACCTATGACAAATGGGATTCCGCCAGCATTACAACCAAATCCTCTTGATCTGAGAGTGAGTAACAACCCAGTACCAATCGGGCCCTCGTATGGAGGACAACAAAATTAAAGTCAAGGAAATGTGCCTACAATCTTGAAAATTCCCGCTTGGTCTACTAAAAAGTATAGTGCGGTGGAAGATTTGAAATGAAAAAAGGCCAACATGTTCATGTTTGACATGTTACAAAATTTTCCTCATCAATGAGAGGCACTGATGAAAACTCTTGATCATAAAAAGGCACCCCATAATATAAGCATTTTTCCTCAAAAGATAGTTTCTCAAAAAGACAATGCTTTTGAGGCAATGCCAACTATGTTTAAAGACAATGTTGAGGTGCCCCCATTTTCACTTAGCATCAGAATATATGTGAAGAATCTTCATAATTTCCTAATTGACTTAGGAGCCTCTTGCAATGTTATGCCACTATCCATTGTGCAAAGGTTGGGAGTCACTCCTCAACCCTCTAATTGAATAGTGACACAATTGATAAAATAGAGGTAAAAGTCATTGGTGTGTTGAAAGATGTTCGAATATAGTTGATAGTTGACCTTTGAATTAAAGACATCATTGATACACATGTGTTCAAGATTCCTAAGACATACAAATTGCTACTAAGTAGAGAATGGACAAAATGCATAAGAGGATGGTTTTCTATAGATTTTACTCAATTATGGTTAACATGGAAAGGGTTGAATAATCAAATCAAGATAGATGTGGAGCCAAAGTTAAAAACAATGATTAGAGCATACAATGCACCAAATAAGGTGGCATTCTTACAATTATATTTGGGTTCTTACAAAGTGATGGTTTTTGACACAACTTCAACCAAAATTTTAGATGATCAAGATGAAAAATCTAGGGTTTCAATCCTAAAGCAAGAAATCATAACACAGTTCATAGACAACATGGTGGCTAATTTACAATGTTTAGGAGAAGAACCTGACCCTAGTATCCTATTCTCCCAAGATTTTTTAGATTACATAAAGTTAGTCATTCAAAGTTCAAATGCTCATTTTGCCAAGAAGCGGTCACTAAGGTATTAACACACATGATGGAAATAAAGAGTGGTAACATTCAAAGATGAACCCATAAAAAGTGAACATTTTACAAATATATTTGAATATGTGGAAAAGGCTAAAGAGGAGATCGAAGGTCTAAATGTATCATAGAATGATACCTCTTCAGATGGTGGAGGTTTGACTTCTCCACCAAGAATGATCAAAGTCCAAAGGAGATAGTATGTAAAAGGTCAAGGATGGACTTCAGTGGTCATCCATCCTAAACCCAAAGCGGATGAAATTATAGAATTGATATGGAAAATTCAAGACAAACAAGAAAAACATACACTTCTTGTATCAAGGACTAACAATGGAAAATCATCAAGTCCACCCAATGAAAGACTACAATGGATTTCCAAGAAACAATTGTTTCAGGCCCAAGTGAAAGAAAAGATAAGGATGAATAAGAATAAGGTTAGAAAGACAAAGGAAGATCTATTTTGGATACTTTACTTTGACAGTTCCAAATGCAAATTAGGAGTTGGTTTTGGTATTGAGTTAATCAACCCAAAAGGTATTTCTTTCTACGTAGCATGTCGATTATAGTTTAGATGTACTAATAATGTTGCAGAGTATGAATTATTGATCTAAGGACTTATTTTTGCATTAGAGAAAGGAATCATAGCTCTCATAGTCAAGGGAGATTCTTAGTTGGTTATAAGACAAGTGAAGTTGGTATACTCTTGCAATGATAAGAGTTTGCTTACAAGAAAAGAGTATGGGATCTAATGGATGATTTTGAAACCTTGAATATAAAGTCAATTCTGAGAAGGAAAAACATGGCATCAAATGCTCTCTCTATTTTAGCTAGTGCGTTACAACTAGTCGAAAAAAGAAAATTGAAAATATTTTCAGTAGAACTGGTCACTACCCCATCTATCCCGAATAATATTGCAAACTTCCAAGTCTTTTAGGATGATCAACATATACTCTAATTTATCATGTGAAATGGCCACTTTAAAGGGAAAGAGATTGATGAAACTTCAGATGAAAAACCTAACGATGATGAACTTGAAGATGAAGATGGGATCCTAAACTTAAAAACCAACACTATTCCTAAGGGAATGGTTGAGTTGGAATATGTTTTTGATTGTGATGAATCAATTCTTAACAAAAGAATAGTTAAAGAAAAGGGGATTGAGGAATGAGATTCATACAACTTAGGTACTGATGAAGACCCTAAAATGGTAAGGGTTAGAAAGGTGTACAATGCACAGGAAAGGGAAGATATGCTTAAATTGCTTATAGAGTATAAGGATGTCATTGCTTGGAACTATGAATAACTCAAAACATATGATCCTAAAATCATTATGCATGACATCCCTTTGAAGCCAGATGCCAAACCCTTCTGTCAAAGGAAAAGACCTGTTAATCCTATTATTGAACTACTAATAGTGAAGGAAGTTAAGAAATTGCTTGATGTCGAGATCATCTTTCCCATCTACCATTCTATGTGGGTGGCTAACATATTTCCTATGTGAAAAGGACTGGAGAGATTCATCTTTGTGTGGATTTTTGTAACCTAAACCTTGCATCTCAAAAGGACAACTACCCTTTGCCTTCACTAGATGAGGTTCTGCAAATTCTCAATGGTTCCAAGATGATGTCTTTCTTTGATGGATATTCAAGATATAATAAGGTAATCATTGATGAAGAAGATAGGCTAAAGACAACCTTTATGTCTAAATGGGGAACTTTTTCTTATCGAAGAATGCCTTTTGGGTTGATTAATGCAAGGGCTACATTTCAATGAGCCTTGGATGAAGCTTTTAAGGGGTTAATAAACAAGTGTATTGTCATCTACATGGATGACTTAACTATCTTTTCAAAGGATCAAAGCACTCAGGTTGCTGACTTAAGACAAGTATTCAACAGATGTCATAAATAAGGCATATCACTCAATCCCAAGAAATGTTTGTTTGGGGTTACTAAAAGAAGCCAATTTTTTGATAAACCACCACATTGTGAGAATTTCTCATTTAAGAAATCATTTCTATAAAAGAAACAACCGTCATCTCTAGGACAAAATAATTTTTCTAGAAACTCTCTTGATGATTTTGGAAGACCACTAGCATTATAAATCCCTAATATTTTTTTAGTGTTCAAAGTAGAATGTATGGAGCATAATAGTTCATGGTGCACACTCCACATGATATTTGCACCATGTATTTTGAATATTAAGTGGTACACAATAAAATGAATTCATTGATTCAAAAACCCTTTGTGATATGTGCAATGTTGGGTTAGTTTCACAAAATTATTTGAATAACATTGTTTGACTTACCTCCAAATAATACTATGGATGTGGGGTACATTCCTTATTGCCAATTCTTAGCTTCAAAACATCCTTCACGTTAGGTTACACTCTTGAGCTAGAGTTTCAAAATTGTGCAATTTCTTCCTTCACATAGTGAGTTAGCTTCTTGTCAAAATATGGAAGTCTCCCACCATAAGCCCATTAATTTTTTTATAGAGGATTGTCAAGTCTTCTTCAAAGTTCTCTACTCAAAGTTGTACAAGTTATGTTGAAGTCAACACAACTTATATTGTAAACTTTCATTTTTCTTATTTTAATGATTATAAAAATTATCAATTAATTGTCTTCTCAAAAATAGTACCAAAAACATATTTCAAAATTTTAAATTTTAAAAAATACACATCACTTATTGTACATAATTACTTATGAAGTATTACAATCATTGGATACATATTGTCATGCCTTGTGGTGTACCGATGTGCATTATAGATGGTGTAGTTAAGAAAATGTTGTAGATTCATTATCTCCAATTGAATTTGTGTGGCATGTAGATATTTAGTACTCCACAAGATTAGTATATTCAAAAGCCATAAAGTATAAATATCATTCATTGCAATAATTCTCAAACCAATTGGTTTTCCCACTTCTACAATAACTTCAAATATTTGGGTAGGAACATGGACACAATGCATCTCTTGTTTCATCTATTTTGTATCTTAAATGAAAATTTGTAATCAATCAATATTTTTTTTAAAAAAATTGAAACTCAAAATAAAAACCAATAAAATATTAAATAGAAATTACTTAGATTGTAGAAGTCTTTTGTTTCTAACAATACTAGTGAAAAAATATGGGCAGAGTCACACGAAAAAAGTTTTCAATTCTATCTACAACTAATCTGTCATGCAAAGACTACTCCCATAAGGTAATATTTACTTAATAAAATAAAATTGTAATTTTATGATGAGCAATTATTTTTCACTGACAAACTCATGTGCAATATTTTTACATTTAATTAAAAACCAAAAATATTAAACTAGAAATCAATTTATGTTTATTATTTTAACAAAAAAAAATTAAATATAATGAATACTACATTTAAAATTTATAAAAACTAAATGATCACATTTTTTGCATTTACTAGCAATCATAATGAAATATCATCTTTTCTATTGCTAGAAATTGGCATCAACAATGGGGAAATGTGTTTCTCTTGTTGAAACATGAAACGATCACCTTCTATCATATTTTTAGCAACATAGCTAGGGAGTACATCTTGAATCAACATGTTTTTTAAGAGCATAGAGAGGAGTATGGCATGTGCTAGAGCCTATGCCCTATTGTTTGACTATGTTGATACATGAACAAGTCTAGCCTTAAACATCACACACTAAGGAACAAATTAACCTTAGAAAATAATAGTCAGCTTTGAGTATTTAGAACTTTCAGCTTGGGAATTAAACATTAGTGTGTAATGTTGAAGCCATGCATGAATGGACATGAGAGCATGTATGAGAAGCAACTTGTCATGGAGTTAAATGACATTAAGAAGAGACTTAAGGAAATGGGTGCATGGAAGGGGTTTTGGAAGAGTAAATTGGAAGTGAAGAATGTTAAGAATTCTTTTCTAGACACATGAGTGTATTTTTAGTTTGTGGAAAGTAGTAATTCTAATCTTAGATTTATAGGTGATTTTGTACATGTAAAATTTGGAGGAGAAATTAATTTTTTTATTCTGTTCTAACGTGGAGAAGACTCATTTGATGTTTTTTGGATTTTTTTTTGCAACATTGATATCTTCTCAAGGCCTTGCTATTATCTGATATTCAAAATAAGGAGTAGGGTATGCTATTGTGCATGGTTGTGTCAATTGGACTTCGTCTGGGACATTGTTAGAATATGGAGCCCAATAGTCACATGACTATTCATTCTCCCTCAACTCTTCACATTCTAAGATCTATTTATTAGGACTATCTATAGTCCATATATTGTAACTAAAAAATTGATTAATAGATTGATTCCCTATCTGAAAGTAGACCTAGGTAATTGTTAAACCACTATAAATATTGTGTTTCATCTTCTTACTTATATATATATATATATATATATATATATATATATATATATATATATATATATATATATATATATATATATCTATATATATATATATCTATATATATATATATATATATATATATATATATATATATATATATATATAGATATATATATATATAGATATATATATATATATATATATATATATATATATATATATATATATATATATATATATATATATATATAGATATTCTCTACTTTATTTTAAGTTATGACTCCTACACAAAAAGTATTAAATAGTCAAAGTTAATGTAAATTTTCAAAACTTTATTTTTTCTAGGTATGTGCACCAAGTTGTGGTGCCAAAAACATGACACCTAATGTTTTTTAAATTTTGAAAAGCACATATGTGTTATAGCACATACACACTTTGGCTTGCACTCTACAAGCCTTAGGCTTGTGGAGTGCAAGCCAAAGCACATATGCACTATAGTGTGCATGCACGTTGGCTTGGGCTCCACAAGCCTTAAGCTTGTGGAGTGCAAGCCAAAGCACGTGCATGCTATAGTACATATGCGCTTTGAAAAAGAAAAACTTTTTTATCAATGAGTTGCAAACCCATGGCCCATTTCACCATTGCATTTGGTTTTTCCATTTCTCACAAACAACACACACAAGGATTGAAGAAGTCAAATAATTTTTTCACCCACCTCCTCAAAATGCATCCCCATCACCGAAGTTCAAGATCAAGATCGCGTAGTATGTTTTTTGCTCTTATTTTTGCATTGCTTTGTAAGTTTTTATATTATTTTGTAGGCTTTTTCAAAATTTCTTTAAATTTGTTTATTTATTTAGATTGCAATTGGTTTCTTATTAGGAAATGTAAATAATCAACTGTCAAATCCCCAGCTAGATCAACAAAATCAAAATGAAAACCCTCCACAAGATCCTAATCAAAATCCTCCACAAGATGAAAATCAAAACCCTCCACAATAGGAGCAAGAAATTCTGCAACTTGCATCGATTGGAAGAACTCCTCTTGGCACCCAAGATAATATTATGAATAAAATAGAAAGATGGAAACATGAATTAGAAGCACTTATTGGTAGGTTGAAAGCTTGTGGAAAAAAAACATTTGATTATAGAACAATTAGCATCCTCCCTTGAGTCAATTATGACCCATGTAGCTTCTGTTAGTGGTCAGTTGGATATTTGACATGTTAAGAGGAAGGAACAAAGAAGATATTATGCAAACAAATTATCATATGAAGATGTACAAAAATAAAGAAATAGAAAAAAGTAGCATTTGTGCATTGTTTAAAAAGCCTGGTGGACAAAACACTATTAGAGAGATAACTAAAAGTTTCCCCATCCATTGGTGTATACATGATGGTATTAGAAATAACTTTTGGGATAGATGGTGGATAGTCTTTTATGCCCCTCCCTACAATAATCACAAGTCTCCAATGTATTTCTTAAAGAAATTGTATTATGAATTTGTCCTTGGGGAGATCCCCAATTATTTTGATATATTAGAATCTTAGGGTAGATGTAGGGGATCATCATTTGAGAGGCTAGGGGCACATCATGACCCTAATGTAGTTAGGGCACCTGTTGTCAAGCCACAAGGTGAGCATGTAATTATTCCTTCAGTTGTGAAGGAACATGTAGATACCAACACTCTAGGGACTATTAATGCTTTGACATAGACCCTCATTCATTGCACGAGTCCATTAGTTGAGGAGGAGAGTTCTGTTTGTTGTAGTCATGTTCACATCATATGGATCCTTATGCACATTTGGTAGTCATGGTAGATATAGTATGGATAATGGGCTAGTCATTGATTAGTTCTCGAATCAGACATTTGGCATTGAAATGCATGTAGATTACAATTATAATAAAATAATTTGATCACATTTTGTATGTATAGTGAATGACTAATTAATTAGCATGTATTGACATTGTTCAAAATTTAGGGTAAGAGTGTTGCTAGCCCTAGTAGAGATCCCCCAGCCCCATTTTTCATCCTATCAATGAGTCCAAAGGTATGTATCATTTAATCATTTAAATTAATAAATATATTTATTAAGTAATAAAATGAAGGATTGACAAAAAAATTATGCATGTGCCAGTTCTCTACTAGACTATTGACATTCACTAGGGACTCCGAGCCTAGGCTTTATATGAGCTTCATAGACGTACATTTGTTTCATGCTAATTTAATTCATTTTATTATATTTGTTTTGTGTTTCATGTTACATGTAACTTGTATTGTATGACATACAACTCTTGACATTTGAGACTCCTCATCTTCAGTAGTCCATCGATCATAGAGTAGTTGTAGCGATGACTAGTTCAGAGCCACTGACTGAGGTATGAAAGAATTTTCCTTGTTTTACTTCATGTTTATAATAGTTATTATCAAAATTTCTAATGTTATTTATAAGTGATTATATTGATTGAATTATTGTAGGGCCTTGTTACACTCGATCATCCGCGAGGCTTTGAGGTGGATGTACATAGTGACTATTTGATGGTGGTAAGAAAATAATTAATTTTGTGTGTAAATATATTTTATTTCAATGTATAGTAAATATTGATTCATATCTACTTTGTTTGTATCAACTCGTGTTAGAGAAGAGCCTAAACAATAGGACTAGCAGGCATGTGAGGAAGACCCCATCATCCCATCATCTCCCTCTGCACGAGAACCAAAGATCTCTAGGGATTTGTTTCCTTCCCCTCATCGAAAAGAGAAGATATAGTTTATAGACACACATGTATAGGCATTAGTTGACATATATGTTGGATTTTATGTCAGTGGACATATTCGATATACATTTGATGTATGAAATATATTTGATGCATGACATTATTAGACTTATTACATTATTGGTTAATATATGATATTTTTGTTCATTTATGACATTATTGGTTATCATAATATGTATCTTGTTTTTATTGTTTACATTTTAAGTACATTTCTTGTATTTCATTTTAATGTAAATTGCATCCAAGATGATGCAAAGTGCTCACACCAAAAGCTAGTGGATTCCCAACAAGAACACTTTTAAGGAAAACTACCTTTCCTACCTCCATAAGTGTCTTCAAAGACTCTTTCCAACTTGTTTATAACATTGAAAAAACTTTTACCCAACTTCACAAAACTACTTGATCACTTTTCCTATTCAAGACTTGGGAAGCAATAAGGGAAAAATGAGCTAATTTGAGAAATGGATCATAATCAACTTCTTGCTTCAAAATAACATCTTAAACACTTTAAAGAACACCTAATAACTATATAAAAAAATTTATTTTGTCATCTATTCCATCCTTCCAAGAGATTCTTCAACATCCTATGAGCGAAAACAATCTTCCAACATCTTATGACTATATTTTCTTTGCAACAACATGTAATTTGCTATTTTTCGGACAACTCTTCACAAAGGGAACTTGTTATGTTTCAAACCCATGAAATGACTATTAATAAAACCTAGAAGATCATTAACATCTTCCACTAACTCCTTTTAGGGATAACATCCAGCTATATAAGGTGCAATGACTCTCAAAACACAGATTGAGTCAACTTATTAGCTAAAACAAAAATAGAAATCAAAATCGTTAGGACTCAAGCAACTTAGGTTTATAAGTGACCTCAAGTTCCTTGACCTTACAAAAAAGGATTAAATTATTACCATAAAAAAATAACATGTTAAAAATGATGTGTATGATCAGCTCTTTACCTTCTATCATGAGTCTCCATCATTGGATGAGATGACATATCCAGTTACCACGGTCAAAGATTGTTACCCTATGACATTTAGTGACTCTTAGGGATGATTTGGTTCGGTGTGCCCAAGAATTTTTGAGCATTCAATGGAATGGGAGGAGCCTAGGGCTAGTTTTTACCTAGCCACCTAGAGCTAAGGGAATAGATAGTTCAATCCCACGACAAAAGGTGAGAGAGAGATTTGGCAGTTGGTAGCTTTGTACTAGCCAACACTACAAGTTTCAACATCACCTGAGATGGCGTCGCAAAATCAAAATGGTGTAAGATATAAAAAAAGATAGAAAGGTTATTGTAGGTCTCTACAAAATAGTCCTATAGTACCTAGAATTGTATCCATACCTCACACGAGCTCTGAGATATGCCCCATCAAAGATAGCTACCCTATGGCATTTAGTGACTTGTCGGGATGTTTTAGTTTGGTATGCTCCAAAATTTTGAAGCCCTCAATAGGACAAGATGAGATTGGGGCTAGGGTTTACTTGGCCACATAGAGCTAAAAGAATAGATAGTTTGATCCCATAATGAACAGTGAGGGAGATTTGGCAGTTGGCATCTTTGTACTGGCCAACACTATAAGTTTTAGCATCACCCGAGATGGTGTCGCAAAATCAAAACAAAGTAAGATCTCCAAAAAGTGAGAGAGGTTATTGTAGGTCTCTGCAACATGGTCCTATAGTACCCTGAATCACATCTATAACTCACATGAGCTTTGAGATATGCCCCGTCAAAGATCACTACCCTATGGCATTTGGTGACTCTTAGGGACATTTCGATTCTGCATGCTCGAGAATGTTTGAGTGCTCAATGAGATGGGATGAGCTTGGGGATAGGGTTTACCCAACCACTTGAAGCTAATAGAATAGATAGTTTGATCCCATGAAAAATGATGAGGGAGATTTGGTAGTTGGCAACTTTGTATTGGCCAACACTACAAGTTTCAGCATCACTCGAGATGGCATCACAAAATCAAAATGGAGTAAGATCTCCAAAAAGTGAGAGATTATTATAGGTCTCTGCAACATGGTCCTATAGCACCTAGAATCGTATCCATATCTTGCACGAGCTCTGAGATATGTCCTATCAAAGATCACTTCCCTATGGAATTTAGTGACTCTTAGGGATGTTTCAGTTCGGTATGCTCGAGAATGTTCAAGTGCTCAATAGGATGGGACGAGCTTGGGGCTAGAGTTTACCTAGCCACCTAGAGCTAACATAATAGACAACTCAATCCATGATGAACAGTGAGAGAGATATGAGCAAGATATGTATGCCTAGGCCACTTTGTGCAAGATATGAGAAAAAGTTGCTAATTAGGCCAAATTCAAGTCCTAGAAGTGAAATCTAGTGAACTTTGCATTAGTTGCACTTTTTGTGCAAAATTATAAAAGTTGTAAAAATTGCTTAAAAATAAAAATATGACTAGAAACCTTCTAACCTTTGAAAAAATGTTTCCCATGCTCATATACCTAAGCATGGATAGTTACAACTTTCCAAACTTCCATTTGCAACTTTTTTGCAAAAATTGCAAAAGTTGCTAAAGCAACCTTTCAAGCAACATTCCAACATTTGAGAAATTTTTGCTCTTTACATATTTAGGTCAAATGGGTCCATCTAGGACCCTAGTTAAGGTTCCTAGGACCTATTAGGTAACCAATTACCTCAATTTACCATGAATATTGAAAGACAATGAATAAGCAATTAGATACTAGCTACAGATATTTCAAAGATATTGAAAACAATATATATTATTTTTTCAAGAAAAATGAGATACCAATTTTGAAATTAAGATTGAAATGATTCCCATCAGTGGCATGGTCAAGGACTACCTTTAATACAGTGACCAATAGTTTCCCTTACTCCCCATGCCCTCTCATTCATATGGAGGAAAGCTTAATATACAGAGGAATTTTAGCTACATATATTAAATATACAAAGGAAGATATAGAAAATCTACTTAAAAGAGAGATTAATATGAGAGAAAAGCACATTTCAAAAGAAAATTGATTTCTTAGTGCCATCCAAGGTATGCCACTTACTTAGGATGAAGAGAAAAAACCTATAGCTATTGGGAAAGAGTGCACATGTTGATGAAGGATACTCCCCTTAATACCATAAAGTCATAACAAAAATAAAGAAATAGCAAAAAATGTGAGAACAAAATATGGACTTCTTATTTGCATTGCAAATGTAGAATTATAGAATTCATAAGTGCAATATGCTAACCCACATGGGTGCCTTCAATACAGTAATTTGCAAGACAAGTTATGAACTATCACCCTGAGCTGTTCTAGAAAATGTTTGGGCCTTTCTTAAATAGGTAGTTTTATGCTACCTGGGAAGGTTCTAGATGCTCAAACTTAATACCTAGGGCCGAAAAACCCTAAAAAAACAAATAGAGTCAGCCAAATACATCTTTGACAATTATTTTAGAAATTTTGAGTAGCCCAACTTTGGAATGCCATAACTCACAAACTGTTTCTCTGATTGGCTACCACTTTTCATAAATGTAAACTCCTAATCCATAGGCTCAAAATGGTACTAGCACCCTTCCATCAAGTTTTTGGACCTCATCTAAGCATTCTAAGGCCTCCAACTGTGAGTCTGAAGATTTTTCTACAAAATTTTTCACCAAAAATCCGCAATAACTTCTCTAATACTTAAGCTAGAGCAATGAAATTTTTATGGTAGGGTTATATCTCTAAGATGAAGCTTCCTACAAAAAATGAGAACATTCCAAGCTCATATGACAAAATTACTAAAAATAGAAAGTTCCCATAAATAGTAACCACCCTATCTACTAGTCCTTATTAAAATAGAAAAGACTAAAAATAAAATAATTTTGGGCGATGCAAGATTGCCCTTGTATCTAGGATGCTCCTACATCACATGTACATAGACAAAAAATTTTTAGATAGAGAAGTAACAAGTGCTATAGGATTGTCCATGGAGCAATGTGAAGTGAAGGCTCAAATTGTCTCTTTAGTAGGCAAAGAATCTGGTCACACACTTCATTCCAACACCATAGATGTTTCAATTAGAAATGCCTATTCATTAATGGCCTTGCATTTAAAGGACTTGGCAAGCCAGGATACTCAAGTTGGGCATGATCCCTCAAAGTTGTCATCAAAATATATTAATGATCTTAATAGAACAACAAAAAGCTCATTTACCACTTTTAAATGGAGACTGCAATTTAGATAGAGATTGTCAGTTCCCAAACATGTCCTAGTCAAATAGATGACTAGTGCAGGAGCACCCATTCTAGACTCATCAAAGAAGGCAACTGTAAGAATCCTAGATAGTTCAATTAGGACAGGTTGTGATGTAGCATTGCACAGTGGAAGCTTCTAAAAGGCAAGCCGCTAGGTAATTAGACAACATTGGAATCCTTCAAATTTCCCAAAAAGAGGGTTTAGTGCTAGGACACTTAACACAAGCATCAATAATGAACTTATCAAAGTTATCACAACCCAAATAAGGTAGAAACCTAATCACTAGGTTTGCCTAAGTTCAAAAGCACCAAAACATAAGGATTCTCCAAAAGCCTTATAAGGGAACATACCCCCAAACATGAATGAAAAGAGAAAAATGACCATATAATGGAATACAAACATACCTTAGACATATTAAGGTCTATATACAGTAGCTAAAGTTATTTTGTTGTGTCCAAACAACATTGATATACAATTATAGCAGTTTGCCATTGGAAAGGCTAGTGGCCCTTCAAACTATAAATTGAACAAAATATGGAAAAACCCCACATGAAGACACAATTGAAAGTGAGATTAAAACACTCTTTTAGGACATATAAAACATATGTAAACCTCACAAACTAGAAGAGACTAGAAGCCATTGTTGTAACAACATTTGGAAAGTGTTGATAGGCTTAATTCGGTTGCAGTTACACTATAGGTACCCTTTCACATGTACCAATATGAAATTTTTTTATTGGAACATCTAGAGGCATGCGAAAAAAGTCCAAATCCAAAGTTATAGACCTTGGATCACTCTAGATCAAAAGTTATAGTGATTTACATGGTGAAATGTTGAATGGTGCATGTATGGAGCCATACACCTAGGGTGTGGTGGAAAAATTTATTCCTTTCTTGGCCATCTATAAAACCTTTAAAATCATGAAGTACACTGATAGAGCTTGCATTCCACAATGGGGCATAATATTCCCATGGTGGAGAGTGCCAAAACAACAAGGCCCTAGGTGAAACCCTTGGTTTAATGCTGATTTCTAGGCACCTTCAACAAAACTTGAATAAATTGAAAAATAAAAAGGATAAAAACATGAAACCAAGTGTAAATGAAAGGTAACTCACCCCTCTAACTCTTAGGGTCATCGTCACATGTCCCAAAATTTGTACCTATCCATACAAATGCTCTAAAACACAAAATTTTGTAGGAAAAATAGGATATTTTATTGATTTCTTACCAAAATAAGTACATCATATCTATCACCCTCATGTAAGGGCTAATATAGGTTGTCCCTAATGGTTATAATATTGGTTTGAACCAACTAGCCCTTTTGGGAAGAGTTTTTGAAAGTTTAACAACTTTTTAAGAAGTTGTTCAAAAATTGTCAAGCAACTTTTTGACCTACTATGAAAAGAAAGTCAATCAAACCAAAATTCCTAAAACAAAGTTGTTCTAAACAACCTAATCTACCATGGAAACTAGTATAGTCTACAAAAAAATATGTCAAAAATGCCTTAAAACTTAGAAACTCAGTAATTTTGCCTTCAAATATCATGCTGACCCTACACAATGATATTAACTTCTTTCATTTTAGGGTTTGGAAAGTCTTTATATCTCCTTCTAGGTCTTTCCCCTTCATCCTTATAGTTTTCATCGGCCTCCTTCAAGTTTTAAAAGGAAAATTCACAATTTCTTGCAAAATTGCAATATAGCAACTTTTGAATTTTTCTTACTTGCTCAAGTCTTAACACTTCTAACTTGCTATTTAGTCTATCCCTCATAAATTCCATGCTGGGGACCCTTCTCTAAGCTAATGAATCATCCCTTAGTTTACTCATTTCCCTATGGCAATGTATACCTTGATTTTTAGGCCAAAATAGTGACTCTTCTAAGGACACTAAATGAAATCCAATACCCTAACTACCACACCTATGTCCAATTATGCTTATTCTACTTACAAGGCTCACTTGGAGAATAACACAACAAAAATGAAAAGGTGAGGGCCCTATGATTCAAGGTGATCTTGCACCAATCTCTCTCTCTCTCTCTCTCTCTCTCTCTCTCTCTCTCTCTCTCTCTCTTCAATCTGATGAACCAACTGGATCTACTCTACATTTTAATGTCTCAAGTATTGCCTTGTAGTTTGACTCACAAACTTTCCAAAGAGTCTTATTATGTAGTTTTCCACCATATTTTATCAACTAGAAATTTGATGTGACAAAAGGTTTGAATAATGAAGAATCTTCCTCTCTATTTTCTAATCCTCAAATAACCATAGGTTAGGGTTCTTTATAGAATATCATCTAGGCCATGTGTTGGTTACAACCACAACATTGATACAGTACTCTAAACCTTCACCATCTATAACTGAGTGATCCAATTTTTGTTTGGCTTGGACACAACGAAACAAATAATAATCTGTCCCTTCATCGTCTTCAAGTGCAATAATGAAAAAAAATGGCCTATAGTGATAAATGTACAAATTGTGGTCATTAATTCAGAAAATAATTAGGTAAAAGTTATAAAGTTACATATTGAAATTATATATATATATATATATATATATATATATATATATATATATATATATATATATATATATATCTATATGTATATATATATATATCTATATGTATATATATGTATATATATGTATATGTATATATATATATATATATGTATACATATACATATATATATACATATATATATGTATACATATATATATATATATATATATATACATATACATATATATACATATATATACATATAGATATATATGTATATATATACATATTACTAGGTTGCACTAGATTAGACAAGTAGTCAAAGTCAATAGATAAATCCATCTCTACCATTTCTAGTGCTTGTGGGGGACGATAGGTATCAGTTGGTTCCAAAATCTGTATATCCCATTTGTCCACCCATTTAGTCAACTCGCAATCATCCCAATTCTCTTCTGCACATGATGGACAATAGTATGCCATTTTGTGTGTGTGGATACTCCATGAACCTGCATTAGAGCTTCTAAAAGAGTGCAACTCACTTGATCCTATTAGTGTGCAACAATCCTCATATGGTGCAATGTTAGTATTATCTATCAACCAAAAAAATCTATGAATCATAGACTCACCTTTCTTACCTGGACCCATTGTAGCATTACACCTCTTGATGATAGATTTTTCATCTATTAATATTGTTCCATTTTTTTACTTTAGTTCTTCATGAGCTAAGTCTCTTTTGGTGCATGCACCTCCACCATCCTACTCTCCCTTTTCATGACCAGCCTCTGTGAAATTTCACATATATTGAATTCTAGACAACCTATGCATCCTGCTCAACCAATAGAACATCCATGCATTCTTGAACTTGAGATGCAAAATTGTCTAACAAAATAATGTGCCGACAATATAGTATGCCCCTATTAGCCAAATCTCCATAAAATAGTTGAAAACAACCATGTACAAAATTTGTAGAATGTGATCGATCATTGCTGATGTAAAAATGGTACTCCCTGAAAATCTTCCTATCATCCTCTATACTTGTAGGTGAATGTATGAATGCTATGTAAACAAATATGAAAATTTGTTGAGAAGTATAATACTTTTCTTGCACCTCATTTTGTGGTTGTAGTGTGTAGTTCTCTATGAAGTCTACAACTGAAACAATTGGATCCACTGGAAATGTATTCTTCCACAACTTGAATTCCAAATCCAACCATCAAGCTCTATGTGTATACCTTGCATACTCATAAATAATCTTTTCACTAAAAATCCTCATGAACTCATATATTGGAATCTTTTCAATGACCAAATCACATCTTTTACCTTGTTTTCCATCTTTTAGAGTATATGTTGCTATCTTATATTTTCTATAATCTACTATTTCATTTTCAATTGCATGTGTACTATCCATATGTTCACAAGTTGATAAAAGTTGGAAAGAACCACAAAAATAAGCTTGTACCATCCAAGCATGATGTCTTGTAAAATTGTTGGTCATCTCCTATTTCACATAAAGTGTTGGATATGAATTCGTTTGAAGATCTAAGTGCCTCATTCATGTCACAATCTTGCAAAACAAACTTAGAATGCAAAAATACAGATATATATGCCTTAAAACATCAAAATGGTTAGAAAATTCAATGTGTATCCTACAACAACAAGTTGTGTGTGTGTGATTTATCTTCACATAAAAAAGTTTACCCATCTCAAAAAATATTTGACTTATTTGAATTTGAGGATACATACCAATAAATTTTGCCAAAAATTATGTATGAGTTGAGTTCAAAAAATATTTTGCATGTGGGTTACAATTTTGGCTACTAATCCTCATTCTTACAACATCTCTTTGATTAGGGGATACACGTGTGTTATTTTTCCAACAATCTTTGATCAATGATTTCAAAGCTTCACTAATTTCTTTATCCTTTCATGGCATTCTACCACTAAATGTACATAACTTATTTTTTGTTGGATCTTCCAATCTCTCATGCCTTAGCATGACTCTCCTTAGAGTACCTCTACCAATTTTCAATTTTACTTGTCTTTCTCATGAGTCAAGCTTTCTCCATTGGGGTGCTTACTATTGTCAATGTAAGCACTCATCTTGTGATATTACTATCTTTGGTGTGTGATTTAGA